>JAKLNE010000054.1:0-212570 GCA_022814615.1 Waltergamsia citrina | reverse complement strand
CGCGTGGCCCCCGGAGTTACAGCGGGTCTCCACAAAACTTGGCCCCCCCCCCCCCCCCCCCCCTTATTCTTAGGCGTCGTCAACATCTCTATCGTCATCGGAGAAGAGTCACAACCAGCAAAGTCCACACGACTTTGGGAAGCTGCAAGGCCTAATTGTAAGCGAAAAGAGGACTTTCAAACGCTGCGGCGTGCTAAGTCTTTATCTTTGAAAGTTGAGTTGACTCTATGCCTAGAGTATGGCAACGTAAGGTCTTTCCCGTAGTAGCGATCCTTGAGACAATAGTCACAAGATTTTCCGGGTCTATTCAATCATGAAGTCTTATTTAAAACCTCCCGTCTACTGTGTCTACTAATCTTTAAGCCGCAGCGGAAGCAACGTAAATGAGATTGTAAATCTATTCTTGGGGACTGAGACAACAAAAACAAATGCCCATGGCTTTCCCACTGGATTTGAGCTAGAAATTAGGACGGGTTGATGTTGCTTGCACCATTTAAGACCTCCCTCGAATGCTCAAGGTCAAGTCAAACCAATGGCATCATTGTCTCTCATTGGTGCATTGCATCATCGGAGAAGGAACGTTGGTGTCTGCCTCATGCACCAACGTCGAGGTGAGCTGATCTGTTATCTCCTTAGGTATAGAGGGTCAGTAAGGTTGAATGTGCGTACTTCCTCAAAACCTTCATTGTGAGAGGAACGACGTCTTCTTGATACGGAGGTATGTATGAATATAAAAGGAAGCGATCTAATTGGTCCTGTATAAACGCAAGTTCTAGATGATTGGGCCTTAACGTGAAGGATGGATGGTGATTTGTCAACTTGGAGGGCATCGATGCCCATTTTGAAAGCGGAATTCCTAAGATTTATATGCTACTTACTTCATTCCCCAGGTTTCAGAGAAGTCTGCAACAAGATAGAGAGTGAGACTCAGTAATGGATAAGAGCTTTGCGTTTGAGAGAGTGTAGGTTATAAAGACGAAGGGCCTCCGCGGGAATAGCATGGGCACTTTGGATTCTCACTGACAATACTGCCATCATCTCCGTGGCTTTCGTATCTCCAACCCCCTATAGTTGACCTGAGGCTCAATGAAATCCTAGCAGACAGGTGATTTACAGAAAAATGTGTCTACATGTTTAGAAGTTTGGTCGTTGAGACGATTACACGGTAACACACAGCTTACCCAAAATGGAAAATCTTCAGCAAAGACTCAGTTTCTTATTGGGCTGGCTGTTGGGGGCGTCCCCGCATCGTTGGCGGAAGAGTACAGTTAGGCTGGCGCTGTGTTGGGCCATGGTACAGAAGGGATTAGCCCTGTAATCAATCAGCGCACTTGCTACCGACGTCCCGACGTCTCTGCTGAAGGTGTGCTGCGAGTTGGGAAGTGCTCATCGATGCTGTTTTATTCGCAACAGATATATCGCGCAGTGAAATGCAAATGTTTTTAGTGCATATTTTTTATTGTTCACTCTCTACTAGAGCCCATAAATCAAAGTATTTGTAGTCTAATCTCTCAAACAGCCTCTTCGTGCCCCGGGGCTCGCAAGACCCGAGTATTAGTTCACATGGGTGACGGTTCCTTTCGCTCTGTCTGCTTAGCATCTATAGCCTTAGGGATTCCAGACCTTCTGGAGATATGGCTTTGCAGTTAGTAATAGATTTAAGACACTTCACTCTCATATTCATGTGATTTTCTCCGGCTTCATATGGCCGGACTTCCTTGCTCGATTGTGCGGACGCTAGCGAAAGGCCTCCACTCCTAACATTTATTTACTCCTCCCACAAATATGTATGTCAACAAAACAGACATCCGTCAATGGCTTCAAAGATGACTTCCACATCAGCTGGATGCTATTTAGACTACGGCACGGCGTCCCGAGACCAATGTCGAGACATGGAATATCAGTGTCCCTTCTCCTATATGACGATACATCTCTTCTTCGAAGCTGAAGAGACATTCATTGTATCTATAAAGGGTTTCATGGAGCTCTTGGACGACGACTAACTACTTGTGTTAAGCAAATGACGACGTACATGTCTACGAGAATGTTTTGAAACGTGTAAACAGGATTGAGTGACACAGCTCTCAATCTCATGATCTTGAGAGCTATCTTATTCAATGTAAATAACGTCGCTTACGCTCTCAGTCAAGGGTCACTGGCTGGCGAGATGCTTTTCTTCTTTGGAATACTGGCTTCGAGTGTCTGATCTCTCGCATGGGTGGTTGGGATTGTGACACGATAGGTTCTGGTCTCCAGCCCTGGGTATGAACCTTCCCAAGAACTTCTCAATGGTGCTTGTAGAATCTAGGCACTCAATCGATATGGAGCGAGGAGCTATAATTCACGTCTCAAGCCAGGATCGCCCGTTTAATTCAGCTTCAATGCTCGACCCCTTGACGTATACCAGTGTTTTTCTTCTTTCTTACATTGTCATATGTGCCATGTTATAGTGCCAATCCACGTCGTCTACAATATGATGCCCAACTATGGCCCGTGTTAGCGGAACTAGGATGACAGGCCGGTTGAAGCCTGATTGTTGTCGGTGCACATTTCTAGCCTCGCCCTGGCTGCCGTAGAGCCTTCACAACCCTGGTTAAGCCCACCTTAATTTTCCTACGTAAACGTAATTGGAATGCAGGAATACTGGTAGCAGTACATCTGTATGAGGATGAGGTTGGTTAGCCTGATGTGAGCTGAGGTAAAGAGTGGGCTGTAAAAGACCCCAATTTTTTAATTTAATTTTTTTTTTCACGCATTTCTTCTGCCTGCGTCAGTCTTGTCAATGCAGCCGTCGATGCGCTTCGGGCTTGGGCGGCAAGCGTGGGGCAAGATTCTCGCTCCCGCATCCTACAAGAAAACTCAATTCACCGTCCCTTTGCGATTCCCTTTTGCGTCTGCTCCATACTCACCCGCGATACCCTGCCAGCAATCCGCCTTTTTGTCCACACCTTCATTCACAATGTCCAACGAAATCCAGCACGAGACCATCAAAGGTAGCCAAACCTCAATTTTGACAGCTTCTGTCTGCCCCGCCATGACGATCCAGCTGCCCCTCCTCCGACCCTAAATCCCTGATCGCCCACGATACGCACTTTTTACATGAAGTATGCGCTGACTTGAATAAACAGATGGATGGTTCCGCGAGATCTCTGAGATGTGGCCAGGTAAGCTTGCTACCCTCTGCCTCAGCCTCATCGACCATCTGCTAATAAGATGCCACTCAAGGCCAGGCCATGACCCTCAAGGTCGAAAAGATCCTCCACCATGAGAAGAGCCAGTACCAGGACGTCCTTATCTTCCAGTCGACCGACCATGGCGTCGTTCTCGTCCTCGACAATGTCATTCAGTGCACCGAGCGCGATGAGTTCTCCTACCAGGAGATGATCACCCATCTGGCCATGAACTCCCACCCGGACCCCAAGAAGGTTCTGGTCATCGGCGGCGGTGACGGCGGTGTCCTGCGCGAGGTCGTCAAGCATGACTGCGTTGAGGAGGCTATCCTCTGCGACATTGACGAGGCTGTCATCCGCCTCTCCAAGCAGTACCTGCCCCACATGGCCAAGGGCCTGACCCATCCCAAGGCTACCGTCCACGTCGGCGATGGCTTCAAGTTCCTCGACGACTACAAGAACTCTTTCGACGTCATTATCACCGACTCCTCCGACCCCGAGGGCCCCGCCGAGTCCCTCTTCCAGAAGTCCTACTTTGAGCTTCTCAACAACGCCCTCCGCGAGGGCGGCGTCATTACTACCCAAGGTTGTACGTCTCTATTTCTCTATTGGAAAGTTCGAGGGGTCCCTAGGAACAGGCCGGGTTGTTTGGGTAGACTTTCCAAGCTGCAACCTACCCTTCCTCGTCTAACTTCCCCCCTGATCCCTTTCCTCTCTCACAATGCATTCCTGTTTTGCGAGTTGAAAGGTTGAAAAGGGGGGAAGATTTGGCTGGTTGACGCAGCGTGTCGGGTTTCCCCAGTTGGTGTCCTTCCCCGGACACCCTCTCATCCTCTTACCTAGGGACTGCCCGAAGCTAGTGCTACTTTCCAAGAAACCGACACACAAAGGCCCTGCTTCCGGTAGTCCCGCGTTGCATGAAAACAACTGAAGCCTATGTTCTAGCTAGAGCGCCGGCCTACTTCTTACCCGCGACCTCGGAACGGCTAGCCATCTTCCCTACAGGACCCCTCGTCTTTTGTGTCTTCCCCCTCCTTTCTTTTCCGAGCGCGACCCGTCATTGTACTAACATACTTGTCTCACAGCCGAGAACCAATGGCTTCACCTGCCTCTTATCACCCGCCTAAAGAAGGACTGCAAGGAGGTCTTCCCCGTAGCTGAATACGCCTACACCACCATCCCCACCTACCCCTCCGGCCAGATTGGCTTCATGGTGTGCTGCAAGGACGCTAGCCGCGATGTCAAGGTGCCCCTTCGATCCTGGACCGCTGAGGAGGAGGCGGAGAAGTGCCGCTACTACAACGCCGACATCCACAAGGCCAGCTTCATCCTGCCTACTTTCGCCAAGAAGGAGCTCCAGTAAGCTTTCTAGGGTACTGAAAAAAAGACAGAGAGCTGTTGTTTTGATGAGATGCTGCGCGAGAGGAAACAAAAATACCAACTCACTAGGGTACGCCCAGTGTAGGACATATAGACAAAGATATTCTAGCCAAGGGCAGGAGCGATATGGTAGAAATTACGCTTAACGATAAATGGAAAATGTCATCCAAGAGTGGTTTTGTCCAAACCAAGCTTTGTTTTTCCTTTCTCTATTGTATTACATTGTAGATTTCCCGTTATTGCTTAGGCTGTGGCAGCTCTGGGTCCTCGAATTGAACTTTCCCCTTGCTCACGTCCGGATATACATCGAACCGCCTCTGCGTATTCAGCGGAATATTCCTCCTCGTCTCCTCTAGTTTGTTCGAGTCCAGCTCGACCTCCACCGTAGTCTCCTTCTCCTCTGCCTCGCTTACCACCTTCGCCATTGGGTCCACCAGCATGCTGTGCCCATAAGCGTGATAGTCGGCGTTCATGTCTCGCGCAGGGCTGCACATAGCTACATAGATCTGGTTATCCACAGCGCGAGCCTGAGCGAGCAACTTCCAATGCATGGGACCTGTTGTCGTATTGAAAGCACCAGGGTAGATGAGGGCAAAAGCTCCCTTGCGGGCGGCAATGGTAGCTAGCTCGGGGAAGCGGACGTCGTAGCAGATGGCAACGGCGATGCGACCATAGCCTGGGAGGTCGACGAGGGTGAGCTGGTTGCCCGGAGTGAGGACGTCAGACTCGTGGAAGGTGATGCCGCCGGGGATATCGATATCGAAGAGGTGGACCTTGCGGTGTGTAGCGAGGAGAGCGCCGTCCGGACCAAAAGTGAGAGATGTGTTGTGGTGTTTCTTAGTGGAGGGGTTGTATTCAGGGATCGAGCCGCCGACGAGGAAGACCTGGTTGTCCTTGGCCATCTTGCTAAGGGCGTGGAAGGAGGGAGCAGCGGGCTCGGCTTCGGGAGAAGGAAGAAGAACTTCGGCGTACTCAGGGAAGTATTTGGTTCCTACCTCGGGAGACATATCGTTAGTTTTGGGGTTTCCCTCAAGTGGAATAAGAAATCATGGGACGTGTGTACCGTAAGGAGAGTTGAAGCATTCCGGCAGCACACAGAGCTTGGACCCGGACGCAGCAGCTTTGGCGACCAAATCGGCAGCATGCTTTAGGTTCGCCGACTTGTCATTCCCAGCACCCATCTGGATCAGGGCCATCTTGAGGGGCTGCTTGAGGACAGGCCCCGACGCGGTTGTTGATGACGACATTTTGCGAAAAGCGAAGCGGAACCCCGGTGTCTGGAGGGTCGAAACAGGTGAGGTGAGCAATTGAGGTGTAGAGAGAAGATGTCGCACAACGAGCCGGCGCATGGCGATATATGAAGGGTCTTAGAGGGGAGGAGACGAGAAATATGCGACTTACGGCGGGCGATTGGGCAAGCAAGCGGCGTCGGAGGCAGAGTGACGAAGGTGGGGGGAGAGAGCTCGCCGCGCATTAGGAAGCTTAGACCGGCTGGAGCCGGCGTCGCAAGTGAAACCGCTTATCGGAATCGGAGTCCGATGTCCGACAACCCGCAAAAACCATAACCTGTCGCCGTGTTGGCCTGTCCTTCTTTAGAATCTCTCTTCTTTTTATAGTTCTTCCATTACGTTGGCCATGGAATGGCTGTGGTTTTCACACCAGCAGGTTGTCATGTTGAACTACCATGTGCAGATCAAACGACTATCTTGTGAATGACTGAATGAAGCTAATTCCAGCTCTGAAGCATTTATAACAGAGTTGGTATGCTGAACTTAGTAGAAATATCGTTCATTTGATCCATTCCTCTTCTAACATTTGTATTTCTTGCAATATCAAGGTCGACATTGAAAGACACGGGTCTGGTGTCGGATCACGATAAGATGCCGGCAGTGGCTTATCGGAGAAGTGGAGCCTTCTCAGTGGAGCCGGCCTCTCCAGTGAGAGCAGGTGACGCTCCACCCATGCCCCTCATCAGCCTAGCGTCCTAGTGGCAGTAGCCTGCCGCCTTCAGCAGCAGCAGCAGCCACCACACCTCCATCTTCGATTTCCGGAGCCTCTCTCCAATCCATCACCACGCACACCCGTTTCCCATCGTTGTCGACCCTCGCGAAGCGCGCTCTCAACCTCAAGATTGCATATCGAACCTAGCAGTCATGACGCGTGTCTCCGTGTACTCGGCTGCCCTTGGGGCCTTTGCGGCCGGTACGTGTCCATTCCCTTTCTTCGCATCCTCCAGCACTCTGGCGGTCTAGCGATGCCACCCATGACGTACATATCAACCCTATCAGACCTCACGTTCAACGACAACACGGTCATTCCAAGCACTTCGCAAGCAGCAAAACGAGCTAACATGGCGACCTCATCACAGCAACGGCCATGATCATCGCGTCGATATCGCTGCCGAACTGGGTCGTCTACTCCGTCACCACCACCAGCGGCGAGACATTAACGAAGCACATCGGCCTGCACAAGAGCTGCTCAAGCTTAGACGATCCGGAATGTCGAAGATTTCCGTCGAAAGACCTTTGCCAAGAGGGTGAGAGGTACTTCTGCTCCATGTGGCGCACCGTGGGGTTCATGACATCCTTCTCTGTCATCCTCTGCCTGGCCTGCCTTGTTGGTTTTATGGTGATCTTGAAGGGTGGGAAGTACAAGCGTGAGACAGGCTGGCCCTTCATCACGGTCATGATCAGCCTTGTCGCCCTTGTTCAGTTTGTGACTATCTCCATTGTTGTACGTATCCACTCCCGCTTCAGCGACTTTGACGAATGGGGAACTGTGGCTAACTCTTTTTGCCTTCTTTAGGCGTATCTGTTTGATAATGATGGCCAATTTACCGTTCCAGGATGGAACCTTGATGCATCGTGGATTCTGGGCACCGTTAGTGCTTCAGTCTGCTTGATATCTGCGGTAGGGCTGGCCCTCTCTGCTTACCTCCTGCCGCCGGAGGAGGGATATGATTTCCTAGAGGACCCAGTCGACTCTTAGTTTGAAGACTTTGATTTATTTTGGATGATGATGCAAGTTCACATTGCTCTCTGACACTGTCCATTTTCTGGAAGGCGCTGTGTCAGAAGAGATGGCGTTGACGCTTGATGTTATTGCCTGTTAATACTGGGCACAACGATATAATTCAACATAGATGAGATAGATACAATACCAAACCATTAGTTCCATCCTTCGATATCATTAGAGTAAACTCGATTCTCAAATATTGCCTCAGCTCTACGTAGCCATCAGTCAGTAGGCGCCTGAGTTGCTTAATACCATATGCTAATATAAGCTTGTTTGACTGAGTACGATGACGCGGGGCAATATGACGTCCCACCCGATCGGATCCAGTCTGAAACAAAATGAATTATATCTACGTGATTCACCTACGTTGTGCTCCGTGATATAACTGGTAAATATTTATAAAGCCCCTGTGCTGTTGTCTTAAGCTCTTACAAGACCAGCGGCTACAGCCGGATTGCGCATACCCCACTCCGGCCTCCGCCGATGACCAACTTCAGCTTCCGTGGTCATAGACTCTGATATACGTCGTGTAACACTAATTGTCAAGTGAACTTCAGATATTCATTCCTCCATATTTCTGTGTTACAATATCACTTTCTCCCGTCAACATCCACCCCCCACGGCTGAATACCCTCACTTTCAGACTCAACTATCATCATGGCATCCCAACCTCCGGGCCTTACGCCCTCACAGCTCACAACCTTTGAGCGCGACGGCTACCTCATCATCCCCCAAGCCCTTTCTCCCTCTACCGTCGCCGGCCTCCTCGCCGAGACGCATCATCTTCTCTCCTCCTTTAACCTCTCCGATCATCCCATGACCCGCTTTTCCACCGGCACCACCTCCGAGCACGTCGGCGACGACTACTTCCTCACCAGCGGCGACAAAGTCCGCTTCTTCTTTGAAGAGGACGCTTTCAGCCCAGAAGGCGAGCTGATCAAGCCCAAGGAGCGTGCCATCAACAAGATCGGCCACTATCTGCATGGGCTGAGTGAGCCGTTTCGCAGACTACTCGAGGATGAGGATGCGATCAAGAGGGGTGAGGTGAGTCCTGCTGCTGTAGCTAGGAGCCTGGGGTTTCAGGATCCGAGGTGTTTGCAGAGCATGGTCATTTGCAAGCAGCCCGAGATTGGCGGAGCCGTTCCGCCTCATCAGGATTCGACGTTCCTATACACAGATCCGCCGTCGGCTGTAGGTTTCTGGTACGCTCTCGAAGACGCTACACTGGAGAATGGTTGCCTTTCCTTCCTGCCCGGATCGCACAAGTACGCCCCTATTACGAAGCGGTTGGTGCGTAAAGCCGGCAATACCGGAACAGAAATAGTCGACAACGACGGAACGAAGTTTCCTTCCCGTCAAGGTTTTGGCGTGGAAACGCCGGAGGGCGCTGAAGATGCGAAGTATGTGCCAGGAGAGGTGAAGGCCGGTGATTGTAAGTGGTCCCTCTTGTCTCAATGGTTACGCATGCAAAGATGTAAGGTGCTGATTACGATCCTAATAATAGTGGTCCTGATTCATGGCAATCTCCTTCACAAGAGCGAGAAAAAGTAAGGATCTTTCCTATTCCTATTTGACCGCGTAAAAATGCTAATCCTCCATAGCACGAGCCAGAAGGGGAGAATCATTTATACATATCACATCATCGAGAATGAAGGCCGTCAATACGACGAGAAAAATTGGCTACAGCCTCCCGCAGAGGGCTTTACCAAGCTATATCCATAGACTTATAATACATATTCGATGAATGCAGCGTTTAATCATAGTCTTACTATATCAATGGAGAACAGTTATTTGTAAAAGTCACGGGCACTTTCATCATAAAAGGAGTCGTCATCTGTAAAATGTTTACCATGTCTTTGGTATCGTTCTGGAGATATCCTAACACCTTTGTGCATCATAAATGAGAATAGGGAAGCCCACAGCACATAACGCACGACAAGAAATGCAGCAATCATCTATGGAGGGGTAACAATGCTAATAGAGGAAATGTATCCGAGTATCCCATGGGGTATATATCTAAATCCAACCGTGTGGTCTTCCAAAATCGTTCAAGTCTTAACACGCTTTGTCTTTTGAATATCAAACAAATCATCCATCATTATGTGCGAGATGCTCCGCCGGGTGCACTGGTCTCGTCATCGTCGTCGTCATCCTCGCTCTCGTCCTCAGACTCCCCTTCATCAGAAGAGGAAGAGGAAGAGCTGCTAGACGTGTCGTATCCATCAGGACGGGTGTCAGCCTCGTCTTCGCTGTCTGAGTCCTCCGACGAGCTGCTGCTGCTGCTGTCGCCAGACTCACTCTCGGATTCAGACTCGGAGCTGCTGCTGTCCTCCATGTTGACACGAAGCTTTCGTCGCCGTCTGCTCACGCCATCCTTGGCTGTGGGCTGTTGCTTCTCTCCGTTCGTAGTCATGGTGGTGTTGTTGTCGCTGGCTGTGACGGTCTTGGACGACATGGATGTCGAAGTAGTGTCTGTCGATTCTCCATCGTCTGATAGTTCATCGAGCACAAGCTCGGCACGCATGCGCTTGACCACACGGCGGATGACGACGTCCGGGTCCTGACTCTCGGCGACGTACTGTGGCTCGCTGAAAAATTTCCGTTTGGGCGAGTTCTGCTGTTGGCGTTTGCGGCGCAGGATGTCCGCCAGAATAGCATCGTATACCTCCTGCCTGTCGTCGATGTCCATGGTGTCGTCCGGGAAACCAGCGGTCCCGGCGTCCACGTCGTGCATCTGCACCTCCATGGCCATCTCGCGCAGCCTCTTGCGCACGAAGCCCTTCAAGTCTCTGATGTATTCTAAGAAGGCGTCGATATCTGAAGCGGGGATGACGTCGGGGTCGAAGAGATGTTTGATAAGGGCGGATTGGTGGTTTTTGTTGAACTTCCAGCTCTCCCTTGATGTCTTCCACTGTCTCAGGTACTCGAGAGCGGGCTTGATATCAGTCGAAGGGGGTGTTTGTTTCTTGGTGGGGCCCTTTGGCTTCTTTGGTTTGGCTTGTGATGACGATGTCACTTCCTTTGCTGGCTTGGTCTTTGCTTTACCGTTGGTGGGAGTGTTGTTGGTAGTAGCGGTAGGAGGAACAGGATCGTTCTTGGAGGGCGTATCACCAAACGTAACCGACTTTTTTGATTTGAGAGAAGAGGAGGAACCATTCTGGAAAACATGCTGTTCATCCCGTCGAGTCTTTTTAAGAGGGCTCGCCGATGTGGTGGTAGGCGGGGCTTCGATTTTTCTTTTGTGCCCAGTCGAGCCACCTGGCTGCCCAACGACCGAACTGCCATTTGCGGGCTCGGCTGCAGCCGGACCACCCGCAGGCTGCTTCAGTTTCAACCCAAGCTTTTTCCAAGCCGGGATCCGCTGTGCTGGCGCGCTCTCTGTGGACGACGACATGCCGGGCAACTGGGGAAGAAAGATGAATTGTCTTAATTTGTTGTTGTTGTTTTTTGCTTTTGGCCCTAGTACCTGTGCGTCGCTACGTTCGTAGGATAGCGCGGGATATGCTGCAGAATGCAAGGCCCAAAGTGCGGGTGCGGGTGATGGCTGACGATGTGCCTTACGCCCAGTTTTCCCACGTGCAGCAGCTCGCCTCTTTAATCAATAGGATCAAAGGAATGTGTGACCGGTGATGGAGGTCTGGCCCTATGGGATGCTGACGCTGGTTCAATTGGGCGTTGGGTATGGACGCGGCATCCGTACGATGATGCTTGGGTTGAGTTGGGCATTGAATGGATGCAGCTTTTTTTTTTTCTGGCCCTGCAGCCACTTACTCGTAGCTAGTAGCGTCTTGGGGTTGGGATGCGGTCAGAGCAGGGATTCGACTGCCCCTCCTTCCATCATGTGACAAAATCATGCCCATTTATTTTGTCTGCTCATATCCTCCGGAGCCGAAGTTGATCCGACGAACTGTCGTTGACTGCAAGTGGGCTGGTTAGCTCTAGGCAAGCTCGCCAACGCGTACATCACCACCTCACAGCTCTCCGCCGGCCGCCACGTCCTCCGATTACCTTTCCCCGATCCCTCTGCAACGTTCAAGGGCTTACCACTCTACTCCTGTACCTCACATCGTTGCCCCTACCGAGTGATCAAAGGGGAAGCCCGACTTTTCCAACATGTCTGGTTTGTGCCGCCGCAATGAGCTCATACCCTCTTATCATCATGCTAATATCTACCTGTAGCCGGTGCTTATGACCGCCACATTACCATTTTCGCCGACAATGGTCGCCTGTACCAAGTCGGTATGCTTATCCCATGGCTGTTGTTGCCGACACAGATCGATCAACCAAGCCACCATCTCGCAACACCAAACAGCTTGAGCTGACCCGCTGCTAGAATATGCCTTTAAGGCAATCACAGCCGCCAACATCATGTCGGTAGGCGTCCGCGGAAAGGACTGTGCCGTTGTGCTGTCGCAGAAGAAGGTCCCTGTGCGTATATATCTACCTCATCCACTTGTAGTAGTATCATCAACTAATGACTGCTTTCCCTGCACAGGATAAGCTGATGGACCCCGCCTCCGTCACCCACATCTTCCAAATCTCCTCCTCGGTCGGATGCGTCATCACAGGCTCAATTTCCGATGCCAGGGCATTTGCAACAAGAGCCCAGTCCGAAGCTGCGGACTTCCGCTACAAGTTCGGTTACGAAATGCCCGCAGATGCCGTGGCCAAGCGCCTGGCCAACATCAGCCAGGTCTACACCCAGCGGGTAAGCCCACGATGATCAGACGCAGGGGATGAAAGCAGCCAAGCGTGAGCAATGCTAACATGTTCCAGGCATATATGAGGCCCTACGGTGTGGCCACGACCATCATCTCTTTGGACTCCGAATACGGCCCCCAGCTGTTCAAGTGCGACCCGGCAGGATATTACATTGGATACAAGGGTACTGCCGCTGGTCCTAAGCAACAGGAGGCCCTGAACCACCTCGAGAAAAAGCTGCGTAACAAGGAGCACGCCGAAGGCGACTGGGAGGAGGTAGTAGAGTTGGCTATCACAACACTCAGCACAGTATTGAGTATGGACTTCAAGAAGAACGAGATCGAGATTGGTATCGTCGGTGGGCCGCGGGAGGAAGGCGAGGAGGAAACGAGCCCAGCGTTCCGGAAGCTGACAGAGGACGAGATTGATGAGCGGTTACAAGCTATCGCGGAGAAGGACTAGGGTGGAGGAGCTAAGCCTTGAAGGAAAATCCGGCAAGAGCGGAAATAGAGAGCCGTTAACGCCTGGGCCAACCGGAGGGCAAAAGCGCCATTGTTAATGAACCAAATCCTCAACGGTGAAGATTGCGCTGGCAGAAGCCACAGCAGCGGCCCTACCGAGACACGGCACAAAATTCGACCATTTGCTCACTTATCAGCCAACAACTTCACATTCAAAATAGATTCAGGTCGTCAAAGATGAATACGGAAGCCAATGATAATTCCATGTCTTGGTAGGCCTGGTATCACATTGCAGATCATGAGATGCGCCAATACTACGTGACTCTCGATGGCGCTGCCACTGAGCTCATTCATCTACCTTGTGTCCGCCAATCTCTTGGCCCAATTGCCAAGCCGCTTGAGTGCTCTCGTAGAAATGGTCTATTTGTAAGACGCGATTCGCTCCATTTATGACCTGAAAGAGGATCATCTCACAGTCTGTCCTACATGACATGTTCTTGACTCACCAGTACTTCTCTGAACCAAATTAGAAAATCAATTCTGTCTGAGATGACAATGCAACCTTGATCCAGAAGCGCGGGAGGACCGTCTTTCCCCCGCGAGCGGCACGGCCAAGTGATAACGACCCCTCCACAAATCAGAACTTGCCGTTCCCCTGGGCCTTTGATCGTCGAGACGTCGAGAGATGAGACCCGACGGGGCGGTGCAAGTCCGATGTGGGAATGTAGGAAATTCTCTCCGCCGGAACAGGGGTTGAAAGAGCGGGTGTGTTCTCGAGGAGACGAGCCAATGGATTCCTGATTCGTCTAGGGCAGCCCTAGCAATCGTCCGCAAAGGAGCACAAGCTGGAGCCACCGTCGTAATTAGATCGAGAGGATCCTCCCCTGGCACCGAGTCGGTTGATAGATTTCCATACCGGACGTCGTCCAATCTCCAGGCTGGAGTTCCGATTCAGCTGGGTAGGGGTTTGGTGATGGCAGATGCAGCAGGGTTGTGATTGGCTGCCGCATCTGGTGCCTCGCATGGCGCCATACAGGGTCGATTCCCCTTTTAGGCAAAGCCACCACTGCTCGACGGCAGCTGAGCTTCAACCATCTAGCCTCACACAACTCGACATGTCCCATACCTTACAGCACTTGTTCTACTCGTACATGTACATTGTCCACACGTCTTCTCGCACTGGAACTTCGGTCTCTTGTGTCTCTCCACCGTTGATCGAGAGGACTCGTGGCTAATGACAGCCAAGCTAAGGTAAACCCCTTCCCCTGACTCTGAGCCCTCCCTCTCTGGCCGCACGTAAAGACGGCCGACTCCGCCCGCCATGACCGCCCTCCACCGAAGCCCTGGGAGGCATGCCCTGCAGGGCTCAAAAACCCAGTAGGGCTGGATCGTGGCCTGCGGTTGGCCCATTCTTTAGTTTTCCTCGAGCTGGGGTTCTGAGCCCATGCCGACTTCTCCAACGGCTGCGGCGACGGATCTCCCGGGTGGAGGTCGGCGCGAGAGGCTCTCGTTGGTGCTGGGCGAGTGCCTAGAGGCAGCTGATACTCTGGTCATGCTGCCGTATAATAAGCCGTAGACGGGGTTCCGTAGTATTTGGCCCCAAAGAACTTCTCTGTTTTGTTTTTTTCGGTGGGCGCCTTGTGACGAGAGGGGCATCCGACAGCTCTGACCCCCCGATCGCAAGATCAGTGCTCAACAAAGTCCACTTTCTTGTTGGATCGTCCGGTGATAATCCCCTTGGATGGTCTTGATATACATATAGGATGGATCTTGTCTTGAAATCCCGGCCATCTCGCTTGGCATCCAGTCTTTGTCTTCTGTGCAAGTTGTAGTTGATCGCAAAACTCACACCGCCGCTGCTGCCCGCTCCTTGCCGTTGTTTCTTCCCTTATCCACGAGGGCGTTCCATGAGATTCTGCTTCTAGTTCGACGACGTCTCCTCCAAGAGAATGGACGGATGTAAGTTTACCTACCAAAGACCTCCTTGCCCTCTGGACACTCGAGAGAAGCCCTCAATTGGGTAAACACTCCTTTAGAATAACTGACACGCGGACAGTGAACGAGTACCGAACGGCACGAGTTGCACAGGTGCTGGAGGACTTCCGAACACTCCAGTACTACATCGCCGCAGCACCAACGGAGCCCCCTAATCCCGAAGACCATTACACCGAGGGCTGGGCGGCACTGCGCCAGTGTGCCATCGACGGCCAACGCATACTCGAATGCGCAGCAGATACAAATGTGCCAACACCGGGCGGCGGCGAGCAGGAGCAGCACAAAGCCGAGCTCAAGCAGTGCGTTTCTCCTATCTTGAAAACATACAAAGGTCAAACTTAGTGGGTGGTAAGAACATCAAACTGACCGTTTCTGTGGGGCAGAGTACTGGTAGACGCGTACGCCAGGCGCCACGAAGGTCAGAAGATCTACTTGCGGCAAGCTTCGGCGCAGAGATGGATAGAATGGCGCGAGCACGTACTTCAAGGGGGCCGTCCGAACTCGAAGAACCGGGCCCAACTACAAGCATGCGATTTTCAGCTGCAAACGGTACGCTGACAGTTGGTGAGCTGTAGTCAGAAGCTGACACTCAGGCAGGAACTCGCGACCATAACGGACGATATGGTGTATACCGAGCTGCTGAGCTCCGATATGATGCTAGGCCGCTGGACGGCTGAGGATCCCAGCATGAGAGCCGTTTTGCGCTGGCTGCGGGCTCGGAGATGACAATCTGAAAGGCATGACCTTATCTATAGGGATTCGTGACTGTTCACATACGGAAATGATTTGGCTTGGTGTTAGACGGATACAGAAAAAGGGTAATTGGGCACGGGTTTCTTGATTTATTGTTGCCATTGCTTCTTGTGAAAGTACTGGTGCTTACTTGGAAGCTGTTGAGGGACGTTAAGGGATACCTGCTTGATTGCCGACATTGGACTGCGTAACAAGGACATTGCAACTGTTTGAATAAAGATATTGAACTTTGACATATCAATTGTCCAATTGGTGATGAGATTTGATGTACTTCAAATTGACAGAACAAACGCTGTTGCAGAGGTATCCAATCGTGTCGGGAACGTGTAGTACGTCAGGCCGAGCTTCCTCATTGCTTACTTTGAACACACAAGCCAATTCCCACTAACGAGAACAGCATGCCGATAGCCGTATCTGCAGGGCTTAGTATCAGCTGGAACAACCTGGGGAGTGGAGCAGATCGAATCCGCGGGGGGGGGGAGGGCTTACCTTTGCTGATAACCTTGCCTTCCACATACCACTCGCCAACAACAGTAAATAGGAAAGCCATAGTATTGACAATGGGCACAGTCAAGCTGAGTTCTGCAATAAATTGGTCAGCACGCCAGTGCACAATGTAACTACAAATAGGAATAACTCACCAGCCTGTCCAATGAGCAGGAAGAACCATACACTTCCGGTAAGATTCAGCAACAAGGGAGCCGCATACTTCGGATTTCTCAGCAAGTCGGTAACGGTAAAGAAGGCACCGTACAGCTTGCTCTTGATCCATGATCCCTTGACGGCTGGGGTGTCAAGGATCGGATGTGGGGGAGGATTGTGGGTGCGAGCTGCCCGGCGGATGAAGGGCGTGGTGAAGCCCCAGGCCAGACCGACGAGGATGAAGCTGAGGATATAATTGAAGACAGGGGGTTTGTCGTCTGCCATGGTGGGTAGATGGCAGGCTGAGACACCTGAGGCTGATATGAGAGAAGAGAGGTGAGCTAGTTCGTACGGTAGCCGCGGGCGATTCAGCTGAGAGCTGGGATTCGGGGTGCGTTGATGTTACTCCTTGATGACGGACGATTGTTGGGTAAGGTAGGCTTGGGTGAGAGGTCGTTGTGCACCGCCTCACTTGGCATCAGCCTCAGCCTTAGCCTCACAAGGCCAAGCACAGACAGGGGTAAGATGTGGCGCATCGACTCTTGGCCGTGGCTCACCGAAAGCGGGACTGTACGAGAGCCCACTATTATCCGCTGGTAGCGCTGCTGATTGGATGCTAACTTAACTTCTCCTGAAAACACCATTCACGCCGAAGCTAGAACTCATCCTCATCATCGACATCGTCATCAATGTTGACTTCTTGTACACTTGGAATTTTTGCAAAAGTTGCAGGCCTTGGAATACATGGAACTGCTACAAATATTTCATGAATCAAGTTTCAACTGTGCTCACGACTGTTCATCGTGGGAGTAGCTCCCACTGAGTCAAGGCGTCAACGAAGACGTCTGAGTAAATCCGCTCGAATCTAATATGAGGCTACTCAAATCATCGCCGAATCACTAACTCTTTAGATTATTCACGAGACTTCGCGTAATGTTCGCGTTTCTTTTTGAGGGCCCAATTGACTTGGGCGTGTTCCGTCGTGATGAATCATGAGAGCTCCAGCTTCCCTGCCAACTGACACACCGACATCATAATTCACCAAGTGTCTCATTGCTTTTTCTCTAGCCCTCTTTCCCCCCAAACCCTAGCCCAATTATCTTTTTGATCTGTAGCAGTGAACGCGGAGCAATTGCACCGGTGCCGTTACACAATCGTTCCGTTATTAGTACCGGCCGTGAATCGATTTGAATTGACTTTCGATCCGCGCTACTCCATGCTGACCGCTATGCCCCTTTCTTTTCATCCAACAAAGAGAACAATTGAACTCATGTGAGGTCCTTTATCAAAGGCAATTGCCATGTCCATCATTCGGATGATATTAGTCGCTTGGGCTGAATTATACTTGAGTGTCATAGGCAAGTCAAACACAGTCAGGGATATCTACATGTGTTCAAGCCCGAAGCACCTTAGTAGTCCTGATATAAGATCTGCCGTCATTGACCGCGGCTATCAGTCTGCGCCCTTGTAGATCTGCCCCAGGGAAAGCCAATTCGCCCCGTTCGATGGGCGGCGTTAAAATCAACAACCAATCCTATGCTAGCAGCCCGATGCTCACGTACAAATCCAACCCAGCAGTGTCTCACCAATAGCAGGGCTCTCGATGTTGAAGACGTCAACGACCAGGCTCAAATCATCCTGCTTTTGGGTGCGAGATCGAAGTCAAGCTCGGGCCAGACGAATCGGATCGTCGCAGGGCGTGAGTTAGAACCCGACGGTCTAGCCTTTCAGCTTCGTGCGGAGGAAGGAAAGATTGCGTCAATGACGTGAAAAATTGCGGGAAGCAAACAGCGACTCTATCTGTTCAGTAGCTTCATCATACGGCCAGAAAGTCTATAAGAAGGCCGGCGTTTCGCTGTCATCTCCAGGCCTTTTCCCTCATCGACTCCAGCTACCACTAGAATTCCATCGCATCAACACCAACAATTACACACTCAGTTCTTTCAAACCCCTTCAAAACCACCATCATGTCTGAGGCTCAAGTCGCTGGCGGCCACAAGGCCAATCTGAACAACCCTAACACTTCCGAGGAAGCCAAGGAGCACTCTCGCGAGGTGCTTAACAACGAGTTCAACGGTGGTGATGGTAGGCAAATCCAGCTCCTGTTGATTCATAACATACTAATCCATGACTTTGAAGTCGCTGGTTCCGAGGATAAGACAGATAAGAACCCCAACAACATTGCGGGAGGCCTGAAGGCGTATGTCCTGACACCCTCTTTCCCTTGACTCCCAGGTCGTCTAACATCATAATTAGCACTCTCAACAACCCTAACGTTAGCGAGGAAGCTAAAGACTCTGCTAAGGAGCGCCTCAACCAAATGGACTCGTAAATTTATTGCAGCAGGCGTTATGACAGCCAACGGGATGGAGTTATATGGAGCGATTCAGCAGCTAGCAATTTGACAATAGAGATGCCATGAATCTTATACACCATCTTCTCCACATAACTGGCTGCTTCAAGCATCTGGTTCATTCTTCGTAGTAATTAAGTTAAATAATCGAGCTACGTCCCGACGATTGTAAACAATTCAAGAAATTTATCAGTGAACCGTTCCGTTGTTCCAACTTTGATCACCGCTTCACTGTGTCGTGTACTAAGTGGGATATTGTAAATACAAAAAGCCTCCCATCTGAGATCGATATCTCTATGATTGAACTTGTGTCAAGTCCCATGTGTTCGAACCCATGACAACTCCAAATGTATTGAAAGTTTTAGAGTTAGACTAGCGAAGGACTCTTCAGCTTCCTCGTAGAGCTGTTTTCACTGATGACATCTTCGTCATTTTCGTACGACTTGGACCTGTCGGCATCGGTGCTGTGGACCTCGGTAACGACCGTCTTCTTGATGGCCTTGCCGTAAAGGCCATTCTCCATCTCTATCGCTTCATCTTCATCCCCGACACCGATGTGTGTCTCATTCTGCGTGGGCTGAGCATTCCAGGATGGACCCTTGCCTCTGCCGGATGACTTTCCACCCGTACCAGCCGCCGTTGTTCCTGCGTAGTGAGGATATGGCTCTGAGCTGCCAACGTTGGGATTGGAGGCGCGAACGATCTTGACAATAAGCTCGGCCTGACCCAGTTCAATCTGAAGTTTAAGTAGGTAGGCAAGAGGGTGGAACTGAACGTAACTAGTTGGGGGTTAGTCACAGTCTGGTTCTGGAAGGACTGCCGGTAATTTGTGAGACATGACTTACACAAGCTTGTTGGGAAGACTCATCATGGCCACAATTAGGATGTCGAGGGCAATAGACACTCCAATCATGACGACGTTGAATCTAAAAAGCCGCGTGTACTTTGTCAAGCCATTGGCGATAAGGCGTGACTTGACCAAATGGATGAAGTACATGTTTAAGAGAAAATCGATCACACAAATGAGAGCCTTTTGGCAGCGGTCCCAAACGTTGTTAATCTTGATGTATGTATCGCTGATTTGCAACGAGGCCGGGACCCAAATACAGACGACAGATATGTTGATAAGGACAAGCGCAAGGAAGGTGCCCCATTTTAGTCGGAAAATGGTAGTTCTGGTGATGGACAGGATGGCGATTCGGTTGATGATGATTTGCATCAGCGTGTGAATCTGGAAGCACCAAAGAACAACTGTTGACGGTCAGAAAACGCAGAGTTCCACAGGTAAGGGGGTTGAGGGGTAACTATACTGATGGCCATGAAGTATTCCAAACTTGGCTTAATGGAACCCTTGAGGAAGAGCCAGCAGATAATGCCCATAGTCGTGGAAGACAACCATTCTAGCCAGACGAATACCATGTATACGGTGACCTTTCGCGCACGTCGCCATTGTTTGAACGTCTGCTTGCCGGCCGTGAAGGCAGTATACAACGAAGCCCCTAAGGAGAGTCCCCAAATAATCGAGGATAGCTCGATGTCGTCCGACGATGGAGCATGGTCCTTGAAATGGTCGGGAATGAGAGTGCCACGACCCATGATGCCGTTGGTATCGTACACCTAATTAGTATGTCGTATAATTCGGAGGCCGCCTCAAAGAACGAGTGAACAAGACCAAAGAGGCCTATCGACTTCACTCAGTGTTGCAATCGATCACACCGAAAATATTAAACGCAACGCAGTAAAAATGCAACATAAAGAAAGAAGATCGATATATGCAAGATGAGATGGGGGAGGCGTATGCAGCAGGCTCTTGTAGTCTTTCTACTGGGGCAAATCCAGGCACCATCCCAGCACAGGGGTTCCCGTACGAACCCGTATTGCTGTACCTCTCATCTTCCACCGTACTGGTAAAATGGAGATCGTGGAGATGTCCTACGCCTTGCTATTCCCGATCCATTTGGTGTGCAGAGCTTTCCCAATTTGCTCAGAAGCCCCTGGAGGTCAACGGGGGGAGTGACTCTGCCAGATTTCCACGGGTAGGGGTCAGCAAGCGAGTTCCAGCTTTCTGGCCCGCATTCACGCCTTGTGCTCCTCACATCGACGCCTTCAGACCCTCCTGTCAAGGAATCGGTTACTGCTCTGAGGAAAAGAAGGAGGTGGCCAGGTCCTAGTGTGTCCCTAAAGATTGGTAGCGAGCTGGCCGGCAAGTGCTTATGGCATATGCCCGACTCTATTGGTGGGGAGCTGGCCAAAGGGGTAGATCTCCATGTATGTCCGTCGACTGAGGACAGGGGCAGTAGGTCACTGCCGGCTTCTCTATTGCTATCTTTAAATGTTAGCGTCCATGTACGTAATGGTGCCCATGTTTGTGGCTGACAGCTGTCTGGCGCCCATATCCAATAGTGATGCGAGCAGCTGATGGCAAGCGGAAATTTTGGGAAAGCTTTCGAATGGAGTTGCTTGCAAGTAACACAATGGCCATTTTCGTAGTCGTGCTTGGCACTTGTGAGGGCTTTTCTGAAAAGCATTTCAACTTTCCCATCTGAATGGTAGCATTCTGAAGATCTTACCTTCTAATGCATGCCCTGACTCGAGGTCTTCTTTCTCCGCAAGCGGCTAGAAAGCCGACCAGCGGATCTGAACGGCACCCAATGTAATTACATATATTTGGCAGATGATCGATCATCAACCCCCCGGGCCACTTGTGCGATCTAATACCACATGCCGCGGGGAATGGCAGGGGTCAATTAATGTCCTGCGTGGTGTTCTTCAGGTCAATACGAGTACGTATTGACGACGACGACTCGCATTTGTATCGAGACTAGAGATAGCACCCTTGTCTATAGTCCTCGCAGTGTCGTACAGCCGTTATGATCGACAATTCTCCACTCCCATCGCAAGTAAGGCCCAGGGCTGTAGATGGCGCCTACGCCATCGGATTGGGCACAGTGGATGGGGATTTCTCATCTTGGCCTTCTGCAGGTCCATGCACTTGGGCAGAGTTGCATTCGGTACCTTGCAGTGCATTGACTCGATATCTTTTCCCGCAGGACGGTAAGCTCCCAAGAAATTAATACAATCCGCTTTGCATACCCGAGCAACCCTGGGCAGATCGCTTGAGCCCTACAAGGCTCCCCACGCGATGTATCATTTGGTAAAAAAGACGACAAATGAGGGTTATATGAGTCAAAGACTCACACTTCATGCTAATCCCGACCAAGAACCACGGCCAAGGTGAAAATGGCGATGCCCAAACAACCTACCGCTCTAAGCGCTGTTGGGCCGTGAACCTGAATACGCCATGGAACTACTACGAATATTAAGAGATAGTAGCGCTCAGCAGTGACATTCTATCTGAGATTCGAGTGGAGCTCAGCAACGGCGCTGTCGTCGTCCGTAGGACCGGGTGCCGGGGCTAACTCCTCCCGGTGAGATCGGCGCACGGAAAAGATACGCGGGAAGACCTGCGAGGCCGTAGCTCCCTGCAGACTAGTCCGAGTAGTCTGAGTAGCTGCATGGTCTAAAAACCGCGAATCTAACGGAAGCATGACTCGCTAAGCCGACAATACTCCAGGTTCTGCAGTCATGAAGGCTAAGAGCTAGGCGTATGCAACTAGTTATTGCCGAGTGTCCAGGACTCCCTCGTGCCAACGCCTCATCGGTTCTGAGGCTGCGGATGGACTTGCCAATGGATGCAGACCCGATAAGCCAGTTCAGATCTGCTCACCGCGGTGAGCAGTCTCCGGGCGGAAGTGATCCCGGAACCTATATCCACACAAAGGATACCAGTAGCGGTTGTGTTTGCCACTAATACCAAAAGTTAGCACTTATCCCAGTAACAGCCATTGCCTAATTACCTAGTGCCTTACTTGCAGGCTTTGGATTGTGTTTCCAGCGCCCCCAAACTTCTTCGCCGATGGTCTCGCGGCGGTAAGGGTGTCAACGACCGGTGGGTGGTGAACTCCGATGGGCGCGGGACATTAAATCCTACAAGAAGATTTGTGCCGCAGTTGGCGCTCATCATTGTTCTTCCGGGATTTCTTCATCTCGCCGGCTAGCGGCATTTGCCTGAGACATTTCGAAGACCAGTTCCCGACATCCCGAGTGTGACTAACACTGGTTCTTGTTAGATTTCAACGTTTTCATATCGTAGCTACTGAATCTCTGCGAGATTCTAGCACACCTATACTTCCCTCGGACTTCGGACTTGAAATTCATGGGCAATAGCAGCAGATTTGCTCATCAAAGAATGGCTTGGCCAAATTAAATGCGGCCGTGAATGCCTGTCACTTACTTCACATGGTTAAAACAATAAAATTTGGGGTATCTGCTGTACTCTGGTGCTTAATCATACTAATCGACCAAACCGAGGAAGCAAAGACCGCACGTTTCTTTCGCGAACGTTGATCCGACTCATGGATGAATATGTTGCTAATGATTTACGAGGAGGCCTCTACCGAGCCCATCGAACTCCTCTCGTTGATAGAAATGAGGATTAAGGGGCTTCGGAACTGATGGCGCTGAGAACGGAGAGTCTGTATCAATGGGCAATCAATGTCCAGCAAGGCCCGAATTCCAGGCACCGGATTGTAAAGAGTCCTAATTTCCTTGACCACTAGAGCCTTAACAGCGAGCGTTCATCGGGTACATGCACGCTACGGACTAGTATTAGGACACAACTAGTTCCTGGGAGATAAATGCTACAGCACGCCAATTTGTGGTCGACCAATTGATAGAAAACGGAATGGTACTGCTGTTCGGAATCACGCCAAAGGCTGGTCTGAAACAATCGAGACGGGAGCCAGAGGGTTCGTGACATTAGTTAGTGACGACGGGCGGGACTGTATGTCACCACCGTGAATGGTGTGGATAGGCCCATGAACGTTACTGCAAGCATGCAATTGCATCTTTCTCCTCGGTAGTTAAATGAGCCCAAGTCATTCCCAGATTATTGATTTACTGCTCTATTCAAGTTGGAAGTCCAGAGAATGATCAACACAAGGCTGTTAATAATGTTCTAGGTAGCCGTTGAAGATTAGTTTTAAAGCGTCCCCCTGATAATTCTTAATTGTCTTAATACAGAGACTGCTATTGCTGCCTTGACCTTAGCGAAATGTAATTCAGGAGGCGAACTCGGATAATGGGAGTTCAGTACTTCGTATGTCCTACTTGATCTATGATTCTTTTATTTTACTTTCCGCAGAATATAGTGCGTCTTAGTGATGAGATGTCTGTAAAAGCAAATGTCGACTTGTATTGAGAAATTCGTCAATCCTAATTCAACGAACGCATATTCCAATATTTCTCGGAGTCTTAGCGCTGAAGAAAGCCACTTATTCTCATGTATACAGCATCACATGCGCATAAAGTGGCTATAGTGATCTTATGACTCGACTGGTTGCGGCCTGAAGTTGCACTTTTTAAGCGGCATCGGAAGATAGCTGCAGGAAGACTACCAGCACAGCCGCATAACTATACAAAGAAAGTAAGCGAATCAATTACTCGGATTCATATAACATAGAAGTCAGTAATCAACATACCCCGCAGTTGCTGTGACGATTTGGTTCGGTGTGCTAGTAGTCGCTAAAGATAGAATAACCATGAATAGAACAAGACAGATTGTAATAACACCGAGTTTTCCGCGAAGGCTATGAATTGCTTGCAGTACCCATAAAGGTGTAATGATAAGGGTAAGCCCAACTATGAACGTTAGAAAGCTAGTACATTGGTCAACTTTCTGGTCATCATATCGAACGATTGTCTCTATGTTGACAGGTCCTGCTTCTTCAGGTTCAGCTTTATAAAAGCTGGGGATAAACCGCCGAGATACCTCGGAGATCCAAGGATCACAGATTTGTCGGAGGCTTGATTTTGTCTGTTTATGTACTGAGACCAGCTCATCTATGAAATCAATGAACTCTGTCTCCTCTTGTGCAATAGCGCCCGTGTTGTTTCTCAACCAAACTTGTGTATTCTTGACGCTTTGTGTGGGGGCTATTGGAAGGGCTCGCATCTGAGAGTATCGCAGTATATGCTCATCTGAATAGGAGTTAGCTTCTTCACTATGATAGGAGCTCTAGGCACAAAGGCGACCATATTCTTTTAGGAGAGGCTTCAGTTCTTTTAGAAGGGATTTTCGGTCCTCTATATCACCTCTGATTGTTCCATTATTATAATCAAGAGCTGATGGCTTGCTAAGCCTTAGATCGAGATCTTTCAGTCTACTCTCAAGCACTGACACATTATCTTGTGCCACTAGGATCAACCTTGTATGTAGCTCATCAAATCTTCGGGTTACTAGCCGGTCATAGTCCCTAGCTAGAAATGAAGTAAAGCCCCTATAACCGGTATACTTCCTACTAGAGTAAGATAACTAATAAATAGCCAAGAGGGAGGGGGTTCTCCTTGCTAACGTACCAGGGCTTTTCAAAGCGCTGCTCTTGGCTTGGCTTCTCGGAGGTGGTGCTCGGTGATTGCATGTTAAATTAGTATCATCCAATTGGCTGTCAGACGTCGTATGTCTCAAAGAGTAGTCGTAGTTTCTATACGAATATGTTTTGTATGTAGGAGATAGTCGTTGAACCTCAACGTCAATCAGATTTATCGGTCAGTGACCATCGCTGGTCAAGCCACATCAACATGAAACCATGTACGGCTCTTCTGGAACTCAAAGTTTTTGGTTTGTATTCGAGGAAGAGTGAGGCGAGCCTCAAATGTACTATTTGTGCCCGACCCGACTGAGATACGTGGCCTTGCACTTTAGGTCGCCTTGCAGTGACCTCAAAGTTCGTTGCGAACCAATTCAATCCAAGTCCCCCGCAGTACCTTGCTATTAATATTAGGTCAAATACACATATGAAAATATAAAAGGCTTTATCGGCTGGAGGTCGTGGGATCTGCATTAACTTCAGAAATCTTATACTTTCTACTCCCTTTATAACCTAACTTGCGAACGCAGGAGCTTTCTACGCATCGTGTTCATGACTACCCCTAAGTATCCGGAAACGGGTGTATCGAGAATGCCTAATGGGGACCGCCAATCAAGTGGTGGATCAAGAGTAAGACCACTCGACTTCATACCGAGAAAACCTCAGCATCCTCCTAGTACACAGCCGTCTGGAGGTAGTAGTGGAGAGGGATCAGGAAGCAGCGCAGCAGGAGGAAGCAACCCCAGTCCTAAAGACGAGCTGTAGACACGCTATCAACCAAGGTATGGCAAGTCCCTCTGAATTAAAGCTTATTTTAGGTTTACAAGACTAACGTACTTTAGGTATATCAGAGCAGCCTGTTTCCTGCATTTGGGTTTCTTCTTCACGACTGATACGTAGTAGGCCAATGTGATTCACGCAATTAGCACTTTTATCTGCCATGATTAATCATAAATCTCCTTCAACCAATATACCATTGATATTCAACTAGCGAGGCTACTCGGGCTACCTTATAAGAGCAAGGCTGTTAAAAATCTCTGGAATCATGTAGTAAAGGGTAGACTGTGCTAATGATATAACATGCTGATCATATAAGTGTTCTAGATGCTATTGTGACAAAAACGACTTAGGTATAGTGATCTATTTACTAAGTTACCCATTTGTCACGTACAAAGAACATGGACGGTTACGTTGTAACCATTGTATTGAATCGAGTTGAGCTATCTGAGGCGCACGTTCCTCAGCTGTAGGCAGACACAGTCCTGACACGGCGGGCTTGGTTCAGCCCCCTTAATGTGTATTGCACCTCCCGAGCACTACTTCATATATTGTCACTTTGTGATAGATTGACATTTTACTCCATTCCATTATAGTGAAGGCCTGAAAATCTGTGGGTTTGCTGCGAACATCTACCCTGCTTTTGCTCACAATCCTTCACGTTGGGCATGCATGGCCTTGCTGGAGCATCTGCTGCAGGGACTCAGGGACTCAGGGACTCAGGGATTCAGGTATGCTCAGGGAAGGGAAGGGTGCATGACTCAGGGTTAAGTCAGTCAGTGCCCAAGGCAAGGGAACAGTGCTCCCCCTCCAGTGCGTTTCAGTGCTGTATAGCACTGAAACACCTCGGTAAGGTACCTACATAAGGTACCTTATTGGATGGTGGTGCAGGGTAGGTAGCAAGGTGGCAGGGTAGCAGGGCAGCGACCTCAAGCTTGCTTAAGCATGACATTAGTTATTAGCAGTGATGCATGCAGTGAGTGCCAGCCAGTGCCAGTGACTTCACCTGACCCCGCCAATCCAACCATCCATCATCCAACCACAAGCACAAGCTCAACCTCCAACCAAAGCTTCCATACCACCTCCTCACGACTGGAAACCCCCTTCTCCTCCTCTTCTTACTTCTTCTAGCTGACCCATCGTTTTTCTCTCCATCGCGTCTTGATTACCATCCATTGCTGCAAACTGTCGCGACACCCGAAACACCGACTACTTTTCACGGTCTCTTGCCGTTTCTGGCAGTGGTGCCTTACCCTGCCCAACCACTTCACAAGCCAAAAAGGCCCAATCGAAGCATTACCCCGAGCCGAACTTTTTCTGTTTCGAAAACTTCCCAGCGACTGTTGAACAAATTGAGAATCTCTGCATCGAAACGATAAGCGAAAATGAACCCTCATCAGAAGAACAAGGTCGACGTCAAGGTAAGCTTGATCAACCCGTGCTACTTTACATGCACTCTGCTTGTCATTGCCGGACCCCTCCTCGACCAGAACCTGCCCGACCCCAATATCAACGATGATTTCACCCACCATGAAACGATCGCACCTGAGCCCGCTGCCTTGCATTTGATCTCTGATATCATCTAAAAGATGCTAACGCATGATTCTCGTATGTAGTCACTCAACCCCGAGGAGCAGCGCTTGTTCCGACTCTACGGCAAGCTCCCCTCTCGCTCCGACCACTTCGCCAAGCATCTCAAGGATCGCAAGTATTTCGACTCGGGCGACTATGCCATGTCCAAGGCCGGCAAGGGCGATGGTGTCGACGCCGGCGCTGTTGGCTCTGAGCACCCAGTCCCCGAGAACATTCCCCACCTCTCCTCGCCTATCAACAACGTCAACAGCAATACTTCTTCCTCGTCAAACGGGTCCGGCGGTGCTCTAGCAGGCTCCCCCGGTGCGCCTGGATCCGCAACTGGCAGCCTTCCCAAGCATGCCCATCATGGCTCTGTCCCCGGCATTCAAGCTGGTAGCCCCATCAAGGAGAGCAGCTTCCTACAGCGGGAAACTAGCGCCGAGGAAGTTGAAGATGGTGCTGAAAACAAGCAACCTGCTGAGACTGAGGCTTCAGAGGACGGTATTCCCATCCGAAGATGAGTGATGAGATCTCATGCCATATTGACCTGTCTCGGTACAAGGGAGGCAAATGAGAGAAATGAAAGGAATGTGCTCCGCACATGCGGGAACCCCGAGACAAAGACAAACTGCGATGACGAAAGTTTGTAAGAGGGCGCAACTTGCGCATCATCATCAGAAATTGGGAGTGGCATGTACGAGAACAGAGAAGCAAAAGACACGAACTACACTAGTTCCGAAGTTTTGTCCGCTCGGGTAGGACTTTTTCTACATATGTCGACGTCGGCGTTTGCACAAGTTTTGCTTTGGTCATTTTGACCCATAAGAAGACATGATTCGAATGGTTTCGATCACGGGGCCGTCTGGTCTGGCACCTGAAAGGCTGCTCGCTTAACGAGACGCTGCGATAGGAGGGCATGGTTTCGGTTTTATTCGACTCAAAAAGAATGGCACTGAGGCAAAGGATAATTTCACTTTGAGAGAAAAAGGGGAACAGCGGCCAGAGAGCAGGACTATCGTGTCGCTTCTGTCGTTCTCCTGGACATTTGATTCTGGTTGTATTTACTCGGATTTTTTTTGTGGCCGGTCAACTCGAAAGCTCTCGTCCAACATTTTTTGGTTCTACCGAAAACCCCCTTCTCTTCTTCTCGGAGAAGGAAAAACACAAAAACAGGTACTTTTCTTTTGTTCTTCAGACGCCAAATAAAAAACATCCCTTCAGAAAATGCATCCTCTCATCATACGTAATTTTGTCATGACTCCAGCGCCTTGCTGGCCATAGCCTTAGCCCCTTCGAAGGTCTTGTTACCGCCAATGAAACCCGCCGCGTGAACAAACACGCAGCCATCAATGCCCGTGATCCCGTCCAGCTCTTGGTCGCGGAAGCCCCTCCAGGCCTCAGGCAGGGGCTTGCGGCTGACGAATGAATCTTTGCTCTCAGGCACGCATTGGATGCGCCACTTGGCATCGGGGGCCGTGCTCTCTGGGTACAGCACGTATAGCACTGAGGCATCTCCACCCTCTAAAGAGAAGAGGTGATCTTTCCATGGCACGCTCTGTCCGTCGAATACGAGCACCCGTCCCTTGGGATCGAATTCAGAGCGACGATCAAAAGCTCGCTGAACAATTGCGCGCGCGGGTAGCCACACTCCGGCGTAATAGTCAACCTCACGCTCAAACTCCTCGCCGATGCGCTGGCTAGCAGTGGAGAAGCGCTCATCCTCTGCGGCCTGAGCCTCAGCCGGGTCCTCAGGCTTGGGGTCGTTCCAGTTGGGGTTAAGGCGGCCGACGACAGCGCCGAGGCCAAAGCCGCCGTCGCTGAAGCGCTTCTCCAGACCAGCGTTGGCAATAGCAGCAGGGTCGTAGACAGAGATGCCGTTGTCGTGAGCGTCAAGCGCCTCGACAAAGTTTTCGTACAGCTTGCCGTAGAGAAGCTCCACGTCCGGACTAGAGGCATCAGCGTTCTGCTGGTCGACGGGAAGGCCTAAACGCTGAGCGAGGATAGCGCGGCCAAAGTGCATAAAGACGAGGCCAGCACTGGAGAGCTTCGTCGGGCGGCCGGGGAAGGTAGTTTCGAAGCCACGCTGGTGATGATCGTAGCGATTACGGAGAGCGTCGTACTCGCCGCCGACGTCGACGACGGTGTGGCAGGTCTCGAGGACCTTGGGGTCGCGAGTTCGGACGAGGCCGGCATCTCGGTAGGTAGGCAGCATGCGCAGCATGTGGACGGCGAGAGCCTCGTCGGCGTGGAAGTGGCCGTTGTGGGTGCCAATGAGGGGGCCACCCGAGGTCTTGACGCGTTTGGCTGCCGATTCGGACATGGTTGTGAATATACGGCGAAGCATCGACTTGAGTGAGTGTGGGATGAAAAGGGAGGGAGGTGTTAGGAGTTGAGCGTTTGTTGGAAGGCTTTTGAGAGAGTGGGATGTACCTTGGTTGGTAGGGTCCAAAGCGATTTCGTAGTGTTGGTGGCGGGTGGCCAATCAAACTAGGTCTATTACCGGGGAGCTCCCCACTGTGGTCAATCAATGGCAGGCAACTGCTCGTACTTATTGCTGTAACGCCCAGCCATCACGATCTCACTTCAAATCTGTGTAAGGTAGCGGGGCATCAATACCTAAGGCAAGCCTGGTGGATGAAGTATGCTTAGCGTTGACTCTACGGAATTCTGCCCTGCAAATTTGTGCCCCGATGGAGAATCAGCTAGAAGAATGAGAAATGCAGTTTTCGTGTACATCACAAGAGGTTCAAAGTGAATTTACACTTAGGGAAAACGATATCACAGTATTGATCAACGCTCACCTGAGCGTGACCAGTCAATTCATGACTTCAGGTGCTCTACCTTATGCAACCTGGTTTCTCTAAATTACAGCCCGATAACTCCCAAGAGATCTTCGTCATTCCATAACGCGTGCCCTTATGCTAGCTCATCATGCTTCATTGAGCTGGCTTGAGTTGGTGTGTACTTTTGTTTTTTATGTTTTTTGAGAATACTTTATTTAGCGGCATCCTTGGGAAGCTGGCCCTCGACGGCCTGGCGACCGACGTTGCTCAGGTCGACCTGGTCCTTGGAGGCAGGCCCACGCAGGCCAGCCTTGGAGGCATCGTTGGTGCCAATGGCAGCCTCAGCGTCGCCGCCGCTGCCGACGTTGACGGTGCGAGCGTCAGATGAGTTGAAGTCAGAGGCCGCAGGGGGGTCCTCGGGGAGAGGCAGGTTTGCCTTGGTGTCATCGATGATCTGGTCCTTGGATTGAGTCATTTCTAGAATAAAACATATTAGCCATCTGCTTTGAATATTCTTTTGACTTACGTGCCACTAAATAGTAGTAGCTTGGAGTGAAAACGTACTGTCTTGTTTTGTGGAAGAAGTGGTTTTGACTTCTTTGAGGTGAGGGGTAGTGTTAAAAAAAAAGTGAAGCTATCGTGAGAATGTCAAGAGTGCTGATGATGTAAAGGAAGGAAAGAGAAAAACCGTGACGCAAACCCTCGAAACAAGCTCTTCTTAAATCACGATCGTGAAGACAAGCGCACCGCCTACCAAATAGCCATCGATTCTGCCAAAGCCAATCCGTGCCTGAGCTTGAAGGTTTGCGATCGCTGACGTCACTGACGTCAATCCAGGGACCTAAAGCTCCGGCAAAGGACCCCACAAAACTGCCAGCAGAACAAGAGGACAGCTAAGGTTCTATACATTTCTGCCACTGTTAAAACCTCAAGTGTCACGGTGACGAAGCCGTGGGGCAGGTACCTAAGGGAAACTGCGCACGTGCCAGGGCGCTGACTCGGATGCCTCTACTAGTAGTTTGCAAGTTCAGGAACCTTCGATTCAGGAACGACATTCACTCTAGTGATGAGGATATGGGGCCTAAGATTAGGTGCTCTACTCTCAATTCGATATTTTATTGTAATAAGTCTTTCTTTTTTAAAATTTGAAATCATCAACGCCTTTGCTATGCAACTAAATAGGTCTCCCCCCAAAGACAATGCGTCGCTGAATATAATCATCGCTTCATAGCTTGTCCTAAACATCAACGGGTATCAAAGATCCTCCTCCCTGTATTACTTCTAGCCGATATGGGCATGCAGGTTGACAGAGCCCCTCAGATTTCCGCGAATCTTTCCCTCAATAGCCTCGCCAGTGATATAATCAGTAACATCCTCAACATTCTCCAACCCCTCCACCGTCATACCGTACAGCGCTATGCCAGCCACATGAGGAGCAGCCATGGAGGTTCCAGTCTTCAGCTCAACGCCATTATCACTCATGAAGTCTGCAGATGCGACTCGCACGCCCGGTGCAAAGACCGTGAGGTCCTTACCCCAGTTGGAACCGGATTCACCATCGCTACCAACCCAGATACTCCAATCCTCGTTGACGGCGCCGACAGTGATGGCCGTCTTGGCCGAGGCTGGTGATTGCTGGTTTGAGTTGATGTACTCGTTGCCAGCGGACACGATGACGGGGATGCCTGCGTCGGTGGCTTCCTCGATCATATCGTTGGTAGCAGTGTTGCGAGGACCACCAAGCGACATGTTGATAACAGCCTTGCCCACGCGGTCCTTTTTCACGATATCCTCAATGGCCCATTCCATAGCGGCAAGAGTGATAGAGTTCTTGGTAGAACCCTCGCTATCAAAGATCTTGAGACTCTTGATCTCAGCCTGCTTAGCAACACCGAATCTCTTGCCAGCAATAGTCCCGGCGACATGGGTTCCGTGTCCAGTCTCATCCTCGCCCTTGTCCTTATAAGCGGTCCAGACGGACTCGGCCCTGTCCTCAAAGTCATTGTGGGTGACTCGGATGCCGCTGTCAATCACGTAGGCGTATCCGCCCTTGCCAGCCTTCTTGTCGTAGGTGTATACATCGTCGTCGTCGGCCTCCCAGCTATGGCCGACGCTGATGGCGTGCAAGCCCCATGGAGCTTCGTCTTGCTGTGTGTTTGAACGCTTCTCGTTCTGGCTCAGGGGGTCGGCATGGAAACCGTCGTTGATTTTCCAGACTTCGTCCTTCTCGACGTACTCGACCTAATAATTGTCAGAGCTTGATTATTGAGGTTCTTCCAAGGGAGAAAGGTATGAAGACTTACCTCGTCGTTGTGGCGGATCTCGTCGATGGTCTCATCGTCAAACTCACCCGCATAGCCGTGGAAATGTCTATCGGCGTGGTCCCATTCCCACTCGATACCCTGGGGCTGTTTACCGGGCTTCCAGCGTTTAGTAAGACTACGCTTGTGAACATCGCGCACCCAATCGACGTGGCGCTTGAAATCGCCCTTTTCTTTAAGCCTCACGATGTAGCCTTGGTGGTGGGTGATGGATGTATCTTGAACCACCCCGTCTGGAGTCACCTGTCTGGCCGTAGGAGCTGCTTGGGCACAGCCAAGTAAGGCCGTAGCCACGAATGTGACATTTTTCCAATTAACCATGATGAAGAAGCAAAAACAAAAAGAAGAGAAAGAAATATACAAGTATATTCACGTATTGGATCGTGAGATGCTAATGTCTACGAAATTCGGCGTTCACAAAACAACAGCGGTGTCTTGAATATATAGACCCCCTCTATTTCTCCCATCTTACAGTGTTAAAAACGCCAAGATGATAAATTGTTTACAAGCAAGCGAAGCCATGCCATACCATGCCATGCCACGCTGTGCTGTGCTGTGCTGATGCTGCGGGCTTACATCGCCTTACAGCCCCGGCCCGCGTGGCTAAGTCCGCGCCGATAGTTTCCAAACCGCTCTCCAGGGCCTTCTAACCAATGGAAACGCCAGTCAAGCCCGGCTTTTATCGGGGGACAAGCCATTTGGACATCGAATGGGAAGACAAGTTAAAATTCCCATGGCAGGGGAAAACAAAATTACCGTAAGGCTGCCAAGACGTGGTTGCACCGCCATTCTTTTTTTCGCTAAGAGCCAGGCTTAACCCTGGTTCGGGGTCAAGGGTGGTAGCCATTTTAAGAAACAATGCTAAGGCTGACTGATTACTTACTTGTACTAACATCGGTTGTACAAGACACTGGCAATTCAACTTGTGCCATGTGGTTTAAATCCGCTTCGGAGTTGTATGGATTAAGCATAAGATATTCTCCACATAAGCACTTATCTGGACAACCGACCCAATAAATGATCTTTGGTTAAACACATGTACGAGTATTTTCTCAATCTCACAGCCCTGTGGTTCTACCTTCGTTGACGACCGAATAGTGCATTGCCGGCGTAGGCTGTACAATGGTTGTAAGGCTGAAGGAATATTGATACAGCCAACGAAATCGGAAGACGAGAATATCTCATGTTGTAGAACTCGATTACAACAAGCTCTAACAAAATGTCCCGAAACGCCATGCCTCCGCCCCTGGTCCATGCCTTTGTGGTACTATCAAAGCCACCACTGGGGCCAAGCCTAGAAGAAGAAATCCCATCGTGCTCTCATGCCAAGTCTGTGTTTCCCCAGTCTTTTTTTTTTAATATTCTTTCCATGTAGTCATCATCATCATCTCATCCTACTCTCTTGTCCGTCTCTGCTGATGTCGCCTTATCCCCATTATCCGGGTTAAGGTAATCCGCATCCTCCGCCGCCTCATACTCGCCTATAAGGTCCGCCACCACTTCCCTCGCCTCATCGAATTCGTTGAGGTTTTCCGAGAAGGGAGCTGTCTTCTTGTAGCCTTCCATGAAGGCATTACGCTTGCGCATCCCGTCATACTGCTTGACGATGCGTTTGAAAAGCTGCCAAGGTCATCTTTGTCAGCTTACCTCGCGTCGGAAATTAAATCAAGAAAGAAGGAAAAAAAAGAGGAAAAACTTAATCTTACCGTAGCTATGCTAGTGTGGTTGGCCAGCATGAGGCCACTCACACGATGGCTCATGGGAATGTAAGGACTACGCTTCGTGAGAGCCACCTGAATACTCGCTGGACCCCAGGGAATGAACGTAGCCAGCCTCCGCTCACGAATACGCAGTAAGCTCTTATGCACATCCGTCGGGTCCACCTCGCCCTGAATGACATTGAGAATAGAGATGTAGCAGCTCTTCTTGCCCGGTATCGTAGACACCATGCGATTCTTGGGCTGTAGGAGCCGTCGCATCACGTCTAGCACAGTGGTCTTGCGGACAGTCTTGGCCTGCTCGACTTGGTCGCCAGTGAAGGGCGTATAGGCGGTCATGAGGAAGTGGCAGCGCGGTGTAGGGATGAGAGAGGCTAGAATGCTGACTAGATCGTTGTGCATGTAACCGGGGTATCGTAGGGTTGTTGTGCTGGCTGACATGACCGTAGCGACCTGCAAGACGTTAACAATCTGATTCGATCCTGGGCCAGGGGTTATTAAGGTTACCAATTGATTTGTTTGTTGGAAAGAGGGCTCCTGGACGTGAAGCCTATCGGCAGCGATATGTGAAAGCGCCGCATTGTCAAGAACGACAACAGAATCAGCATTCTGCGTAAGTCGTCTCAGCGACAGCATGCTGTTATAAGGATGCACAACCACATCTCCCGAGTTTGTCGTGTCCGGGAAGACGGAGTACGTCTGAATGATCTTCTTGGGGAACCGATCGTTAAGCCTCTCAAGCATGAAGGAGCCCAAACCAGAACCCGTACCACCGGCAATGGAGTGTAGCATCATGAAGCCTTCCAGAGAATCACTGCCGTCTGCTTCGCGGTCGATCATCTCCAAAATGTCTTCGTAGACGCCCTCTGCACTTTGATATCCATCACCCCAGTTATTCGCTGCTCCTCGTCCATCTTTGCTCACGTAGAAATTTTCCGGATTGTAGATATTTCGATACGGTCCGCTCTGAATCCCATTGATGACCTATATTAAAAAAAAACAGATGTATTAGCACCACAGTTCTCCGTTCGTCGTTCGACCCCTCGGTCCATCTCGTAGGAAGATCGGTAGGACACATACCCTCGGCTCCAGATCAATCAAGATCGCTCGTGGAATATACCGCGTATCGTCACTCTGGTAGTAGAAAACATCTTTCCGATCGCCGCCCTCTGTCGCAAAGTCCTCGAGGTTGCCGTCCTGGTTGATTCCGTGCTCCTGGCAGAGCTGTTGCCAGAACTGACTCCCAACTATTACACACAAGTCCACGAGTTAGCTCCTCTCCCCCGTTTTCTGCGTTTGACCACGTAATCCTCGCAAGGAGGAAGAAACACATAAAGTTTCGAGAGTGAAGAGACGTACTGCTGTTGCCGCACTGCCCGGCCTGGATGGTGATAATCTCCCTACACGCGCACACCCAACCGGTTAGCTTTCCACAATCTCAACCATAGCGCAAAAGGCGGTAAAAGAATTGGACTCGTCTCACCGTGGCATGCTGAATTAGCCGACCGCGGCGTCACTCCTGATTTTCGAAGTGGTGCGTTTCGCGAAGGGGAAAGCTGTTGATTTTGCGATCTCTCAAGGTACCATTTGGAGTTGGGCCCCGCTGACGCGACGCGCTTTAAAGGCACTTTGAAGTGCCAGGGCGTTTTGGAGGTCGACCCCTCCAACTCCTCCGCCATTGTGCACCACCACCGCCATGGCATCTGCCCACACGTTAAGCGTTGAACGCCACCATGGCTTCAACGTCCGCCATAAACAATCTATCACCTCAGGATAAATTGGTTGTTGCAAGTCGGATGATGGGTTTCATGATAGCAGAAGCCTGGAGATATCATAACGGTTTACATGAACACATAGGCAAGGAACAACTTAATCATAGTCTTGAACACAAACGGGACATGGAATTACCAACGACTAACACGAGAAGCCGACAATATGTACAATCAATGTCCACGTTCCTCTTCACACGAGCACTGCTTTTTTCTCCGTTCAAAATGGTGAACCCCAAAAAAATTTTCAAATTCAGTCTTCAACAATGCCAATTGTCCTTTGCTTTCGACAAACACTCGAACAGAAATAACCCATGCCCTTTGACGCCAGCAATGCGAAACCCGTAGCTACCTACCTGGCCTTACCTTTTTGTTCTATACTAATGATAGCCGTCATGTAACCGCTCTACTATAACTTCGTCTCCCCCGTATGCGTGGGCATACATACCATCATCTGCTTTCTGCATCTTGCTCTCCACAACTTCCACATTACTTCTTATTCGCACCTTTGTTCTTGTCCAACGCTTCAGCCAGATCCTTGGCTGAGTCCTTCGTCTTCACCTGCAACATCCACGTCTCGAGTCCGTCGCCCTTCTCGTTCGACGTCGTGAGCTTGACGTACTTCTCACTTGCTTTGTAGTCAAAGTCCGGCAACAAAGCCCTGTTCAAAGCAACATGGCCTCGAGGTTCCGCTCGGAGTAATAACCGGACCACGCTCGTCTCCTTATGTTTCAACAATCGTAGCGATCCGACTCCCTGGGTTGACCATGGGCTCTTTGCCTTTGGCTTGTCGCCATCTTCCTGCTTATCCACAGGCACAAACTTCAACACCTTGGCTCGCACCTCGTGCAACACCTCTTCATCCTCCTCAGCAGCATCTGTCAAGTTGATCTGCTCATGCTTCTCGCCCTCTTCCTCTTCGTTTCCGTTCTTGGCTCCGTCTGCCTGGGCCGATGGCTCCGGGGTCCCGCGGGCAGGCGTGGTGGCCAGGCTAGAGCCACCCCCAAGAATGGAGGGAGTGTCTACACCCGACGCTTTAGCGGGAGAATCTTCCGTCCGGGAAAAGGTGACTTACTGGTCCCAGTGGAAGCCCCGCCAGAAGGAGGCTGGAGGAAGGCCGGCCCAGTACTTCCTTGGTTGCCACCGAAAGCGGGAGCGGAGTTGCCCTGTGGCTGTGACGATCCGGCACCGAAGCTGAAAACAGGGCCTGAAGAGGACGCCGCCGTCCCGGCTCCAAATGACGGGGTACCATTGGCGTTGGACTGGTTCGCGCCAAAGGCGGGAGTGGAAGTGCCTGAATTGCCGCCGAATTGGAACATTCCTCCGGATGAGGGCGCAGCCGAGTTAGCGCCAAAATTGAATGTATTCTCAGCCTTGTTGTCGCCTCCAGAGGAGAAGGGGTTGTTGAAGCCAGTGCCACTGGAAGGGGCGCCACCAGCACCAGCACCAGCACCACCGCCAAAGCTGAAGTTGAAACCACCACCACCGCTGCCGCCGGCAGGTGCAGCCGCAGGCGTAGACGTAGCTCCACCAAAGATGTTGCTGCTGCTGTTCGAGCTGTCGGCAGGAGGGTTCGAAGAGGCGCCAAACAAATTACTAGACGGGGCGTTTTGCGGAGTGCCACCAAACGAGAACTGCGGTGTCGATGTGCTAGTATTCGCATTGCTAGCACCGCCGAAAAGCGGTTTAGCTGGAGACTTGTCATCCTGCTTCATGGGACTACCATCAAACATTGAACTTGTCCCCGCTGCAGCGGGCGGTGACTTCGGGGCGCCAAACAAGGGCTTGCCGGCAGTAACCTGAGATGTCTCAGCAGACTTGGATTCACCGGTCGATTGGCCACCGAATGAGAAAGATGGCGTAGACGAAGCAGGTGCTGTTGTAGTAGCATCGCTCTTGGCCTCTCCTGTAGAGCTCGCATTGCCGAAGAGAGGCTTGCTCGGCGCAGATGCAGTGCTGTTGCCAAAGATGTTACTCGTGGTCGAGGACGTCTTATTGGCCCCGAACAAAGAGCTTGTCGGCGCAGACGCACCATTCGTCGAAGCTCCAATCGCAGGAGCAGCCTTCTCTGGCTCAAGAGCCTTAGCACCGAACAACGTCGAAGACTGCAAAACAGGAGCATCGTTTGAAGGAGTCTCAGCTGGCTTGCTAGCAGCACCAAACAGGTTAGATGTAGGGGCCGCTGCTGGCTTCGGGGCTGAAGCACCGAACAGGTTGGAAGAGGGTGCAGCCTTCGCAGCGTCGGCATCCTTCGACGAATCAGTGGTTGCTGTCTTTGGCTGGAACAAGGAGCCAAAAGCGGGCTGTGAGGCCGCAGGCTTGGGTTCGGTAGCAGTCTGGTTGGGGCCGTTGGAATCGTTCTCTTTGTCGGATTCATCACCGTCCTTAGCACCGCTCTCCGTAGCTTTAAGGCTAGACTCAGCCTCGGCTGGCTTATCTGCCTTCGGCGCGCCGAATAGGTTTGAGGCCGTCGTGGTGGCAGACTTGGTGGGGAACAGAGATGACCCTGTTCCGGTATTGCCGCCGAAGAGAGAGCCACCAGCGGGTGTGGTTGATCCAGTAGCTCCTCCACTCGGGGCGAACTTGATCGGCGTCGTGCTGGGGTTCCAGGTTTGATCCTTCGGAGCCGATGTTGACTCGACGGGAGTTTCGGCACGGACAGGCTGCCCCTCACCGTCCTTGGTCACACGGTCAAACAAACTGCGGCCGGGAGTGCTCTCACGGGTCCCAGCATCACTGGATGTACCAGCCTGAGCAGCGCCGAAAGCTGGACGCTTGGCTTTTGGCTCGTCGCTCTGAGCCTCTTCGGGGCTCTCGTCCGGTTCAGAGTCGGTCTCACTCTCAGCATCTGCTTCGGGGCTACTGTTCTTTGCAGAACTGTCAGACAGATGCCCGAAAATGTTGCCATTCGGGGTAGGCTGCTGCGCAGCGTCGGTTTTGGCATTGTTCTTGAGGACGGATTGCATGAGAGAGTTGGTTGGCTTGGGGGCGAAGGGGTTGGCCTTAGCAGGGGTGCCCGAGGGTGTCGTAGATGTCTTGTTGGCAGCCTTCTCGAATAAGGACCTAGCACTCGATGGCGGCTTCTGCACCTTACTGGGTTGACCCTCGGTTTCGTCGCTGATTGACGCCTTCCGCTTGTTCTTGCCGAGAACGGGGGTAGCGGCAGGCGCAGGAACAGGAGCAACGGCTGAAGACGCCTCATCTTTGTCCGTCGCAACACGCTTGTTCTTGCCAAACGAAGGCCGAGTACCATCGCCTCCATCGTCAGATGCCTTGCGTTTCTTCTTGGTTGATGTAGGCTTCGATGGTGTGGCAGACTCGGTCTCGTCGTCTTCAAGTGCGGGAAGTCCATGCTCCCGGCGCCACTTCTTTATCAAGTCTTTCGATGGCTTGACCTTCTGGAACTCGTACAGTCCGTAGTGCAGTAGAATGATGCTTCGGCTCTTCTCGAACTCCTTAGCGAAATTGGCCACATTTAGCTTCCACCCTTTTCTGCAGAAAATTTCGTCGGCCGCGAACTTCAGTCTTCGGAGATCGAGCACGCAGAAGTACTGCCGCCGCTGTTCATCGTCCAGTTCAGGAGGGCACAGATGGCCAAGGAACTGGTCGGCGTATATGGAGCCCTTCGGGTCCCAGTCCTTCGGAACCTTCTTCGCCAAAGCTTCACCCGTCAGCTCTTGCGATGGTTCCTCAATGCGCATCGGGAACAGGTCTGTCTCCTTCGCCCTCGCAGCGACACCGCGTGGAGTTGCGTGTGCTACTTTCTCCCGCTGCACACGCGACGGTTCTGGGGTAGCACCCGGCGCGAAGACCTTCTTCATGGGCGTAGAGGATAGGCTTGGAGAGAACGGTGTAGACTGAGGGCTTCGATCGATATGTGAGGAGTTGAATATACTATTCTGCGCGGAGAAGCTTCGATTAAGGCTGCTCGACGGGACGCCATCGCGTGGTATCAGCGTCTTGCGCGCTGACGCGCCTTGAGGCGTACCAAGCCGTTTAGGAGCGGTATTGTATGGCGAGCCAACATTGCCTCGTCTTGAGAAGGCCAGCCCAGGACGCGAACGCGGCGTTGCGTTGCTAGATTCGGCGGCGTCGTCGCCGGGTATAGAAAAGGTGACCATTGGGAAGGAGAGGATTCGGTGACTCCGACCGTAGTCGAGGTCCAAGTAGATGGAAAATGGTCAAGGAAAGTCGTATAGGAGATATGGATCTCGAGATGGGATGGCCACCCGAGGTGGTGAGACGCGCAACAAGAGAAAAAGTCAGAGTGCGAACGAGTTTTAGTTGGAGCGGATGTCGACGAGGAGGAAGAAAAAAACACCCAAAAGAAACCGCAGGGTGGCGGAGAATGGGTTCGGAAGGGAAAGACGTCGAAGATCAACCAAAAGCCTTTTCCCAAAGTCACTATAGGATGGCACGGCGATGCATCAGAGATGAAAAAAGAGCAAGAATGAAAAGTCGCGATGGCATCGCCCTCGAGCGCCCAGGGATGGCTTTCGGACAAGTGACGCGAAATTTGGAAGACTGGGGTTGAGCCTGGGTCGGCGGGTAGTGGTGTTTTTTTGGTGGGAAAAATTAGGTCGGGGGGAGAGAGAGAGAGCGGGCACAAGCTCTTTCCTAAGTGCTTTTTTCCTACAGGTCAGAGGGCAGGAGAGGAGGGTCTTGCTCCTTCCCTTCCATGTGGTTGCGGGTGCTAGCTCCTTCCTGGTCGTCCAGTGCCTGCTCAGCCAGTCTTGGCCAGCCATTCCCAGTGCCTGCACGCCCTGTGGCCTTCTGAACCAATCCACTGAAATCCGCGACCATTGACCAAAGCCAGCCCGTGACTCGCGACCAATAGCCCGCGGATCTGCCGCAGGCTGTTCGCACCAGCGCCTCAGGCACCAACCAGCTCATTCAACGGGATCAGGCAAATACGACATGCTACTCGGCGGCCTTGGCAAAAGCACGCCTGCGTCATTGTATCCATTACGGACACTCGCAGTACTAGTAGTGGGTTGACATCGAAAGCCCGTTGGAACAGACTACATGACAGGACATGGGGCACTTAGATCGAGTCTCACCTACATGAGCCAGGCCTTGAAGGCTCAAATCTTACCTCAGGCTGTCAATAGGGTGGATAATTCGCACCTCTAATACAAGAAATTGTACACAGGCAGGCACCTCACGTCTCAAGCCATGTTATTTACCACTGTGATTTTGAGAGAGAAGAGCTATGATACTCAAGGAAATATCCGATTTGCGCGGCCTAAAACAAATGCCCTAACTAGATCGAGGGAGTGTGTCATGTGTCCTGTTCATAATTCTCAAGTTCCCCAAGGCGAGCCACTCATTATCCAGATGTCTGGGCTGACGAGGTAGGCACCGAAACATGGGAAACAAGACCCAAAAAAAATACAGTCCCTCCCCACGAAAGGCTGGGGAGAAATGGAAAAAGAAAAGATGAAAAGCGATCCCGGAACCCCGTCCATATCCGTCCTACCGGCACTCCTGTGTAATTTCAAAAACGTTTGGTTTATTTGGAAAGCAGCTTCTGCTGCTCCTCAAGGAACTCCTCATCAGAGGCGTCAAGGATATCGTACTCCTCGTCGGTCAAAAAGTCGTCGACGTCAGAAGCGTCCCACTCGTCGTCCTTGCTGCACTCCTCGAAGTCATCACCAGCCTCCTGCTTGACCTTGGCCGCGGTCTCCTCGTGAACGCTAGCCATAGGCGACTCCTTCTCGAGCTTAGGGAAGATCATTTGGCTAGACTCCACCTCGGTCTTCTCGGCCTCCTTTGCGGGCTCGGGGGAAGCCTTGACAGCGGGGCTTGAAGGTTCAGGAGAGAGCATGCGAACGCTGACATCGCACCAAAGGCGGTGACCGAACTTGAGGCCGTCAGGGGTAGTCAGGCGCCAGTAGGAGACAACCTTGCCGGGACGGGGAGGAGTGCGGAGCTTGACAGTGAAAGAGCAAGTCTCGCCAGGAGCAACCGGGCTCTCGCAGGCATTGGACTCAGATGCCTCGACCAGCTCAGCAGTGCGAGCAGGTCGGCTCGAGTCAACAAAGCCCATGTAGTCGCCGCTCACAAACTTCACGGAGCATCCAGCAGGCCAGGTAGCCTCGCCGCTGTTGCGCATGTGCCAGGTCTGCTCAAAGACTCGGTTGGGGCCGAGAATAGTGCCATCACGGACGTCGTCGGCCACGAAGACGGCAGACAGGTCGCAGTCGGCGTTGTCCACAATAGGCTTGGTCTCCTCCTGCTCTTCCTTTTTATTCTGGAGCTCAGAAACCTGAGGCTTCGTGTCGACAACCGTCTGAGGAGCGTTGATCGACAAAGTCGAGGCCTGCTGAGATAGACCCCGATCACCCATCAGGGGCATCTGCTCACCGTTGGCGTGTTCGCCCTGGGTAGTGACGCTCACGTGGCGCACAGGCGTCTTGAACTTGATAAGGGGGTGAGACTTGTTGTGCTCGTTCGCAGGGTTGGCTTCGCAAGCGGCGCAGTAATCAACATCGTGGCAGACGGCGCACTTGTATCGCACACCGCGAATGTAGGCTGGGTAGCCCTTGCCAGTAGAGCAAAGGGGTCCATCGCAGCAGATGCCAACGTGGACAGGCTGTGCGTGAGAGCAGTCGGTCCTCATGAGGTGCTCGTAGATGGGCACAAAGCGGTGCTTAGGGTGAGTGTGCTCTGAGGTAGCGATACAATCGGAGCAGTAGTCCCAGTCAGGGCACTCCAGGCACTTGTGGCGGACGCCCACAATGAACTGTGAGATATGTCAGTTTATGAAATTACAAAAGACAACAGCACGTAGCATTACCTTGTCGCAGTTGTCGCAAATAGCATGGTGCATCATGTTGCGTCCAGCGGCCAACTTGTCGTTGATCTGAGTAGTCATGACAGTGCCGGGAACAGCCGGAGCAAAGGCATGGCTAGGGTGGTGGCTGTTCACCTCCTTTAAGAAGCAGTCCTGGCAGAGGTCGTAGTCTTCGCAGGTCTGGCAGTGAAGGAAATCATGCTCAGGGCGTTCTACAATATGTCAGTTGCGTCATCTTTACAGTGAGTGAATCACGCTTTTCTTACCTTGAATGCAGCTGTTGCAAGTGCGCATGTTCAGATGCAGCTGAAGTTTGGCCATTGTCTCCTGGAGGTGCGAAAGCGCGGCCTTGGCGTCGAAAGATGGCACATCGGGAGACTCGGTAGCCGCGGGCTTAGCCTTAGGCTTGGGAGCAATGGTCTCGGTGGTGCTGGTGACGATCTGGCCATCGACACGGGTACGCTTAATGAGCCAGTGGTCAGAGCCATGGCAGGTGATGCCAAGATCGACACAGGCTTGGCACAGGTCGAAGTCGCCATCATCACAAGTCGAACAGTGGTAGTGGACGTCCTGAGTCGTCTTCTCACAGCTGTTGCAGCAGATGGCAAATCTGGCGCACTCGATAGCAGGGATGTTGGCCTGTTCCTCGAGCAGCTCCTCGGGTAGCATGGGAGCCTCTGCCGGGGCCTTCTTGTCCACTCCATATCCGAGATCGGCAATGCGAGCGTGAAGCTCACGGCGAAGGTCTGCTGACTCGGCGATCTTAGCAGCCTCGGTCAAGAAAGCAGATTCATAGACCCTAGACATGGGAGACGGCTGGCGAGGCTGGGCGGGCGCCTCTGTGGGCTGGCAACTCTTGGGAGTAGGAGCTGTGCAGGAAGTGGGAGTCTTCTGGCTCGAAGCAGTGATGGGGGTGGCCACACTGTCCTCGGGGACGTCTTCGACGGAGACAGGCTTGGGAACAGCAGCGTCCTCGGACTGCTTGACAGTGACACGAAGTTTGAGCTTCGACTTGGCCTTGGCGGCACGGTAGAGCTGCTTGTAGACAGCGGTGTTGGCGGGGTCGAGAAGAACGTAGGCAGCCGCGGAGTCGGAGTAACGCTCAAGGTTGATGTCGGTATCGACCGGGATGTGCAAGATGCTTCGAATCTAGATGATTAAGGTGTGAGCATGATGATATCAAGAGATCATCTGGATCTGAAACACATCCGTCTGGGCGTGAATACGGTGAGAGCCAGCGAACAATGACCATGTCGGTGAGGACACAACACAGATGACAATGAGAATGAGATGATGAGTTCATACCTGTTCTTCAAGGACTCGAGGGGCAGTGTCACGCAGAGGCATCTTGGATCTGCGAGTGACGCCCTCGTAGCTCACCTTGACGGTGATGACCGTATCGGGGGAAGGCTGCGACGTAGCCATGTTGCAGGATAGTACAGCTTGATTTCTATCGTGAGGGAGGTTAGAAAAGGCTGCCCGCAATATGCCGATACACTCAAAGAGTTGAAAAAAGAAGGTCGAAGATGTGAGATTTGTGCAGGTGTGCGGGATGAATAGAGGTGGTGAAGTGGTGGTTGTGATGGGGGGCGGTACCGAACTCACAGCGGTGACGAGTAGTCGGTATCGCAGGCGGTGGGAGAGATAAGGTCACAAGTCACAACTTGAAGCGTGCGAGGCTGGTCGATGGGTAAGGTTCAGACCCGCCTCCTTCGATCAGCACAACGTGTCACTGAGTCTGAGTATTGTTCTGGGGACCTCGAGTGAATGGGAAGGCGACGAAAAGGTTGATACAGATGAGCTATCTCAGCGAAGAGATGGGGTGAAGAAGGAAGGGAAGGAAAGGTGATGACGGATGGTAGTAGTAGTGAGCAGGTGACGGGCTAGCTCGCTGGCTGACTGACTGAGGGTCTCTGGGTCTGGGTCTCTGGTGGCACAGGCGGAGAGGAAGCTCGCCTCACCTCACTAACAGTACGAGTAACAGTCATAATTAGCACGAGTGCTGCTAGAATCGAATCAACTACCACTGGCTGCCACTCCACTGCATGGCCCCAGGTTGCCCCACCTCCAGGCCGGTCACCACTGGCTCTTGGAGGCGTCGGAGGCGATCCACAGGCGGCCACCGACTGCTAGAAGCTGCCCGCAAGCTGCCCTCCATGCGCTGTAAACGGTGCCTGGACGCCTCGGCTGGGGACATCTTGCAGGCTTCTCGCAGGCTCCCGATTCCTCCTATTGGCAATCATTGGCAGCCATCAGCCCGCCGGGGCGGCATCTGCTTGGTCCGCCTCCAGGCTTCCCCTCAGTCCCGTCCGTCACAGTGGCACGAGGAATGGTCCCAGACGGCTACTTTACCTTACCTCAGACTACATACTCTAGTAGTAGTAGTAGTCAGTATTGAGAGTGGCACTAAGACTACTTCCGGTGCGCTAACAGGTTCGGTGAGATGCACCCCAGACAGCCTAGCATCATCCATGTTCCGGCGATCAACACCAACGCCAACACCAACACAAACACAAACTCCAGCTCTGAACATTAAAATCGACACCAGAACAATCCCGTTGCCCCCCCATCCCCACCGCTGAGAGTTTATCCTCTACGCCTCCCGAAACTTTGGATGGAGGGAAGAAACTTGATTGGCACCCCCTAAGTCCCGGAGTCGCTAGTCAGGAATATAAGAGAAGGGGGGCGAGACGGCTCAAGTTGGAGGCGACTTTTGGCTCAGGCGATTCATCATCACCCGGTTGCCTTGCCCTGCGTCTTCACGTTTTTCTTCTCTTTTTTCTTTTTTTTTTTTTTTTTTTTTTTTTTTTTTTAATCTTTCCCGGGCTGCCTTATTCAAGAAACTGTCCTCTCTGCCTTGCGCACGTACCCAAAGGCTAATCCACTTAGTAGTAATTACTCGTAGTAGTACGGTACGGCTGCTATAGCCAGGTCTACGTGTTGGTTTGCCTGCCTAACTACCAAACTCAGAAGCCGACTTAAAGAACCAAGAATTACCCTCCAGCATCCGCCGATCCGCGCCTGACTTCACCAATTCCGGCGTTTTGTGGCACCTGACTAGTAGTAGCGAAGCCGTAGTTATGGCGGAGTGCATGGCGCGTGCTGGTTTTTGAGGTGTAGCCAGCGTGCCACAGCGTAATGCGCGTAGAACATCCTTTCCAGACTCATACAAAATTACTACTAGTAATATATATTCACGCACCGCGGCACATTCTTCGTAGTAGTAGTAATAGCCTAAAATTGGTCATGGACAGTTTCTACTACTATTACCTGGCCTTCGCTACTTGTAAAACTTATTCGCGTTTGTCATTCTGTCAACACTTGAATCCTGTGCATTATACATTGATCTCGCCATTTCTTGTCCGGGTATACGTAATGTCACACAGTTAAAGTCTCCGACCACGGGCCGGCCGAAGCCTCAATGAATGATGCATCATTATCTCCATTAAATTGATTGATCCGGGTATCACAGCCCTGATAGCATTCCGATTGCCTATGCCCTAATCCATCTTCGGGGGGTTGAAACTCTCAAAATTAGTATTGCCGTCTAACACAATTGAAGCAGATCCTGGCGAAAGCTAACACTAATCGTTTCAACACATCCCCGTGATAACCTAATGCACCAGCTATGGAAAGACTATGACGCTCTGTCCTAAATCTAGGAGATCCACCTACGGCTGAAGCTCTGACATTGATTCCAATCATCGCCTTAATCGTTCGATAGCTCAGGGGTACGGAATGAACGAACCCCTTGATTCCACGGGTGCATTACACCTTACTGACAACACATGCGCCGCGCACTGGAAAAGCCGGAACTTATACGATTAAAATCAATCCGCTCACATTTCAATTCAGGACCTAATTATACTCTTCTCCACAACACCTCTTAACGCCGCTGCCATGACAGCACTTCAACGCCATGCATTGAAACCATAGGAAAGGCCTTTGCAAGGGACACGTGCAGACGAAAGAAAATGACCTTCCAACACCGAAAGAACCCGAGCAATCAGAAGAAGCGGGGAAACACAGAACCCTTGGCAGGAAGAGCAAAGTTCACTATATCCAATATCCAAACATGAAACGCGGTCCAGAAGCTAGCTTCGACAAGGAGCAGTGCCAACGTCTCAAGTGACTATGTTATTCCAAAAATATTGGAAGACCTGATTCACAGGTCTTCGATAGGTTTGTTCCCAAGAATGGCCCGCTACTACCCGCTGCTCTGGGCATCTCCGTCCATCATTGCCATGTGAAATACGTCGGAAAACAGCGGACTTCGGTGTGGCCGACCGCCAGAGAATCCGAGCAGTGGCGAGTGATTAGGTCGAAAGGGCTGGGTCTTTTGTAGTTTAGGTGGTTGTGAGTGAGAAAGGGGTAGGAAGTTGGTTGAGTCCAGCAGACATTTCACTGTCCTACTGCGGGTAATAGACCATGCCAGGAGCTGGTGGTGGGTAATAGTACCCGTCAGGACTAGGTGCAACTACATTGCCCATTCCCATAACTCCAGGTTGGAAGTTCGGAGGCGGTGCCGAATACGTTGGGTAGTTGTTGTTGTTCATAGCAGGCATTTGATTAGGGTCGTAGTAGTACACCATGCCATTGGCCTCTTGTGCCACCAAATTGGCGTTTGGTGCCTGGGCAGCCTGGTCGCCGGGAATCTGAGCACCATAAGCCGGGTTCGCTGGCGCTGGCGGAGGCGGCGGCGGCATGCCAGAGCCTGAGTATCCCTGGGGATAGTAGTAGCCTTGTTGAGGCTGGGCTTGGTATCCTTGTTGGTTGTAGTAAGGCTGAGGCTGAGGCTGAGGCTGCCCGTAAACATTCGGCTGGAAGGGGGCCGCGTGAATGGCGCGCTCAGGGATCTGAGAAAGCGGGGTGCCAGCCGAATGTTGTGACATGTACGAGGGCTGCCTTGTGTGCTCCTTGGGATAGCCGTTTGCAACCTGCATAGGAACCTGCTGGTGGAAAGCACTCTGGAAGGCCTGAGCACCTTGGTTGTTCAGCACAGGCTCAATGTCGGCTACAGAAATGTTCTTCTGAGGCCGAGGCTGATGCATGGGAAGATCTGCGGGCCGGTTCTCCTGGTAGTGAGGCTGAGGATGAGGATGAGGATAGGCTGGACCCCTAGGTGGTTCAGCTGTACCTTGAGGTCCTAACCGAGGGTCGACAGGGGGGCCACCGACGGCATCAGGACGGACAGCAGGGGGTAGGCGGACAAGCGGGCGATGGTTCTCAACAGGAGCTCCGGACCGGGAGATGACAGAGCCTGTGGGCGAGAACATGGCGTCACGTTCATTTGCTAGAGACGACCTCCGGCTCATGGCAACGCTGGGCGAGTACATGCTGCCATAGATACTGCCACCGAATATACTCGTCCTCCTGGAGAAACCGCCGATAGACCCCAGTCCCGATCGACCTTTGCCACGAACGCGTTGCTGATTGGGCCGCATAGCTCGAGGAATGAAAACGAATGATCGGTCGACAGCTGGATAAACGTACCGCGGAGGGCGTTCGGGGAGCGAGATGCGGACGGGCTTGTCTCGGCGAAGCGGGGGTCGATGATCCGGCAGTTTTGTATACTGTTTGACCGCAAGCCCAGACTTGACAACGGGCGTCTTCATGTCGGGCATAAAGACCCGCACTTGCACATTTCCAATATGCTTCTCGGTAGACAGAGTTCGGTTGATAGGCGTTGGGTTGGATTCTCGGGTTGGAATAAAACCAGTGCCGTTGGGAGGGCCTTCTTCGCCCGGTGTATGGCGGGGACGTCGAGGACCCGGCTCAGCAACCGTCTCGTGCATGTCGTGTGTCCATGGTGAATTGGTAGTCGGATCACCGGGGCGATGTAGTTGACTGCAGCCATTAGTTGAGATGCACAACAAAAAGGGAAAAGATATATATGTGGAAGACATACTTCATTGGTGAGAAGGGTCCTCCGATCCCACCTCCACCGCCCCGTCCGCCCCGTCCGCGGCCTCGCCCGAAAGGCCTAAACCCGTTGGCAGCTGGCCCAGCATGCCGATGGTCGTGCATGAAGAAAGCTCCGCGATTGGGCACGAAAGCAGGGTCCTCGTCACGTTTCCGCCTGTAATCATCGTGTTCTTGACGCCGGCGATTGTCGTTGGGTTGAGAGGACTGGCGGTTTGCGGAGGAGGAGCTGACCACCACGGGGCCAGTTGGCGATTTGACGGGAGGGGGTGCCACCTCATCAAACTGTAACTCTTGCGCCGGGACAGGGGCATCTGCGAGGGCAAGGCCGGACAGCATGGCTTCGGTGTCCGACACTTTCTTGTCTGCGGATTCTGGCTTGCGCTTCGAGGGATGGCGTGATGCCGCCTTGGCCGCGCCGTTAGCGGATTTTCGGGCATTAGGCGACGTCGGCGAGGCTTCATCGATGTTGCTGGTATCGCTATCTTCGTCCGCGTCATGGTCATCGGTGGCAATGGATCCGTCGGTCAAGGAGTCATCGTCCATATCCAGCGCCTCGGGACCCCCGTCATCCTCGCCTTCGTCTTCCACGCGGCGCCTATGGCCAATCTTTCTGCGGCGAGGAGCAGCCATGATCAATGTGCGTCCAATCGATGGGTCATCCAGATAGGGTCAAATCCAACGCTCAATGAAAGCTGCCTAAGAACAGTGTAGGAAGCAAGCAAGCAACGGCGTTCGGATGGAGCGGAAGCGGCTAGAGGGAAGAGAAGACAACGAGGCAGGATAGTTGTGACCCAACCCGCCCAGCGGCGCCAGGACCGAAACCCGAGAAACAACAAAAAAATTAACCCAAAGAACCCGACAGAGAAGAAACGAAATCGCGAGCTGGTGACGCGTCGAGGCGCAATCAAACCGTACCAAGCTCGGCTGAAGCACCACTGACGAAGGGACCGGGAGCAAGGGAGCGAGGTCGATGGAAAAAGCACAAGGGGAGAGGTTGGTGGTGATGATGATGGACTTTGGGATGAGATTGTGATTTAGGTCCCCAAAAAAAAAGTTGGGTCTGGGGGCCCAGAGGCCACTGGAGGGCGCTGACAACCGGGGGGCTTGTTTGTTCGTTCCAGACCACTGGACGGGGACTTGGCCTACAAAATGTGCTTGTATTTTTCCCTTCCTTCAAGGTGAGAAGAGACTTGAGCTCCTCACTATGCGAGTACCACTCATTCAACGCTAACCTTTTAAGGTGTCAATTGATAATCCCAGATCTCAGAAAGCAACAGTATCACCGGATAATTGATACCCTTCAGTCCCTGATCTCTTTGTGGATGTGGCTAATTATTTTTTAGTATTATATATGTGTTATATGAGAAAGATCAATGATCTGATTATCCCTTTGATCCAACTTTAAGACTCTGCGTCTTCCTCTTTGAACTTTTGAGTCTCTCATCAACCAACGCGTAACTCCATCAACCAAATCTCCCACGCGACATTGTGTCGTGTATCCTCAGCCTCTTGAAGATCCTAGCTAGGGCAACGTGCAACCAAAATAGTACTTAGTATGACTAGAGATCTCACTACCTTATATAAAGTCAATATACGCGTACCTATGTTTGAACGGCACATCACCAACTGAACCACATTTTAAACCTGGGTCATCACCAGTCCAAATTACGAACAGAAGAGACATCTTACCAGTCCCTCCCTCATCCAGCTTTGTGCTTCCAAAATGTTGCAGGCTAAACAGAAAGCATTGTTCACCCCCATCCCTGCTCAGTGGCCAGAAACGCAATCAAAGCGTGCCAGTGCGACCGGCTCGAAAAGCAAGTTCGTGCTGCGGCACACAAAACACAAGCCGAAACGCACATGCCATCCACCGAGAGAGAGCGGCGTTTTACTTTTAAATAATGAACCTCAAGAGTCAGCCGCAGGAATCTGGCACTAATACCGCGCGTCCTATAACAGAAATAACACACCAATATTAAAACTACCGGTAGTACTAGTAGTAATTACTAATTTTCAGTCATACGTCTTGCAAAAGCGTGTCCGCCACCACATGGCTATCTGGCTCTTTATCGGTCACCATTACCCCAAACACATCGAGATTGAAACACCATGGTAAGTGATTTAAGTCGATCCCGCGTGCCAGTGCGACATGGCACAAATCCAGCTTAGACGGCTAATAAGCAGCACCAGAAGCGGGCGCAAGCCACACACAGAGTAGGGCCAAGCTGACTTTTACCTGTTCATTCGGGCAGAGATCGCCAATCGCACCGGAAAACTATTACCCCCCACGAAAAGGAGGGCCGAGCTCCTAAGCTTGCCCCTGCAAAACGAGCCACCGATGCACCATCCGTTCCCAAGATGCCGGGAAGGACTCAGCCCTGATAAGGGCCTCCCGAGTGCTTACACACCCAGAGAGACGTCACGGTACTGGGTCAGCATGCTGGCTCTGCTGTGTGCTTACCTCCGCCAGTGCAGAGGGTAAAGGTCTATAGAACAAGGTGGTTTATGACGACGATGACGATGAAACATGACCCGTCTACTCTTCACTCCCTAGCCAAGAAGGTTGATCCTGGATTGTCTTCACCGCGCCCGCAGTACGACTGCTCTTCCCTGGTCCGCTATCAGTAATTCCCCATATTATGAGCATGCTAAGTCAATGACCAGTTGGGGCTACCGTTGGACAAGCAGCGCCGATCCCGCAAGTCGGTCGATCAACCGTGGAGAACCCCCGTCCATTTCTTGCTCTGGCGGGCAAATTCCATGTTGATCTCGCTGCGTGACAGCTCGGCTCCCCTGTTCTAGACTCAAATATAGCACATAGATTGGCGCAGGCCAGGTCCAGTTTATTACTCCCAACGATGTTGCCCAAGCATGCCCGACGCCAATCCTTTGTTACTACAAGCTTATCTGATAGTAATTCGGATCTTACGAGCGATAAGTAGTAGATGGAGGTGTCATCTGCTGCTTTGCCCACCCCGGAGTCTGCGTTCGGAATCCCTCGCATGGATTCCTTCTTCGGAACTCGGGCATTGGCGTTGGCATTGGCATTGGCACCCTCTCTTTCTCCGCTCCCCTTCTTTCCCCCAGGAAATTCGGCAGTCATATTTTGGAAAAGGCACATATCACATTTCAACACCCGAGCTGCCCGTGCCCAGTGTCGTCATATCCTTCCCCCCGGTTCCTCTCGTTCTTCCAGCATACTACCTTGGGCACTAGCTGCATGCCCAGAACCGATAGTGTTGTTTGAGGCAATGCTCCGTAGATGGGGGGGGGGGCCGCTCAACATTACCTCCCAGTTAATAGCGCTATAGTAGTAGCAGTACGAGTAGCTGTAATAGTTTCGTGGCGGCGGCAATGGCGGGGAAAAAAAGGAACAATCTTGAACCCCCCCGTCGTGTTCCCCCATCACCCTAGCATCAGTGGCTTTTTTCCCCATGTTTTCCTATTCCTGCAGCTCGCTCTTTTCGCAGGTTCAAGACTATCTGCCGCATAATGACCAGTACCCTAAGTGCGGCAAGACTCGGGTAGTACAGCATGTGTAGAATGCTACCTTATCGCCGCCAGTTTGAACCCGGTCCATCAAAACGGGCATTCAGAACGGAGCAAGGCAACTTGAAAGATGCCGGGAGTCCATAATAGTGGGGGAGTTCTTGGGGTGATGGGGAAGAAGGAGGGGGAGGACTCCGTGTGTGGGTGTGGGTGTTACCATATTAATTACTAGACTTGCATGTTTTGGGCTTTTTTGGAGCAAAAGGGCTGTTGCTGCGCTTTAACGCTTTAACGCTTTTAACGCACCGCAACTTCAAGTATTGCCATCAGCTCCACGCCACGCCTCAACCTGCATCGTGCATCGTGCTTCGTGCATCGTGACACCACCCCCCGACGTCACGCCACGCCATGCCATGCTCGCGACAATTCAAATGACGCTGCCCCTGCTTTCTATCTATCGTTGCCGTCCCTCTTCCTGCCTTGGCTTTTTCTTTCATCAGACCCCCCTCAATTTATTTTCGTCCTTTTCTTCCCTTTTACTATCTCAACTCCCATCATATTCTTGCTCTCCGAGTCCTCTTATCATCGTCTCATTACTCTCCACCTAATTATCATACGACTGTTGCTACACCCAATTCTACTTCTAGTACTGCAGCTCATTGAACCAAACAACATTAGAAAAAATCTACTCAACTTCAACTTTACACCACCACCACTACCATCACCATTAATTTCCCATGCTCAAGCATATCCCTCCTTCATCATGACCAACCTCCCCTCTCAACACCCTTCCCTCTCCCTCCACCTAACCGACTCGACTCTCACCCCGCTCATCACCTCGTCTTCCTCCCCATCCCATCTCGACTCCCTCACATCCCTCGCCTCAACCGCCCTAACCTCCCACTCCGCCGTCGCCCGCGTCAGCCTCGGCCGCCCGCAACGCATAATGGTCGAGTACCCAGACCGCGGCGCCGTCGTCCTACAGTCCTACATCGAGCCTCAACTTCAAAACTCCGACGAACAACAGCAGCAGCAGCAACAACAAAACCAGAACCAGGATCAAAACCACCACCAACAAGAATCCCAAGCGCCTGTAGCAACTGCAGCAAAGTCGTTGCCGTCTCGGCCTGCCAGCAAGAGTAGCCGTGCGCCCTCTGCACCAGCCACTGAGGCAGGCGGCGAGGACGGCCCGCCCAGGTTGGTGAGCGTCGTGGTGGCTGGTTCGGCAGATCAGACCAAGGAGGCCAGGCGTGCAGCGGCCCGCTTAGAGAGGGTCGGCAGAGAGTTTCAGAGGGAATGGGCGACGGACAGCTCGAGGATAGAGGACGATGGGTCATAGATACCTCGGGTGGGGAGCAGGATGCCCACATCCCCATCTTAGAGATTCTTCATGACCTCAGTCTGGCGGTATAGGGAAGACACCACGGTGCGAAAACTCGGGTCGTTATTGAAAAGACGGTGCGGGACTGACAAGGCCCCTGGGTGGCATGATAGAGCTAGGACGGTGAGAGTATGGCATGGCCATCATGAACGGCAACGGATCACGAAGCACGGATTACACGATGTACGCATTTACAAAAAGCATGGAGTTCAGGGTTACGACTAGTTAAGAAGCACAAAAGGTGCAGCAATGGCATTTGAAATAAATCATCAGCTTGTAAATTTTCTTTCATAAAACATCTATTACTCGTGCACCCATAAATTCCTGTGCTGTTCCTGATCCGAGCACCGTTGCCCAGATCTGTAGTCCCCAAAACGCTTGAATGCTTTTTCAACAAATCCCATTTAGATAACCTGCTGGAAAGCACGGTTGAGAGGAGAGCGCACGTTGGGGACGTCCTTCCAGAAGTCGATGGTGGCAACGGCGCGCTTGGAGATGCCCTCGGGGGTGAACTCGAACTTCTGTAGAAATTGTTAGTGGCAGATAATAAAGGTAGAAAATACCGAGAATAACTTGCCTTGTAGACATCCTTGTAGGCACCAGAAGCACCAAAGCGGTTGAGGCCAAACTGCTCGTGTGTGTAGCGCTCCCAGCCCATGGTGCTCATGACCTCGACGGACAGCGACGGGATACCGTCGGGCAGGACAGAGAGGCGGTACTCCTTGGACTGAAGGTCGAAGACCTCGAAGCAAGGCAGGGACACAATACGGGCATTGACACCGTGGTTCTCCTTCAGGTACTTAGCAGCATCAACGCAGATGCAGACCTCGGAACCGGTCGAGACGAGGGTGATATGGGGGTTCTCGACCTCATGCAGGACGTAACCACCCTGGGAAGCCTTCTCAATGGTGGAACCCTCAAGCTGAGGAAGGGCCTGACGAGAGAGAGCGAGAACGCTGGGGGTGTGCTTGTTGGTCAGGGCAACGTAGTAGGCAGCGCTAGTCTCGTTACCATCGGCCGGACGCCAGACCATGTTGTTGGGCAGAGCGCGCAGGTGAGACAGAGTCTCGATAGGCTGGTGAGTAGGACCGTCCTCACCAAGACCAATAGAGTCGTGGGTAGCAACCCACAGAGTGCGGATGCGGGACAGGGCAGAGAGACGAACGGCACCAGCGGCGTAGGAGACGAAGTTCAAGAAGGTACCACCGTAAGGGATGATGGTACCGTAAGCAGCAAGACCGTTCATGATGGCACCCATGCCGTGCTCACGGACACCATAGCGAACGTAGCGGCCGGAGTAGTCACCGAGGCCATTGGCCTTGGGCTGGAAGTCAACAGCCTCCTTCCAGCGAGTCAAGTTAGAGCCAGTCAGATCAGCAGAGCCACCGAACAGCTCAGGAAGGACAGACTCGATCTTAGAGAGGACAGTCTCGGACAGCTTGCGAGAAGCCACAGCCGAGTCGGAGGGAGTGTAGACGGGGAGGCTCTTCTGCCAGCCCTCAGGCAGCTCACCCTTCATGCGGCGGGTGAGATCAGCGTGCTCCTTGGGGAACTGCTCGCCGTACTTGGACAGCAGGTTGTTCCATTCCTTCTCGTGTGAAGCGCCCTCAGAAGAGTGCTTGCCGTACAGGTCGTACACCTCCTTGGGAACGTGGAAGGTCTGCTCGGGGTCAAAGCCGAACTTCTCCTTCAGCTGCTTAATGTCATCGGCCTTAAGAGGGGAGCCGTGGACACCGTGAGTGCCCTGCTGCAGGGAGCCGTAGCCGATGGTGGTCTCAAGCTTGATCAGAGTGGGCTTGTTCTTGACAGCCTGGGCCTCCTTCAGGGCAGCCTCCATGGCGTCCAGGTCAGTGTCACCGTTCTTAACGGTGATGACCTGCCAGCCATAGGCCTCGTAACGCTTGACAACATCCTCAGTGAAGGCGCAGTTAGTGTTTCCGTCGATGGAAATGTGGTTGTCGTCGTAGACGCAGATCAGGTTGCCGAGCTCCAGGTGACCGGCGAGCGACGAGGCCTCGCTTGAGACACCCTCCATCAGGCAGCCATCGCCGAGGAAGCAGTAGGTGTAGTTGTCGAGGAGGTCGAAGCCAGACTTGTTGAAGACGGCAGCGCTATGGGCCTGAGCCATAGCCAGACCAACGGCGTTACAGACACCCTGTCCCAGGGGACCAGTTGTGACCTCAATACCGGGGGTATCATGGGACTCGGGGTGGCCGGGAGTGATGCTGTCTACTGTCTATCAGGAGAATTAGCCGGGAAATCGTCTTAGAAGTTATTCGAATTTTTCCAACTTACGCGGAAGGCTTTGAGGTCGTCCATGGAGACGGCATAGCCGAAAAGGTGGAGGAGAGCATACTGGAGCATGCAGCCGTGGCCGTTGCTTTCAAGCTCCGTTAGTACCAACTCGCCTGTTGAGATGCTCGATCTGGTATACTCACGAGAGAACGAAACGATCGCGGTTCAGCCAGCTAGGGTTCTTAGGGTTGAACTTCATGAAACGGTTGAACAGAACGTGGGCAATAGGTGCCATGCCCCTACATTTTCGGTCAGCCTATCTCTTCCTTATCGCCTCTCCCAGTTCGGGTGCGGATTCGGATGGTGTGGTTTCCGTAGGAATGGACTCACATGGGGGCACCAGGGTGACCAGAGTTGCTGGCGAAGGTGGCATCAACCTGTAGGAGCAGGATTGTCAGTTATGAACGTGATTCCGAGCTGTCCATGGTCGCGTTTTGAAGGCTTTGCCCTCTGCCAATTTCCCTTGGTTGTCGCTCAAGGTGGGATGGCGGGGCAGAGCGTCGTCGACCTCATGGCCATGGCGGGGCAGCAAGAGTGGGATTTGAGGGAAAACGTACCGCCAACAGGCGGATGGTGTTAATGGCCTTCTGATCAATCTCGCCGAAACCCATTATTGCGGTGTTTGTACTGGTTCTTCTTCTTCTGCTGGTTCTATATTCCGGTATGATTCAGAAAGAGGAAGGTGAATATAATGTGGGAGAGGATAAATTGAGAATGGGGGAGACGAAGGAGGGAGGAAACTTGAAGGAAAGGAAGGGAAAGAATAATTTGAGTTGGAGGGGCAAGGTACCCTTAAGGTCTGTCACTGTCACTCTCCGGCGCGCGCGAGGAAAAAAAAAGTTGAGGTGAGGATCGATGAGGGGCAATTCCCGCCGCTGTCCCATCAATCAAGCACGGAAAAGGCGAGGAGGTACTTGTATCTTCCGCCACACCACGACGGCCTCAGCTTGTACCTCTAGCCAGCGTCTCTCATCCATCGTGACGGAGCTACCAAGACGGGATTCCCACTCCCGCCCCAGCCTGCAGTTTGCAGTCTGCCACAGCAATAGCGACAGCCCATTGCTCAGGCTGAAATGCATCAAACCAGAGTGGGCCGTCAAGGGTCTTCTTGGTCGACATTGAGACGCATCATGTAACGACGCCGGGCTACGCATAGACAACAACCATCGTGAAAGCGGTCTCGGTGTCTCGTCTGCCTCTCTGCCCGTCTCACTCTCCGAAGTGTCCAACCTACAGCGAACAACAACTTCGTCTCGAACTCGAAGCTCAAGCCCAAGCCCAAGCCGAACCCGGAACAACAGAATAAGTGGTCCGATGATGGGCCGGTGGACCTCTTTTCACAAGTTTTTCTGGACCCTGGTCCCCTCCAAGACCCTCTCTCGACCCTCCAAAAGGGCTCGCTTTTGCTGAGATGCTCCAGTCAGCTTGCAGAGCTGGTAAGCTCTCCGACATTGAGGCAAAATCAATGTAATTCTCTGTCCTCGGGGAAGCCTCCCTGACGCAATCGTGCTAAGCACCGTCTCCAGAAGACACTCGTGCCACCCATCATCATACTAACTACTGAGTAGTATAACTGGGTCTACAAAGTACGTGGTCGTTTTAATGCAAAAGCTTTGACTCGTCTTCCCCGTCTCTTATCGCAGGCAGAATATTATAACACCTTGTGTGTGTATTTGGACATGGGCTACTTGCTGTACCCCACTAGCCTACGAAATCTCGCAAGTTCGGGGTATCGACGACGACGACGACGACTATGATTACTAGATAATGACTACTAGTAATCCTACTCTCACTAGTTAGTGGTTTTGTTGGGTTTTGCGGCTTTTTGCCGTTGCGCCTGTCGCATCGAGTTGGGAAGCCAACGGCGCGGCATATAACGCCATGTTACTACAGCCAACTTAGCCGGGCGGCACACATGCCTACTCTCGGGAGCTCGCCTTGTAAAACTTTGGAAGAATACTACTCGCCGTAAAATCCGTAAAACTTCGCCGAGTTCCCCGGTGCTCGGTGGGTTCACGGGCAACGCTACCTTTTACTAGCCGACACTTATATCATCCGCGTTAGGTAGTCTCAGTTCTGGTAAGCTGGGGTGACTCCGCGCCTGGCCATGTACGTTTCTCTTTAGATTTGCGCATTTCCGCAACGCTCCTGCAACCGCACCTATTGCGTTCGTCTCATGTGTCCGGTGGTCTCGAGGGCTCGTGTTAGTGGTCAGGGAGATTTTAAATAACCTTGTCATATCAAATCTACATAAGCTCCAAATCCAGAATTGTTATCACAGCTTGAATGTAGAGTCTCAGGTTGACTGAGAATACTGATGTTCACTACAAGCGAATGTGAACTAACATCCCAACGGGGGTCTGCATGCTTTAAACATTATTCATTCAAAATCCATTCGTTGTAAAAGGTCAGCAGCATGTTTGATCATAACAAAATCAAGACTAAGCATTTCGTAAATGATTGCGGTATTCATTAAAATAGATGGCAGGCGAATATGGCTTTCGTTATCCAAACTGTATCTAGGCATTACCCGATCAGGACTTCCGGGCACCGCTGGGCTTGCAAATTTCACCCACCACCACATCTCAAGGCTTTCACCAATCTAGGTATATCGTGCCGCCCACACTCCATACAATATACCTGTACTTGCCATCCGTGAAGCCTCCATTCCCTCGAGGTCATGGTCCAGAAGAACTCCAAGAAGTCACGTCCCCTCAAACAGGCTAGCTCCGCTGCTCAGAAAAAGCCTTCTGGTCCTTCGGCCAGCTTTGCCACAGGCACGAGTGATCAAGGCACTGCGCAGAGCAATGATAGTGTCAAACACCAACAGCGACTTCTAGATATCTTCTCCGAGGCCTTCTCAGACATCTTATCGTCGGAGCAGTTCCCGGTGCTGCTTCAAGAGATCAAGCAAGCTCTATTCAACCGCGACTTTGCAACTGCCTTTGGTCGCGAGGATTATCTGGAAGCTTACGCTGCAAGATGGAGCCCAACGCGAGCTCTGTGTTACGCTTCCGTCCTCGAAAGACTTGAGTTATATCTAGGAGAGATCTCTTTCGAGGAGAGTTCTAGCCAAGGGGGAAGTCTAGTCAGTGAGGTCGAAGGGAAGGATGTCGAGACGGGAGGGGATGAAACTTCTTCAACACCTAATCCTGAAACCACTGACAATGAAGGCAAAAACTTGAATTCTCTTGTGGACGAACCAGCAGCCTCGCCGAGCACCCAGATAAACATGCTCTCCATTGGAGGCTGCGCAGCAGAGCATGTGGCTTTCGCATCCTATCTCCAGCAAACATTCCGCTCCGGAAACCTCACCCTCGTCGACTCAGGTCCCTGGGCCCATACGTCTTCTCTCATTCAAACCCAACTTACCACGCCACCATCCATCTCAAAGTATGCCTCCGCGGCAATCAAGGCCGCCAACGTTGCGCTCGTTAGTCCGCAGCAAATTCATATGGATTTCTCTCAGCAGGATGTCTTGACTATGGGTACTCAGGAGATTACAAAGGTAGCAGGTAGCAAGCCTCTGCTCGTTTCGATACTGTTTACTTTGAATGAGCTATATACAAGTGGGGGGATAGGGAAAACAACCAAGTTCCTTGGTAACCTTGGGCAAAGCTTGCCCAATGGCAGTCTACTGCTCGTCTTGGATAGCCCGGGGAACTACTCTGAGGCCGCTGTGGGAAAGGAAGAGAAGAAGTATCCCATGCACTGGCTCCTAGACCACACTCTTCTCCAGGGAGACACAGTAGGAGTCAAGTGGGAGAAGCTTGAATCACACGATTCAATTTGGTTCCGTCTGCCGGAAGGCATGTCATATCCAATGCAGCTGGAGAACATGCGGTATCAAATGCACTTGTACCGAATAGAACGAAAGTCATGAAATCGTCGCGTCATGAATTGCTTCCTTAGCCGGGTCTACTACCGCGCTGCTTCTTCTCGTGCGTCTAAATCACCTTCTCGTCCTCTATGTCCATATTAATTTTCGTATCGAATGCCCCAGCTGTTCCAACAGCCCCGTATTCTTTTTCGCTTCCTCTAACGAGATAATATCCCCCTTTTCTATAATACCTTTTCGCTCCTCACCAGCCTTATACAAGCGGGTTTCTAACGTTAGGCGCTCCACGTCCTCGCAAATACTAGTGATGAGCTGCGTTTCGTTTGGTTGTGGTGAGCCTCCAGCCGCTACTGATGAATCGACGTATGGTGCCTTGAAAGCGAGCCTGTGTACTGTTGCAGGCTTTGTATTGCCCGTGAAGTAACCGATAAAACTCAAGGGGCGACCAGTACTCTTCCCAGCGTTCACATCCTCTGTAATTGGCGCAAGATCGCCTCGAGTGGAAAGGGTCCGCGTATTGGTCCTCTGCACATTGTTCTTGCCGGGTTGGTATGCTACTACAAAGCCGACATTCCGTGACTCATCGGTGTGTGATGCAGAGACCGTTGATGTGATATAAGTGCCCGTTTTGATGCCCGTCAAGGTATCAAGGTTGATCCTCTCAAAGGACGATACCTTGTCCATGTTCCAATCGAAGCGGCAGAGGTATAAAGCTGCATCGGTGAGGAGAAGAACAACTTCCTCCATAGGCAAAGCTTTTACCGTGTCTGGGGCCCCAGGGCTGAGCAACGCCCAGCCACCATGGAATTCCTCTTTTTCGTCCGCGATAACTCGTCTTTGACACAACTCAACAGCTTGCTCTCTCAGTTTACTAATAGAGACGGCAGGGTCCTTGGTCATCATGTCCGCTTCGAACTCTTCAAAGACCTTCTCCGTTACGTTTCCCAAAAGGAAATCGATGGCTGTCTGACTGAAGTAATCGTTGACCATTCTATAATGGCAATTAGCATGACTTGAAGATAATGTGCATCATTATACACCACTTACCCGCTATAGAATCTGGCAAGGGACAGGCCGAGGTCATTGAGAGCCCCACGGTAGTCTCTCTTCTTCGTCCTCGTGTAGTCACCCTTCATTGCGGCGGTTGAAGCATACTGCTTGGATACCGCGTCTCCATTATCAGCCCAGAGAGTATTGAACCAAGTCGTCTCCTGGTCGACTTGAGCACTCATATCGTACCCCTCGAGCTTAAGCTGAATTTCGAGCATGTGCTTTGCAAATGAACTCTGGCATACGTTCGTACGGTCCAGGCAATCCATACAATTTGTTCGCACAACGCCTTTCTGCGTTTCAAGCAGATTGCCCCCTTTGCACCTCGTGCTGCCGAAGTTCTCTAGCTTGTCGCTTAGCGATGACAGGAGGAGGCTAACATTTTCAAACTTCATGCCGCGGCAAGCTTGGTGGAAATCAAACCACTCAAATACCAACGACTCCGGTGAGATCTTAGAGTCGCCGTTCACGCCCGCCTCATCTCCTTCGCTAGAGTTCCTTGTAAGATCTCCAACTGTCTTCTCGTATCTGTTGCCAATCGTGGATTCTACACCATGTTTCTCAACCAGATTGACCGCCTGAATTGCTCCATAGCTCTTTATCAGCCGTTCAAAGTGCATCTGACAGGCCCTCCGGTTGGTCTCATCGGAGTATTGCAACACGGGCGCGGGCTTGATTGCATACGGAGTCTGGGTGAAGAAAAGTGGTATGCTTCCCCTAATCTGGAGGAACGATTGCACTTGCGATGAGTCTTTGCAATCTGTTGGAAACAGGAGTTGCTCGGTTTCAACTGCATTTGCAACATGGCCTTCCTCGTTGATTCCCCGTCGTAAGTAGCGCAGACCAGCCCTTTTGATGGACCGGCGTGATATAAGCGCGATAGTATAGCTCTTCTCAGTTACCCTGCTTTCAATCGAATTCTTGGCCTTTTCAAAGACATTTTCATCGGTAGTAGGCTCGGATGGAGTTAAGTCACACATTTCCACGGATTGTCTCCCAGTAGCATCGACTTGGGGTGGATTGCTGTCCACCGTAAATTGCCTTTGACCAACGAACCCCTGCATGAGAGGCAAGGCCACAGACTCCTGCCCGGCATTCAAGAATGGCTGGAGAAGATTATGGTTCCAGAAGCAAGTGTTCTCGACTTGGGCATAAAGAGGTACATCTTGCTGAGAAGATTCCGTCCGCTTCCCCAGGCTTCGTGTGATATCAAAGTCATAGGAGAAGTAAAAGCTGCGTGAAGATCCAAACAATACTTGAGCCGTTCTCAGCAGTTTTGGCAGAAGATTTGACGCTTCTTTCGAATTCAGCTGAGTATCTTCCAGCTGAACAGAGTCCCCTAGAGCTGACTCTCCTCCATGGGGCTTTGTAGGTGATAATGTGGGTGAGTTGCTCATGCCCATAGACCTTTGTTGGCCTTGAGTCCAGCCACTGCGGCTGAACCAGCTCCGAGCGAATCTGCCGTAGGTGCCTCTCCTATGAATTACATCCTCTGCCACACTGCTTCTGGGCGACTCCACCTTTTCTTGGGCTTCAGTAGTCGTGGCATCTTCCACTTCATCTGAAATGCTGGACCGTGATTCGGCCTCGTCGCCGCTGCCTTCTCCATTGTCACTGGCAGAACCAGGAGCATTACTTTCCGCCAAGCTCTGGTGAGTCTTACGCACAGCGACTTCTGCATCCGTCTTTGAGGAACATGGTGTCACCGCAACCTCAGTGACAACGTATATTGGAGAGCCAAAGATGTGTGCCACTTGGTGACGCCGTGTTATGCTGATGAGATAGCTCAACTTAGAGACGGTAATCAAGCCTAACCAAGGTCAATAAGGTCATCCAGCCAAATGATAAACACGATTTCCGGGGGTAGCAGTAGGAGTATTGGTATTACTACTGCTGCCATCAATCATATTAGGATGCAATAACATACCTATAATACCGAAGGCTTCAAATGACCGCTCACTATCCGATAAATCGGGAAGTTGATCGAGTGATGCTTGAGACACACTATTGGCACCATACTCGATCTTTGAAGGTTGAAATGGTCTTTGTCCCTTGGAAGAAAGAGGCTGGATCACCAAGCCGTCGACCGCAGCGCAGATCAGGATCTTCCGAGCAATGCTAGGCATTGTAGGTTTGGTGGGGCAATGCCCATCGCAGGCGCCGTCCAGTGTATTACCAGTGGTCGCACGAGAGCACAAGTCACCGTAGCAGTATGGCAGAACGGCTCGAATCCAGCCGTATAGCAAAGAATATAAGGGTCACCAGCTAATTGAAAGGTTGAAGAGGCCGAAATTTGGCTCCCCGCAGCTTCTTGCGTACGAAGTCAGTAGGTAATCTTGAGCTTGGGAGCGATCGCGCGCCAACGCTCCTTCTGTTAGCGCAAATACGAGTACGAAAACTGGTACTACCAAATTTGGTAGCGTTAACGTCATAGCTAGGCGCCTATCAGAGGTGCAGAAGCAGCCCACGCTCGGAAATCGAACGATTTGCTGCAGTAAACGCCCAAGTCTTTTATATCATTTTTACATGAGAAACTTGCAAATCCTCAAACCCTTGTTTTTGGGTCACTACGCAGAGGGTGTATTAGCTGCAGATAACTTAGCTTCAAGAAAATAGGATAGGTCTTCAATATTAGCTGTGTGTTGACTCATTGAACTATTATCCATATGTTTGTTCCAAATGAAGGAAGTGAAATCAACCCCCAGCTTTAGAGCACGTACAACTGGCACATTAAATTTCCAGTATAAAACAAGTCCGTATGGCTACAGTTTATCTCTCAAACGAACTCCAAAATCTGACCTCGCCAGGCACTTGGACAATCGCGTGTGCTCACACAGCGGCTGTAATCAGAACTTCTGCAGGGTAGGACGCAAGTCTACTGAAACACGGTCGCCCCCCAAAACCTCCGCAAAAACGGTGGAACCGGCGGAACATCCATAAACCCGACATCCGTGTTATGTAATGTGCGCCGCCTCCCTGCCACAGTGTAGCAAAACCTTCCGCCAACCAGAAAGCCAACCTGGAACCGTGACCTGAACAAGCAAACCTCGCCAGACTACCGGCATCGACAGCTCATCATCGAAGCTCCTTCTGCCTCCCGCCTTTACAGCTCTTTTCTCCGACCCCGATAACCCTTTTTTCATAACCCGACACTTTTCGTCTTGCTTCGGCATCTCAATACCGTCAAGATGGTCTCCGAATACTGGTACGTCAGCTGCGCGCCTCCTTACCGAGCGTCATCGAGCTAGGGGATGCATCAGGTGGAGCTATCACCACCATCCTCTGAGCTGCACCAGCTCATCAACTCGCTGTTATCACTTTGTTTAGAATCAAGCTGACATGTTATATCGCGTAGCCCCGTCTACTCGGTTAGTTCTATGCCTACCTTGGCGCGACCGCCGAGGTCACCCTCACGAGGGCTGACATCGAGGACACATCGTCATGGCGAGAATCGATCAAAACAAACGCTAACATGAACAATAGCCCTTCTTCGGTGCTATGGGCTGCACCTGCGCCATTGTCTTCACCTGCTTGGGTGCCTCTTACGGTACTGCCAAGTCTGGTGTCGGTATTGCCGCCATGGGTGTTCTCCGCCCCGATCTCATCGTGAAGAGTATGGCACCTATCCTACATTGACTCGAATGGAGAAACAGAAACTGACAGCGGCCTTTCAGACATTGTCCCCGTCATTATGGCTGGTATTATCGGTATCTACGGTCTCGTCGTGTCCGTCCTGATCTCCGACGGTCTCAAGCAGGACCTCCCGCTCTACACCGGCTTTATCCAGTTCGGCGCTGGTCTTGCCGTCGGTCTTGCCGGTCTTGCCGCTGGTTTCGCCATCGGTATCGTCGGTGACGCTGGTGTCCGTGGTACCGCTCAACAGCCTCGTCTCTTCGTCGGAATGATTCTGATTCTCATTTTCGCCGAAGTCCTGGGTGCGTCAATTAACAATCCTAATGTAACCCTCGTCACGCGAACCCCATGCTAACTTTTGGCATCAAGGTCTTTACGGTCTGATTGTCGCCCTGCTCATGAACTCCAAGGCGACTCTCAACGCCTCGTGCGAATAAAGCTCCCAGCGAGCTACGGTGTTCGGGACGCGGCTTCCGTATTTCATACGGTCAACCAAAACAAAGCCGCCATGATCCGCGCGATATTAACTCGGTCCCGGCATCGCGATACGATTAAACCCCTTCGGCATCGAGCAGAAGAGCGGGAATGGAACTTGGTTTGAAGGATTCGGCAGAAGTATGATTTTTGTGTGTCCTGTTGGGCAGGTCTCGTAATTACATGGGAAGACCGTACATGTATACTAGTCACAACGCGCATGTTGCAACCCTGGAGAGAGTGGCTTCTTTTTTTTCATGATAGATCCGGTCGTTGGGAAGAATTTAGCTACGCTATCACTGACCCTACTTATACTGTCCCTCATCGTGATAATGCTTTCTGTAGTTCCAAGCAACAATTGGTTCCCGCTATCCAATGGTTCTGCGCAGTCTCCCAAGTTTATCAGTGTGCATTTTAAAGGTACAAGATTATGTCCAAAGCTGTGAAATGACGGTTTAGATTGCTGGTCTAGATTGCTCTCTCGACTAATATACACAGCAAGTTCAGGCAAAAACATTAAGATTAAATAGCACCGTATCTTCGTCCGCTTCCCCTTTTCTCAATCACATCCTTTTCCCCACCCCCCTCAATCATAGTCAATACGCTTTGAAGGGAGAAAGATCCTTTTCGGATAAATATATACGTATGAAAACGTTAAGCGCCACTAGAATGGAGCTTAGGTCGCAGGCGACCCTTAGAGTACCAACGTGCTCCGCTACTAGCTTAGATCACATACTACACATCAAGTTAGTAACAGCTCAAGCAACACGGACACGAGAACAACTCACCGGAATGAAGAGGTATGGTACCCGCTTCTCATACTCGAGCCAAGCATCACCATACTTGGTTCGGCAGCGATGGATATCGCGAGAAGCACGGTGGGCAATCATGCACACAAAGAAGAGGGGGTAGAACCACGGGAAAGGTGAGCTGGTAAACGTGTTAGTGACCGTGGAATCAACTATACTTCTGATAACAACTTACTCAAACCCAGTAATCAGACCCCATGACATTGAGAACCAAATGTCGGCAGTGTAGTGGATCTTGCGAGCCAAGCCGTACCAGCCATCAACAAGAATGGTGCCCTGGGGCGTCTCGATGGTCTTGGGGTTCTGAACAGTCTGCCACGGCACCTGGGGGAACGTCTTGCGCCAAACAACCTTGCCTCTCTCCATGGCGCGGAAGCGGTTCTTCTGGCTGTTGCAGCTGTCCCAGACCCAGTACCAGAAGAGATAGGCGGCGTAGAAAGCAATCAGCGCAGCACGGTTCCAGCGGTACTCGGCAGGATCATGGTTGGCCAAGTAGATTGTGCAGTGGCAGTAGGAGAGGGGAACACCAGCCAAATTCCAGAATATAAGCATGAAGCCCCATTTCTCATAGTACATATCCCTGATGGTTTGTTAGATCGAAGACGACAAAATGAGTAGAACATGCCTACGGGACTTACCAGGTAGTGATAATCAGCTCCTCACCCTTGGAGCAGGCGTTGGCATACAGGTAGTGAGCCATGACAACGAAGGCGACCTCGCCGGAGACGTAGCCATACTGCTCGTACTGGCGAGCAGCGGCTCCCAAGCTCAGAATGAGCAGGATGTACCAAGGCATGCGGACCTCGAAGAACATCTTGAAGTCAAGGATACCGAACATGCGAGGGTTCAACTCGGCACCCATAAAGAAATCGTAGATGGGGTAACCGGTCATGCGATGGTGCTTGCCTCTCCACAGAGCAGAGAAGTAGGCTACAAAGCTGACGATGAAGCCACTGAAGATGGCGACGGACAGAAGGGGGCCAAACTCGTCGATGGCGTTATACAAGGGCCAGATACCGCTAAAGTGCAACCCGGCGAGAACAGCGAGGGTGGTGTACAAGCTGGCGTAGGCGTTGCAGAAGTAGGGCAGCTGCTTGCCTCCCTCATGGGGGAGAGGCTTGCCGTAGCCCCAGACACCAGGGAGAAGACAGTAGCAGGCGCCCTCGAAGATGAGGTAGCTCCAGTACCATGCCCAAGCCTTGGCGTGGGGGAAAGCGCCAGTGTAGACGAGGTTGAACAGCTCAGAGCCGAACTCAAGCCAAGTCTGGCCCTCGTGGCGCGTGGGGAACTTGCCATCGTAGTAGGTCGCACCAACCCACATGTACCACATGAGGATGGGGAAAAACAACATCATGGATAACGTGCCCAAAGAGCCGCCAAACTCGAACTCGCCAGAGTAGTCAACTTTAGGGTCTTGCCCAGGCCTCCATCCGTCTACTACATGGGGATCCTGAGGAACACCTTCGGTCTTAACGGCGGCGACCTTGGCCCCGGTAGCTTGAGCCTTCTTAGAAACATGGCCATTACGGGCACCATTGGCGGTGGGCTTGACTTCGGGTTCGTCTTCCATATTTTCAGTGAACTTGGCAGTACGCCGGCGTGTCGAACGGGCAGGCTTCTCAGGAGCAGAAGACTCGGTCTCGGCGTCGGATTGCTCAGCCGGTACGGATGATTGACGGCGAGAAGAACGGCGTCTAGGCGTCTCTACCATGCCATCGAAGGGTTCCTTCTTCCTATATGCAGGTTAGCCTCCGTCGCAACCAGTTTACAACCCGTGTTCCATGTCAAGCAATAGCTGTAGAATATGGTGTAATAGAGAAGATCGCGTGGGAAAGGAAAGGGAGTAAGGTAGGAGCCAATGACTTACTTAGGCGTCTGTCTTAAAGAGTAGCGCGACGACATCTTGACAGACGAGAAGGCACGAAAGCCGCCCTCTTATATGCTTGCGACGACGTTGGAGGTTCGTTCACAATGCAAGAGGGAAGGCAAAAGTAACTAGGCGGAACGACAAGGTTGCTATACGAAAGGAGCGTCAATGGCCCGCCCGTGTAGCCACCGGATCACGAAGCCAAACTAGGAGAGAGGGGGGAGGATGGGGGGAAGATCGGAAGAAGGAGAAATGAAGCCCATCCGTAGCGCGTGTTGGCAAGACGTGGAATTCGTGTATTGTAATGAGTGGAAGTCACTACAACTAACAGATCCGCCGTGGAGGTACACCTACCGGTAGCGCGTTACTGGTGGCCGACTTTTTTTTTTTTTGACGGTTTTTATTTTGTTGACATAGGATTGGACGGGAGCGTTGGACCGGGTGATGAGTGGGTCCATTCGGGCTAGCGTACAGCGGGATGAGATCCACTCTCCAGCTGTGTGATTTACCGCCGACCACTCAACTCAGGGGCTTTCCGTCCACAATGAGGGCCCAAGAGCCCGAAATTGCACTTTATGACACCGCCTAATAACCTACTAGGAATCGGACAGGAGCTGGAGGATAAATGCACTTTTCGTCTAGCAAAGCTCTGGGTCTTGGCTGTCTGCTGTGGGGCAGCTAGACGATAAACGAATACGAAGAGGGGGTTTTGTACCAGTATTGTCCAGCCTTGTCTTAATAACAACATGTTTGGACTCCATCATGCCAAAGCATCGGCCAACAGCCTCGGCGTGGTCATCTCTTTTCGATCCGGCTGGTTGCGTGAGTCCCGAATATGATCCACTTCCCACTTGCCGATAGTCCGCATGTTACGTACTTTCTCCGTCCCAGGCTCCCAGCGCAGCTGAGTATAGAACTCGCTCCAACCCAAGAAGATACACGAGCCTTACATATCCTATTCGAATATACGACCCTCACATTACCAACCCAGAGCTAGTTGACGCAGTAGTGCCAGCCAATGCGATGACGTGTTTTGGACTGTGTCCGGCCGCGTGGGTAACCAGAGCGTCGGGTCATCCTACTATTACTACTTCGTAGTTTGGTGCCGATGAGATGGGATAGTTACATACAGCTATCATGGGCCAAGTTTGAACGGAACATGTTTTTGAGCTCGACCTGTGACAGTATATATGTGCAAAGTTCAAAATCAAATGTTCCTCAGCTAATATAACTACTTAGCCCATAGCAGACGGAACGGTGGTAGAGAAACCTTCTCGCAATGAGCTACTACAAACACCGACTCCCCGTCTGCGTAGGGTAGTGATCCGGGAGATCGTTCAGTACCTGCGATGGCTGCAGCCGCATCTCAGTAAAGTAGAAGGGGTTTCGGCCCTGCATATTTCCATGAAGCTTTCCAGAAGACCTCAAGTACCTTATGCAACCTCTTGAATCGGATTGTCAATGCCTAGCTCCACCGCTATGTGTGTCGTACGATCGGCCTTTCTTTGCCGAAACTGCCATGCACTGTTTGACAGCTCTGAGCAATATTCCAACAAGAGGAAGGATAACTAACCTGGAGAGTTAGCCTTGAGAGGATGGTTTGAATCATGAAAATCATCTCCTTGATGGTACTATGTAAGCTTACGTCGATCGGGGGCCCCACGCTGCCCTTGTTTTACAGAGTTGCAACCTGGCCTAGATAGTGCATAGCGGAGAGTCTCACTGATGTTTTAATAAGTTTTTGTATTCGGGAATGCATAAGATTACATCTATACCAGGATCTATACAACAATGGGTCGTCATGCAGCTGTATGTATTTTTATCTAATTGGGTTGCCCCTTACCCTTCCTTGTTAGTGGGCTTACTTTTGAATGGTAGTTTCATCCTCCTACTGAGGCCTATGAAACACTGTTACCCTCCCAGTACTTATGGGCCCAAGCATTGTCTTTAAATACAAGAGGTGATCTTCACCGGAGGGACAAAAACGAGGTTTGTTTCTTTGTTCATCCAGCATCAAGTGTCTCAGCCATACCTATTGAACACTCACTTTGCCGTGATAATACTCCAATTGCAAACGTAGGTGCTGCTGTGGCTGCAACGCAAGCGTACCTCTTGTTCCATTGCTCCATACTTACAAAGTTCACAGAAAATGAAGTCAACTATGATCACCAACCTGGCCATGTTGGCCCTGGCTAGCGTTGGCTATGCCTCCTTCGTCGTCGAGACCTTCTCGGAGCCAGGCTGTGGAGGTGAGCCTGTTGAGGTCGAGGTACAAGACGACTTATGCGCTTCAGACCTAGCGGCGTTCACTTCCATCAAGCCAAAGTCATACGCAGGTGAGGGCCGGGGCGCTGTCCTTTACGAGGACACCGACTGCGAAATGGACCCTTTTGCAGGAGCCAAAATGTTTGCGGATGGAACCGATTCTCTCTTCCAAGAGGGCGAGTGTCTTGATATGGGTTTCGAGTCACAAGCCATAGGCTCCCAGGTTGGCGTTGGCGTATAACTTCGACCTGTAATGTCATGCGTAGTGACTTATGGTCGATTTGATAGGCCGTTAGGATGCAGAGACACAATGATGATGAGACGACAGAAGCTCACTAAGGGGTGTCTCGAGGAAGTTAGTTGCTTGTTATGATTCTCTTTAGCGGCATTACATGAGTACATATTTGGTGGTAAATGAAAAATCAACGAATTCTCCAAAACAATTCTTCTCAAATACTAGTACTATTGCCCATTCTCTTTACCTTGATTAAAGTACTATTAAGTGTCATTAGTAGTAGTAATTTAGCTTTTAGTACTACTACTACTAAGTAATGAAGGACATCCTTCTATGGTAGGACTTGACCGGCTAGCAACTTGAACGTGGGGCTTGAAGCTCCCAATTGACAGGATTTAGGACGCAGCAAGGGTTCTTTTTAATGGGCGTTAGGCCGCCAGCCCAATACTGCATTGGCACTGCACTGGCACTGCACTGCACTGCACCGAGACGATCCACAGCGCCCCTCGAGTGCTGGAACCCCGTGCGCTGCACGCTGCAGAATCATGGAGGTAATTCCATTAAATTGCCATCGTCACCAGATGAAGTCGTTGCCACTTTCGGGACGCCCACTTGGACCGGCCAAGTCCAATGTTAAAACCTTAGTCCAGTTCAAGTTCTCGTACTACCTGATGCCCGAGTCCAAAGGTGAGGCAGCTAAGACGTTCTTAAATAGTGATTTACTTTGTGAAACGTGTATTTGGAATTCTTTCCGGTGATCCCCCCTTCGGCCCGAGCCCTGAACTTTATCGTCGTCATTTCAAGGGGTCCTCGTGATTTTAAGCTGTAATTGACCCTTAGCCTCTCCCTTGCGAGTCTAACGTCAACTCTCAACTTCCGCCCCAACCAGCTGCTCAACTTCGACAATCCACGCATTCACCGTCTCTTGCTGCTTCAATTTCGGCAGCGCAAGTCGGCGGCAAATGTGGTACGAAACCAATTCGTATAGTGCCGTCTTCCTTTACGGCTGCTCGCTCGACTCCTGAGACGCGCCGATCCTCCCACCCTCCCACCATCGTGCCCGAGCTAGATCGCGATTCCTCGACGATATAGTTCCCTTCTCCGCGGGCATAGTCGAATATGGGCGATCGTGAGAGAGACGGGTCGCTAGCCTCTTCCGTCAACAAGCCGCTCCCGCCGTCCCCAACTCGAGATGACTTGAAGCCCGCCCTCGCGACGCCTACGGGGTCTGATAAGCTTTTGCCTCCAGCTCCGGTGATCAGAAAGCAGGCGTCCACCTCTAATATCTCGACAAACACCGAAGTTCGAGATTATTGGAATCGAGGAGTACCCCATAAGCTCGTCGCGCCCACCACCGGCGACGTTCGAGATGACGGCCTCCTAGTACCTCCTGACCGGCCGGCCAACGAACGCCAGAACAGCGATAGGTCTGCTGGTGATACAATCGACACCAATGGAACCGATACACCTTCAAGACGCAGTGTGCAATTCGCGAGGCCAGAGATGCCGGAGGCTCAGGGTCACACCCGTCATGGATCACTGGAAGGGATCGATGCGCTCAACAAAGGCCGAGGACCGTCTTTCATGTCAAGAATCAAGGCTATGGCCGGTAGCTCGGGCCTGCAAGGTCCAAGATCTCCTGGCGCTGGCTCAACCCATGCGGATATGGGCTCTCAGTCGGCGTCAAATTCTCCAGCCGTGGCTCGCTCAAGCTCGCGGCCTCCGGAATCTCTTCCAGAAGGATCCTACGATGCAGATGCCGACGCAGAGCTGACGGCGGACGAGTCTTATATTCCAGAGGCTGGGGAGTCGAAAAGGAAGAAGAAGCGTAGAATGCGCCGTCACAAGAAGGGCGAAAAATCGGAGCCCTCTACTCCGAACCGTTTGACACACGAACCAGAGAGTCTCAGCGTATCTAGGCGCTTTCTGCGAAGGAGAGCTAGCATGCCAGATACTTCAGTCACCAGGGATCACGGCTTGTCTGATGATGAGCTGACACAGAATCAGGGCCGTCCATCTTTGTGGCGAAGAGGTGCCCCGTGGATGGACCCGACTCTTCGACACCCTAGCGATGACAACGAAGATATGGACGCCTCCCATGTGGTAGGACGCCGACGTGGCCACATGCGCCGAAACACTTCTTTAGGCGGCGACGGCGGTGTTTCTGACGGAGATGCCATGGCGATCAGACGGCCGCGTTTTGGTGCCGAGAGAGCCTCAACATACGGAGCTTACAAATGGAGGCAAGTGAAAAATACACTTAAGCTTCTTCGGCAGAAAAAGGAGGACCGCTTTGACTATTACAAGTCAGCGGAGCTCATGGCCGAGCTCCGGGCTGGAGCACCAGCGGTATTGATGCTGGCAAGCATGATTCAACGTGATGAGCATGGTAATAAGAGGATACCTGTTCTACTCGAGCAGCTCAAGCTTCGTGTCGTGGACAGCTACCCCGAAGTTGCTGATGAGAATAGCAACCGCCATTGGTATTTTGTTTTTGAATTGGAATATGGGAGTGGCCCGAGTCGGATGAATTGGACCATTACACGGTCACTTGGAGACCTGTACAACCTCCATTTCCGATACAAGTTCAACCTGTCAAACGACAAATATATGCCTGGAAGGCTTGATCTTGGAGCTCGTCCCAAACAGCCCAAGTTTCCCTATGGAGCATTTCCTTATATGCGCCAAGCTCGCAATAAGAAGGACCAAGATGAAAGCAGCTCGGATGATCAAGCAAGCGGTATGGACGGCCTCGACGATGCGGAACATTTGGGAGTAGCAGGCGGAGCCATCCCAGAGGAGCCTGCGCATGGCATGACCAGCGATGCTGAAGCCCCTCGTACGCATCAAAGGAAGAGGTCACGCATCAATCTTATGGGCATGCGAAGGCGATCGACGGGAGTCACCGACCCTGGAGAGGTGTCGAATGCCGAGGGAAATATGAACATTGACCCTGCACTGCGTCGACAGCGATACATTGAGAAACAACGCCACGTGCTAGAGAAATACGTCTCGGAGATGATTCGTTGGCTCATGTTCCGTGCTGACAGCAACCGCCTTTGTCGCTTTTTGGAGCTCTCTGCTCTAGGAGTACGTCTGGCTGCTGAGGGAAGCTACCACGGAAAGGAAGGCTACCTGCATATCCAGTCTTCCAAGGGTCTGGATTTCCGTCGAGTGCTGACTCCGGCGAAGGTGATTGCTCGTCATAGTAGCAAGTGGTTCCTCGTCCGGCAAAGCTATCTCGTTTGTGTCGAGTCCCCGGAGAATATGAATATCTACGACGTATATCTGGTCGATTCTCAATTCAGCATTGTTTCTAAGAGAAGTGCTCTCAAGCAAATCGGGACCAACGAGAAACAAAAGAGCTACGATCTCACAGTCGAAGCGCCCCCTGAGAAGCATCACACTCTTACGCTGGCTACTTCAGAACGCCAGGTTCGTCTCTTCTCCCGCAACCAGACCGTGATGAGGGAGTTCGAGGCGTCTATCAACGAGATGCTGCGCCAAACGCCCTGGTACCAGTCGAAGCGGTTTGGCAGCTTTGCACCCGTGCGGCAGAAGACCTTTGCTCAGTGGCTAGTAGATGGGCGAGATTACATGTGGAACGTCTCAAGGGCTATCAACATGGCCAAGGATGTCATCTATATCCACGACTGGTGGCTCAGCCCCGAGCTGTACATGCGGAGGCCAGCATGTATCAGTCAGAAGTGGCGTCTGGACAGACTTCTCCAGAAGAAAGCTCGCGAGGGCGTTAAGGTGTTTGTAATTATTTACAGGAACGTGGAAGCTGCCATTCCCATTGATTCCGAGTACACCAAGTTCTCCTTACTCAATCTTCATCCCAACATTTTCGTCCAAAGATCACCAAACCAGTTCAAGAAGAACCAATTCTTCTTCGCACATCACGAGAAGATCTGTATCGTTGACCACGATGTCGCTTTCGTCGGTGGCATTGATCTTTGTTTCGGACGCTGGGATTGTCCTCAGCATCCGATCACGGATGACAAGCCGACAGGCTTTGAGCCTTCAGACCTTCCCAAGGATGCAGATCACTGCCAGCTCTACCCCGGAAAAGATTATTCAAACCCTAGGGTGCAAGACTTCTACAGGCTGAATGAACCGTATGAAGAGATGTATAATCGCAGCAAGGTTCCGCGAATGCCGTGGCACGATATCTCTATGCAAGTCGTTGGACAGCCGGCACGAGATCTAACTCGTCACTTCGTCCAGCGTTGGAATTATCTTCGACGCGGGCGTAAGCCTACTAGGCCACTGCCCTTCCTTCTCCCAGCTCCCGATGCCAAGATGGAGGAGCTCGAGGATCTTGGTCTCACTGGGACTTGTGAAGTGCAAATCTTGCGCTCAGCTACTACCTGGTCACTTGGAATCGAGGGTACAGAGCACAGCATCCAGACCGCCTATATCAAAATGATTGAGGATTCTGAACACTTTGTTTATATGGAGAACCAGTTCTTCATCACCAGTACCGACGTTTACGGAACACGCATTACCAACAGAATTGGCGATGCCTTGGTAGAGCGTATTATCAAGGCACACGAGAATGATGAGGATTGGCGATGTGTTATTGTCATTCCTCTCATGCCTGGTTTCCAAAACACTGTCGATGAACAAGAGGGTACAAGTGTTCGTCTCATTCTAATGTGCCAATACCGAAGCATTTGTCGTGGCGAAAACTCCATCTTTGGACGCCTTAGAGCAGCCGGCATCGACCCAGAAGAGTACATCAACTTTTATTCCTTACGCCAGTGGGGCATCCTTAAGAGTGATGGCTTGGTTACAGAACAGTTGTATATCCACGCAAAGACCATTATTGTGGATGACCGGGTAGTCCTGATCGGATCTGCGAACATCAACGAGCGTTCCATGCTGGGCAGCCGCGACTCAGAATGCGCTGCAATCGTTCGTGATACGGACATGTTGTGGTCGACCATGGCAGGAGAGCCTTATCAGGTGGGCCGCTTTGCCCATACCCTTCGACTACGCTTGATGCGGGAGCATCTGGGGTTGGACGTGGACGAGATCCTTGAGCAGGAGCGCCAGCAAGAGATGGATCGTGAGGCCTTTGCAAACGAGATGGATGAAATTTATCGCGATGATAATACTGCTCCTGGTCCAAGCTCTCTCCAACCGTCCCAGCGCCCCGAACCCGTTCGGCTGCCTAGCTTCAATAACGCGCTAGATATCGAACAAGCTGAAGCTATGCATGAGACAGACTCATCCTCTGGCAAAGGCAAGGAGCTCGAGACGGATCCCCGAGTCTCAGGCAAGAAACATCAGTTGGACGTATCAGGGTATGGACCCGATCGTTGGAAATCTGCCGAGCAATCTGGACTGGACGAAGGTCGAGATTCCGTGATCATCAACGGCCGAGAGGTTCTCGTGCATGATATGCAAGCCGAGGGCAAGGGAACTCTTGAAAACCCCAGACTTGAGCATCAGACGGCTCCACCGACTGAAAACAGATACAACGAGCCACCAGACACAAGCGCTGATGTCATGCCGCCCATGCCGCCATTTAATCGCCGCACGACCGATCAACTTGGTTTACCGCGAGCTGCACAGTTGCCGTCGCTGCCCATCATAGATGACACGGACATTGGCGGTCCTCCTGTACACCACGACTCGTCTGGCCGTGCTACGAGTGGAGCATTCCACCCCATGGCAGCTGATATCAAGCTGGCCCAAATCGACAAGGACTGCATGCGTGATCCTCTCAATACTAGCTTCATTGATGATGTCTGGCATAGAGCGGCCGTGAACAACACCAAGCTCTATCGCAGAGTTTTCAGATGCATGCCAGACTCAGAGGTGAGCACATGGGCAGAGTATACCGAGTACACGGAATACGGCAAGAAGTTCGCGGCAAGTATGGAAGACCGGTCCAAGAGCGAGGATCATGAGACAAAGTCAGAAGACCATCCTCACGGCTCGACCGCTGCCGGAGCTGGCGTAAGCGCTCCTGGGCCGGAGGCCATGCTTAAGGCGGTCGAAAACGAGGTGGAAAAGCTGCCAGAGAAGCTCAAGGAGAAATTCAGTGGAAATGAGCAGAAGCCTCAGATTATCACGCCTGACAATGGCGCGGACGTTGTCCTGAATGAAAAGCAGGGGCTGGATGGCGCCCAAGACGATTCGAACTTGCGTCCCCTGACCCTTGACACCAATGCTGTACAGGACCAGCGGCCTCACACCCAGGAAGCTCCTTCGCCGGTCTACCCGCCAGGCGACATTCCTTTCCCGACTGTGGATAATTCCCATGGCAAGTTCCTAGAGCCTCAGGTCAGCAACGACAAACGAAGAGAGCGGCGGACCACTTTCTCTACACTTGATAAGGCGCCCTCGAAGGACAGCGCTTCGAATCGAAACTCGGTGGGGCCAGTTGGGTCGATTCGCCGGCGACGAAGAGCTACCACCAAGGGCAGCAGGCGTGGGTTCACAATGGACGATATGCCTTCTCGAGCGGATGCGGAGGAGTTGATGAACATGACCCAAGGGCATTTGGTGCAGTTCCCGTACGACTGGCTTCTCACTGAGGAGCACAACGGCAACTGGGGCTACCAGGTTGATGGCGTCGCTCCTCTCGTAATCTAGTAAGTGCAGTTATGATTCTTTCCTTTGGATGCGTATACTAATTCATACACAGCAATTAGCATGGTGTTGGATTGGAGTTTGTCGTGTTGTCGTTTTATGTTCGTTCATATCCATATTCAACAGACAGTGGATGGATGCATAGTCATGGAGTCTTCAAGGTCAGCTATTAGCATACAACATATTAGCATGCGGGATTGGTTTTCTATCTCGCCAAACCATGGGCTTAAGCGCTTTCGTTTACTTAATTTTCGATTTATTTGTTACAAGGCAACCATCACACATATAGTTTACAGAATTATTACATCCGATTTTACATGTTGAACAGGGCTGAGAAAGCGACACATGCTTGACTCACACCCGCTCGCTCACCCAGATGGCGCCTCGACATCCAGCTCGTATCACGTTCGTCAGAAGCCAGTGCGGCTCTGCCTTTTTCGCATCATGCTCAACGGCATGGTCCAGATGCTCCAGCTCCTCATCCCGTATCCGCCTGAGCGTGTGTATCAGCTCTGTAAGCTCCGGCCCTACCTCGTAACCCTCCGCCTCCCATTGCGTAACCATCTCCAGCAATGTGCGAATTTGCGCATTGTAGTGCCCGCCAATCTCCGTCTCGACGGCCTCGGTGCAGGCCATAGCGGCCTCACGGCCCATAACGGCGGTCGACCATCCGAGTCCGGTGGCCATGGCAGACCATAGCGGGTAGAGGGCTGTGGGTCGCACGCGGTGCTTGTGGATGAGCGCGTTGAAGGTGTCGAAGTGCGCGGCCTCTTGGTCGTACATGTGGGCCATGAGCGGCCGGAGGTGAGGGTGTCGGCGGACGAGGGGTGGTGTTTGCGCGGTGTAGATGAGGGTTGCGGCTAGCTCGCCAGCTTGGTTGACACGCAGCTAATAGAGGATACCGCAGTTAGTATATTGGACAATTATGAATTGTACAACTAGGAGAGCTTACGGCAGATGATAGGAAATCACGTTGTTCCTTTGTGAGCGGCTTTCGTGGCTTGGGAGTAGACTTGTCGGAGGAGGTAGTCGATTGGGATGCGGCTTGAGCAGAGCTCGCGGTTGAGGAAAAGGTACGAATTGAAGATGTACAAATCGGTCTCTGACAGAGAGAACGCGCCGGTCGAACGAGGCATCGTGTTGGTGCCATTGTATGGTCAGGTCCCTGCTGTTTGGGAAGCTGTGGAACAGAACGTAGCTCGTGACCGTACAAGCAACCAACGGAATGATACGACTCTCGAAAGTAAATCATGACGCTTAAAGACCCTGGCTGCGCTTCGGGGTTTACTGTGGGTCGCGACCGCTACCATCTTCGCTGGGGCGCTGAATGCGCCGGACTAAAGATTTAGCGACCAACCGGCGACTCAAGGCGAAGGCAAAAGGCGTGGACTCCACTGAAAGGCGACTAAGGGTAACGCGCCAACGACGTTTGGACCTGAACGCCTATCTTTCCTTTGGACTGGAGCCGACTTTGGCCGGTTGTTCAAGAAAAACGAACAACCTCCTTTTACGCCCACGCTTCAATATCAACAAATATTTCCCTGTGCGCGACTTGGCTTCTTAAGACAACTGCGGCGCTTTAGTTTGAGAGTTGGCTTGTCTTCGAGCATTCTCTTTTTGAGATAGACGGGCTGCGAAGGAGGCTCACGCTGAAGCCCACGTATTTCGAACACATTACCCATTGGCTTCCGACCAGTACACAGCAAGACACCATGGCTGACATCGATGACGATCTCCTCGATCTGGCGGGAGGCGACTCTGGAGATGAGGGTTCTATCAACGAGAGCAGGGGGCGGTCGGAATCTCCTCCGGCTAGGGACTCAAAGAAGGCGCCAGCCAAGAAGGCAAAGCGAAGGGCTCGACATGGAGAATCAGAAGATGAGGGCGAAGCGTAAGTACTTTTCTTTATCCTGTTTAATTATCGAGGGCAGGAGCCTTTGCGCGTCTCAGTCCCTGAGGCGCAACAATGTTCTATTGTGTCGCTATTGCCTTGCATTGTCGCCATCCAACTGTGAACAGTCGCTAACCCATTTCTGATCACAGCTCCTCACAACCAGGCACACCAAACTCATTAGAATCAGCACCAATGGACGAATCCGACTCTGACGACGAGCCGCAGCGCAACCGCGCAGCTGCCGATGGCGACGATAAATATCCCGTCGAGGGCATGTACATCAGCCATGCCGAGAAGGCAGAGATTATGGCGATGCCAGAGTTGGAACGTGAACAGATCATTGCGGATCGAATGACCGAGATCGACCGTCAACGGCAGAACCGCCTGTTGCGGCAGATGGTCGAGAATGAGGAGCGCAAGACCAAGAAGAAGCGGACCGCCGACAGCGCTGACCTGGACGACGGGTCACGTAAGACAACGCGACAGCGCACTGGCAAAGGGGAGACGGCTATGGACTCGCTGCGTCGGGCTCGGGCAGAGAAGCAGAAGCGTAGGGAGGACGCCGAGCGACGAAGAGATAACTACTCTCCGTCACGAGACTCCCCCGAGCGAGATGCGAGCGATGACGACTTTGGTCGGGCGGAGAGCAGGACGCCTGAGCCAGAGGCTGCTCGAGATCTGCCTCCGGCCGAGCTGCGAGACTATGAGCGAGTGCGCCTGGGTCGCAATGAGTTTGCCCAAGTCTGCTTTACACCGGGCTTTGAGTCGGCTATTGCTGGCTGCTACATCCGCATTGCACTGGGCCCTCATCCTGAGACGGGTATCGAGCAGTATCGCATGGCAGCCATCAAGGGTTTCACCACAGGAAGGCCTTATGCGCTGAATGGGCCCAACGGGTCTTTCGTTACAGACCAGTACGCCCGAGCAGCACATGGCAAGGCCATCAAGGAGTTCCCCTTCATTGCTGCCTCCAGTGGCAAATTTACCGAGGTACGTAAAGAAGCCATTATTGTGGATGGGGCAAAGACTGACTTCAGTACAGAGCGAGTTGAACCGCTATACCGTCACTTGTCATAACGAGGAGGTGATGCTGCCAACTAAGGCTTTCCTCTCGGATAAAATCGACGAGATCAACAACCTCATCAACCACAAGTGGACCAACGAAGAGATCAAAGCCCGTCTCGCGAGGAAAAACGAGCTACGGAAGCGCTTCGACCCAGCCGAGCGGGAGCGCGTGGCCCGCCTGCTCGAAGAGGCCAGGGAAAAGGGCGACGACCAGAAGATGGAAGACCTCCAGGAGCAGCTGGACAAGATGGGCTCGCAACGCTTGGCCTTCAGAACGAGCCTTGCCCCGACTAAGAACCAGGAATCGGCAGCCAATTCCGCCGAGCAAGATCGTTTGGCTGAGCGCAACCGTGAGAACCGACGGCTTAACGCGGAAGCCGTGCGCAAGGCTCAACTCAAGGAGAAGGCCAAGACTCGACAGATTGAGCAGGCTCTTCAGCGGGGTGAGCAGGTGGAAGACGATCCGTCTCGGCGTGTCAAAACCAAGGCCAAATTCGTTCACGATATCAACGAGACGCTTGACAAGAAGCCAGCAGCCAACGGTAGTGGTACAGCCACGCCAACCAACGGGACACCCAAAGCCAATACAACCAAGTCCATGCCAGCGCATCTAGCCAAACTGCAGTCGGAGAAGCACACAGGACAGAAAGGAGTGCCAACCATCCACAAGCCACTTGTGGATGACGACGTTATCGGTGCTCTGGAATTAGACATTGATGTGGAGATCTAATAAGTCGACGAAGACAAGCGTGCTGGGAAAAGAATAAGTGGTTCATTTGCATGATGGCGTTGTAACGGCTTTTTTTTAGATTCAAGTCAAAGGGGGGTTATAGGCGTCTACTTAGATTCTGAATGAAAGCCATATAGGTTGAGCGCTTCAAAGCAGAGCCCGCTGCCTGTTTATATGTGTGAATTAGAAAGGTTGAGCCTTTTCAGGATATATATATATATATCCGTCATGTCGTGTGTGTATGTGGACTCTTCTATATATGTGTGTCTGCAAAGCTAAAATGCTCTTCAAGCTGCCTGGCGTTCAGAAGAGACCCCCTCAATGCCAAACGGAAAGTAAAAAATAAAACATCTGTCCGCTTGTCTTATCTCGTCACATCATGTCATATCCCACTCAGAGCTCCAGCGTCTTTGGGTCCTTAAAGTAATTAAGCTTCCCCTCCCACACCCTGATCCAGAAGAAAAACGGTATCAAAGCCATCCACGTGAGATCTTTGGCCCAAGCACCAACTTTACCCTTGAACCCTTTCTTAACAGGAACAGAAGACTCTTGGCTTCTGACACTTTCTTTACCGTCTATTTCGTCTTCTAGCCGTTCGCAGACTTCAAGGTACAGCTTAGGATCATCTGTGATGACTCCGTCGATGAGATACGTTCCTGAGGGAATAGTAGTAGTATCTGACAGACCGCCATCATCCTCCTCCTTCGATAGCTGTTTCTGCATGGTGTTGTTATTTTTGGTGCCGTCGAGGTTCTTGCGGATGCACCATTCCATCCACTCTACTTCGTTGACGGTCCATGTTAGTACCGTCCTGTCGTCATCCCGTGCCCGTCGTAGGAAGCGAGTTCCCGCCCAGCTCCGGAGGGCGTACTGCAGGACGTTGTAGCCGAGATTAGGGATGGGGGCGAAGTGTTTGACGTAAGGCAGGTAGAAAGATATGAGCACAATGGGATGCGTGGGGAGGTAATGTCTTGCCGCCTTGATGAAAGTTGCCTGGAACAAAAGAAAGGTAAGTATTTCCTGGTAGGATACTCTTAAGGATCATATAGATCTCTGGAAGCCTGGTTGGGAGGAATAAATGTTCACTCACGTTCCAACAGCCAAGCATAATGCGTTGGTCCCAGGGAGTTTCACCCTCTACCTCGTCCAAAGTCCGAGCTATAGCACCAAGAAGATCATACGCATCATCATCGATCTTTACCAGCATTTCAGCCTCATTGAACATTGATCTTGCCCCAGATTTATGGACACGAAGGATAGGAAGAAGCACTGACCTTAATATCTAGCAGAACCCATACCTTCTCCATGCCTGGCTTGTTGAGCATGGCCAGCAGATCATGCAAAGCCGGCAACTTCTGCTTAGGCTCCCGCAACGTCTCCAGACCGGAGAGATACTCCCAAGAGCAATCTTTGATCTTCTTGTCCACACCATAGCATCGTTTCAACGTAGGGTCCTAATCGGGGGACGTTGACGTCCCCTCCTAATTAGCAGGCCGTACAAAAACGATAAGTTTGCTAGATGTAGAATCTCTCTTACATGAGAAAGCACAACGACCCCATCCGAAGACAGATGCAAATCCGTCTCTAACGCATGAGAGCCCACAGACACGGCAGCTTGGAAGCCAGCCATGGTGTTCTCGGGCCATGCGGCTTTATACCCGCGGTGGGCGATGGCTTGCGGGATGAACCGGCCGGCATGACGCCTTGACTGCACGGCGCTCGCCCACGAGGCTGTTGGGAAGCGGATTAACACCGAATTTTCACATGATAATGGATTTTTACTTACCCTTTGGTATGCTCATGGTAATGTTGTGTTGTTAAAAAGATAAAATGTCTCTCACTCTCAGCCAGTCATACAAGTATAGCGGTCATGAGATTTGAACCACACCACTTGAGACAAAAATGACCACACAACCTTCTAAGAAAATTCAACGTAACTAATGCAAGCCCTTCTATACCTAGTATATTAACCAAAAAATCAATCTCATTCAGATATCAGCGAAGAATGCGACTTGATAACGTCTTATGTCTTAACGCATATGCAAGTCTGCGGTGTTCAGCTTAAGTCCGAGGCTCCCGGCCGGTGTTCGCACTCTCACGGCATCAAGATCCCGAACAGAGCGGTGACAGGGACTAGCTCAGACCATGTAAGCAGTTAGACCATGGAAGAGATGAGAAGGAAGAAAACCAAGGGTATTTTATAGTCAATGATGAAGCAAGGTCTAGAGAAATGAACGCCGGTCACCTGGGGTGGTTTTTGTCTCCGCACGTGGCTCTTGGTGTTGGAGACGGTTGGTGCCTCTTCCATCCAACTCCGGCGGCGGCTAATACGGCTCATATAAGAGTCATTTTACGATGGAGATATTAAAAGACACAAAACTACAACGTCGAGAGTGATTAAAAACAAAATAAAAATTCCATTCATTCCTTAGTTGGATATACTAACTCAACTGTGGTACTCCCCAAAAACCCGGCTAAATCCAAAGTAATAGATTGTCTGGTACGTTGAGTCCTGTCCTTTCCGTTGTCCTTGACACGCCGAAAGACCGGTGCACCGTCCCTCGAGATCAAGATACATGAACCATCAGATACCATGATAAAAACCCACATATAGGTATCCTTAAGGCCGTTGCTACCTATCAGCTTCCGTAATTCTTTTTTAAGCTGATTGCCTGCCATCCAGAAACACCATTTCACAAAACGCCGTTAAGCCTTACTTCAACTTATCGCCACAAAGGCTTTACAAAGGGAAAGTCTCCAGACCTTCTAGGATGAAACCCTCGTTGCCTCCACAAGTAGGCATCATGTTGCCATTTTGATAGTCCACACTGCCCATACTCAAGCCCATCTCGGAAGGCGCCACGTCCTCACCAGAACTCAGGCTCTCGTCGCTGATGCTCTGCGGGGCTGGGTTCGCGTTTCCAAAATCGTTGCCGATATTGAAATTACTCAAATCCCAAGCATCAGGCGACCAGTCACCAGCGGTATTGGCACTGGCGTACTGTGCGGCCGATGCGGCATCGAGAGGCGCATCGTTGAGGAAGCTTGGGCCTCCGTAGATAGCGTCATACACATTGTTCATTCCGCCATCAATAGTGCCCAGAAGCACTTCCCAGTCTGCGTTTGAGACAGCCGGCGTTGCTTTGCTTCCACGCGACATATGCCCTTGGGGCATCTGCTGAGGAGTGCGTTGCGAAGCAACGGGCGGCGGTGGCTGCATTCGGTGCTGGTTGGGCGATGAATGACCAGATTGTGAGGGTGTGTTGTTCAAGGATAGGTAGTCGAGGTTCTGCTGGGTGGAGGACGGGGTAGAATCCTGTCTGCGGATGCTGTGAGCCTGTGACATGGACAGACGATGATTACGGGAGGCGACATCTGGCGACATTCCCTCTAGAGACTGACGCGAAGGGCTGCGATAGATACCAGACCTTTGCTGCTCCAAATTCGGCATCGTCATGCGTCGCATCCTCTCCTGTTGCTGCAGCAAGTCGCTCTCGCTGGCGGCAGCCTCCGATCTCCGGCCCATGGAATACACAGATGACTTCTTCCTGGATTGCGTAGAGTGTGGTGAGCCTCGCATAGAGGTTGATGATGAGGTGCTCTTAGAGCTTGCGGATGCAGGCGAGGCACCATCGGTCTCGTCAACGGCAACTAGTCTGCCAGCAATACGCTTAAAGCTCCAGGAACCCTGAGCCTTGGCACCCTCCACAATCTTGATGACGGAGTTGACGAGTTTCTCGTTATCGCGAACCAGCTTGCTCTCCTGATTGAAGTCAAGGACCTGGTACAGCAGAGTCATACCGCAAACAATGAGTACGTCATGCTTGTTGAGGCAGAACGAGAAGATCATGCGTCGCTCTTCAAGCAGCTGGATAATCTGAACGATGTGCTTGCTGGATTCACTGATGGATAGGAGCGCGGGCGCTGCCTTCTGTCCAAGAGTTGACCCGACAGCAGGGCGGTAGATCAGTGTGCGAATATAATAGTACGCCATGGCCTGAAATTGGTTAGCCAAGAGCTATGGTTAATAATAGCAGTCGTGTACATACCAGAAGAGGCGACCGGCTCCCAGTGACATCGGTAGATGGCTTATCTTGCACAAAATTGAGCCTCAGGTGATTTGGCAAGTCGTCGTACCAGGCATCAAGTTCAGACTCGAGGCTTTCCATCTGCTGCAGCGACAGCTCATGAGTTGGCGCAGCGGGGTAGTTCTTCTCCAGGACGCGAGCCAAGATGCGAGTGGCACGGAAGAGAGCCAAGGCGCTCGACAAGCGTGTGGATTCTCCCGGCAGAGTTGGCTGGAAGCCCTTCTCGGTGACATACTCGTCATCCGTATCAGAAGGGTACTCAGCCTGAACATCCGCTTCTTTCAGGAGCTTGGGCAAGCCGAGAGTAGCAGCGGTGAAACTGGACAAGTTAGAAAGATGTAAATATTCTGTGGAACATAGAAACATACCAGTCAAGAGTGTAGAGAGTCCAGAAAACCTTCTTTCTCGTTTCAATGGTCAAAGCACCAAAGGAGAAGCGCTTCTGACTCTGGTGAAGACCAAGACGATGAGACAACCCCACAGCGATACCCTTGTAGTGCTGGAGCCTCTTGTAGTCGGCCCTCATAGAAAAGTAGAGCAGGGAAAGGATGAGACACTGCAGTGTGTTCATGGTGTTGTCCATGACGAGCGAGTCCAAAGCCTGAGTCCACTGTTCCTCACAAGCAGCCAGTTGGGCATGGTCAGGCGAATCTTGGGACAAGCCAGCAATACTGAATACAAGGTACAGCTGAGCAATCTTGTAAGTGCTCTTGACCTTGGCGGGATCGGCCACAAAGTCTTCATAAATGCGAAGGAATGTGGGTTTGTGAAGCACGGGGAAAAGCGGCGCCCACTCTTGGAAGTAGACATTAACGCAGCGATCAGAGAATAGGCGCGGCGGAGCGCCTAGACTTTGCTCGGACGCGTCGCTTGTCAGCGGCGTAGTCCCTTGAATGTGCAAGAATGCTTCTGGGTTGAAGTCAGAGCAGGGCTTGCCCGTCTCTTGAATCTTGCGTTTGAAGAGTTCTATTCATTATCAATGTCAGCGACGTCGAAACGTATAGTGGCGAGTTAAATAAAAAATAAGGAGGGGTTGAAAACGTACCAACAAACGCTCTCCCACTGGACGGGCCCATAAAGTAGGAATCCGAATTCTCCGCATCAAGAAGTAAAGGCGATGCCTGTACGCGGAATGTGTCCTCCTTAGGTGGCGACCCTTCCTTGTCGGGTTTCGAAGACGCTACCGAAGATGCAGGTGAAGCGACAGATGGCCTCCTCCTATTACCATGCATTTTTGACAGCATGTCGATCTTCTCGTCCTTTTCGTCTAATAGGTCCTTCAACTCTCTCACTTCCAGCTCCAAAGCCCTCACGCGCTCCTCGAGCGACTCGGTGTAGCCGCGAGGGAAAGCCCTGCGGCTGAGTTTGTCGCTTGTGCGGCATTCGAAGCCGACGTTGGCACATTGGGTACATGTCGGACGGGTGCCATCACAGCGAATCTTCTTGCTGCGACAACGGTCGCAGGCTTGGGCGATGCGGCTTTGGGCGCTGTTGCCCACCTTAATAACCTTCATAGGTAGGATTCCGGGCATGCTGGGCAATGTCGGCCCTTCCAAGGGTCTTTGTTTTTTTCGCTAGCAATTGAATGGATGGAAAGCGCTGGGGTAGCACGGGAGTGACGGGTCGTGTCACGAACGGGGAAGCGTTTGGCCGTTAAAGTGATTCTGGTCCAGCACAAGGCCGCTAGGGGACCATCGCCGTCCACGTTGACTAGGTCTCGAGGGTGATGTCTTCTCTTTCGTCGCAAATAAAATCGGTAGGAAATTGGTATATGGTGATTATCGCCGTAAGAAATCGTTGCTAGGAGGGAAAAGAAAAGATGATGAAAGAGTGAAGCGTGGGTGGACAGAAGTTGCAGCTGTGGAGGTGGTATTGAATTTCTGGGGGAGGGGGGGACTTTCTTTCCAGGGCCCTGGCTGTCCCAGAGAAAGGAAGAGCTGAATCAAGAGGCAGAGCTCACTAGACTACTACTAGGTACCTTTACTCGTACTCGTAGAGCCAGACAGAGGGAGAACCGTTGAAGAAACCGCGTTAGCAGCACACACCACCACGCTGTACATATGTCCTACCACCATCAACCCCCCTGTATTCAACCACTAACAAGCACAGCTATTACCACTACCACCAACGCTTAAGGCGACTATGAGTATTACGGAGGGCGCCAGTGTGGAGTATGGGTGGATTCCTTGGTCTGGGCCCTTGGGGGGTTTTTGGCTTGGTTCGAGGAGTTGGTGCGAGCAAAGAAAGCCAGCGGAATCTGGGGCACCGGGGTTCACCCAATTAGGACGAGATGGCCGGTTGATCCCGGGGGAATCCTGAGTCGTGGCTACCGTCATGATTGGTCTGTGCCAGGAATGACTTCAGTCTTTCGAACATGAGAGCCGTACTCTCGGGCGTCGAGACAAGCAGCCAGGTGGCGTAATTAGATCAACTCTGGGGATTTTGCCATCTTCCCCAGAGTACCATGATCAAACTAGGTTGTATTTCGTATTTCCTATGCCATCATCTTGCCAAGTTGCATACAAGTAGTCGTACATACACGGAGACATATTATGGCCTGTCCATTTACACGGCGAATCTGGCAAGCTGTGGCTTACAAGCACTTAATTAGCAGTCGTCAGCCGTAGTATTAGTGCATCAGATCCTCGCCAAATCATGTCAGACAAGCATATAAGGAAGGCAATTTCTACGACATCAGAATCATCTATGCAAATCAACGGTAAGCGGCATCGAAACCCTCAAGTCGCGGGGAAATCCGGGGCAGATGCGTCTAATTTTTCGATAGCGTGCCCCTTCGGCCGCAGAACCGTCAGACCTTGCTACTTCACAGCATGAACATTATTGGTTTCTCGCTAGTCGGTAGGAGTAGCGAGAACGAACTATGGGGTAGTCCCGCGTGCCCATCCGAAGAAGTGCGAGTGTGATGACCTTCTCGTGGCGCAGACAGCTCGCAATCCTCAGCCCGGAACCAATAGTTGCTGGGGGCTAATGTCCGTCTCTTTTTCGTAGCGCAACCAACAGTGCCTTTCTACCCCATACTCCCCAAAGCTTCTTTCGTCCATAGAATTGCTAGACCGGATAGCGCGGATTAATGGAAGACGTGCCTGAGGCCACTGACCTACATATCCATCTTGACCGAGAGTACTAGGTAAGGCGACGGCCACTACTGCTGCTGCTACTGCGGCTGTTTTTGCAATTACATTAACTACTAATGATCAGCTGCTCGGCCGACGGTGTCTCATCGCCGAAACGTATTGCACTGGTTTTGTCTCTCATCTTTTTATGAAAGAATGAAATGACAGAATGAAATGAAAGAATTGTTGGAATTCAGGCACCAGCGAGCGAGCAAGTGGCCCCCAACCACGCGAACCCACCGGCTATCCCACGCTACTCGCCTCGAGGCCAGGCCGGGCGTTGCAATTTCAATATCGGACAATAACATACATCGCAGACTGCATAGACTCATCCAGGCCCTTTTCTTCACGGAGCGTCATTGCTGCGGTGAAACCTTGCTGGAGCTGACAAGATCTAAGTATACTTGTACATACAACCCCGGCCCGCTTCGAAGATGGGATCTGGTGATTTTTTTAGGATGCGGGGAAAGGAATGCTTAAGTGCATTTTAAAGACAAAGACAAGATGAACGGCATCATGTTCGATCTCACATGTTCTGCCAAGCCGTCATGTTGGTGATACAGACTACTCGTACTCGTAGATAGGTTGACGGGTTCCACAAGAGCTGTTGTCATATCTCATCCATGCATTTCATCATAAGCCTTGGTCCTGATGCACTGGGCACGAGCGATGTAGCGACGCGTGGTGATGATTGCCCCATTGGGACGCCCAGTAGGCTGTAGGGCACCCGAGTTGAATTGCCGAGGACAAGGGGCCCTGCCTCTTGTACTCTAACTGAAGTCATCCTCCTCATTGGCCGCTGAAGTGGAGTCTTGCCCGATTTGGGCATCTTCCGTAGACCCGAGATATGTCTTCACTTGCTCATCGGCTAGCAAGTTCGATTGCTGCACGAGGCGAAGCGCACTACGAGTTAGCTTCAAACCCAAACAATTGGTGAGAGGTGTTTTATAACGTGTCAAAACAGAACAGTGATCTGTCCGGCTGACAGGACAGGCCTGTGGATTCTCAAGCCTGCCAGGCAGGTTGGTTGTCCTTGGCATCGAGTGGGCTGAGATTTGATCCCATGGGGTAGAGTTTCGGGACTTGGTTTCGCCATTGATCACAAAGCCAAGCGTGAAAGGAAAGGAAAGTGAGCACACGTACCTGTTCTTGAAGCGCCTTAACAGCTTTTTCAAGTAGAGAGCCCTCCAATTCTCGCAGCACGTGTGCGGCTCCAACACATTCTGGTCTTGGATCCGTACCGGAAGGATCAATCTCTGAGTGGCGAGTTCGTATCCGCTCTAGCTGAGTCGACATTTGCTGGTGCAGGACAGTCACAGCCCGAAGACGGAACAGCGGACGCAAGGGATGTTCTTGGGTGAGTTCTTCAAACTCGGCAGCCCGGCTCGTCACATCCTCTTCTTGCCAAAACAGCCTTAGCTGACGGCCTCCGTCGTTGTCTTGCAGTATGCGAAATTCCAATCCGTCCTCCTCATTAAGACACATTAGATGCAGGAAAGGGCAATTCCATGCAAGAGTCCCATCTGTCCGAGATAACCGAACCGTTGGCAAGCCCCCAAATATGTGAATCTTTGCCTGTGCCAGTGGGTCATCGGGGAATGACTCGAGAGCTAATGTCATTTCATCCTTGCTGGTGTTTGGATCGATGAAGCCATAACTGAAAAGCATCTCCGCCGCCGACTTGAATTCGCCGTAGGAGATTGTGACTTCCCCACCGTCCGGCACAGTGAAGCCGGGTCGGAGGAGAATCTCCACGTCTCCGTCACTGTCTTCATCGTAATAGGCATCAGGTTCATTAGAATGATTAGCCATATCCACAGATGGCACCATGGCCTCGCCTGCAGTAGGCAATTCCAGGCACCGAGACCGGAACCAGGCGTCTACCAGAGCCCAGTCGTTTATTGTGACTGTTTCGTTCTCCCATAGCATTGAATTCCAAAATGGCAGCTCGGACGATTTCTCTCGAAGGTCGTCGAACTCATTGTTCAGAGCCGCTAATTTTGCATTCACAGCATGCTGCTACTGTGTTAGCGTCTAAATGCCCTGTGCCTTGGTATTCTTCCAACGTACCTCGAGTGACGTCCCCTGGAGGAGGGATCTTTCTGTTTCCGTCCACAGGGTGGGCACTAGGATCTGACGTGGTAGAAATTTGATGTACTCTGTCCAAGGAGTTGAGGCGATGCCCCGACTGCCTTCTCTACTCCTTCTTGTACCAACCACTTGGGCTAGGAGGTAGAGCAGTATATCTGATCTTGATGACTGTCGAACCAGCAAGTTAGCCCAGTGGATAAGGGTGGGAAAAAACAGCCATAGACTCTACCATTAACAACTTACCACATGGCCAACGGCTTCTAGCAACTGCTTGAAGTTCCGGTCTACTTTGGCAAACTCGGAGACAGATTCAGCAGAGAGGATAAGATCCCGAGGGACCTTGAGCAAAGGCGCGTCATCTTTGGCTCCTTGATCATCCGCGGCCAGGGTCAGGGTCTGGCTGGCCACGAGCCCGATGCCTTTACCCTCAATGTTGTCAAGCTTGACATGGAGGAAGCCAACCCCATTTAAATGTGCCCAGCCGGGTAGAGCCTCAATAGACAGTTGATCAGGAGGCATGGCGGGTAGAACGGGCCGGGATGGGGGAAGCGTTGGTGTTCTATTAAGGCTGAAGCATGTCCCTCGGGAATGCTGATAGCAGCCGTGGTAAATTGGTAATGGGAAATCCAATCCCGGTGGTTCCTGCCTCACCGTGAACTGCCAGCACCAACGCACTTTCCCAACCTTACTTTAGGAGGTAGCACCACTAAGATTTGTAGGCGCGGAAGGTGGGGCGACGTTGGTAGCCCCACGCCCTCTGCTACTTCCCTGTCCCACTGGATTTGTGTGACGATAAAAGTACACCTCAAGGGTCCTGTACTTCAACTTGAAGTTCCTTTTACCTGCCCCTCCACCATTGACGCCTGCCACTACTACGATGATGAATCTACGACCAGGTGAGCTGCTCATGCTACCTCAAATGCGCCTGTTCCACAACTTCTTATCAGTGCCCTGCCGGCTGTTAAATGCTAAGGTACCAATGAGCTGTCTAATTGGGGATGAAAGAAATTCTAAGCTGTAAGGAATGACAAACTGCGTCATGACATAACCCCTCTTACCTATACAGTCCATCTTGGCCTAAGTCGACCTTTGACACAGAACACATTGGTCCAAATAGGTAAGGCTTCATTCGAGTGTGAAATGCGCCAGAGTAGTAGTAGCTTACCTGAACAACTCTTGATATAAGCCATACCTAATACTCCCTATGAGAGACAGCACGTGGATCATGGAGGATTTCTAATAAGTCGTGCCTGTTTTGTTATTCGATTGTTACTGCTAAGGTACAACTATAGTAAATGAAAAGATCTATGCATACCTACCTTCTGTATGATAAGGTCGCAAGAAAAAAAAGTTGTGTGCTACAGCCTCATCTGCCCCGCAGTCCCGAAAACGGGGTTCTTAATCGGTGCCCCTCCGCCCTGAATCTCGGGCTTCACTTCCCGCAGCCGCGTCGGACTTGGCTTGTCGCACCTTGCAATCCCCTTACTTTGCGCGGCATAGCCGACTCTTTCATTTCCTCCCAGAACTATGCCTCGCGATCCGCTCATCGGACTGGTGGGCAAGCCTTCGGCAGGCAAGAGTACTACCTTGAATAGCCTGACGGACGCCTCTTCCAAAGTTGGTTGGTAGCTCTTCACCCGATCTCTAGCCCTTGGAAAATGCGACAGGTGCTGATCCCTTTCTCGTTCAATAGGCAATTTCCCGTACGATATTTCTCCCTCACTTTGTCCTCCCTCTTGCTGGCCGAAGCCGAGGAACATTGCGCTAACAGAGTCTTCCTAGATTCACCACCATCGACCCGCAGCGGGCAATAGGCTACCTCCAGATTGACTGCGCATGCGCTCGACATAAGGTATCAGACAGATGCCGTCCGAACTACGGCGCATGCGATGACGGCCGAAGATCCGTTCCCATCGAGCTTCTTGACGTTGCCGGCTTAGTACCCGGCGCACATCAAGGCCGCGGCCTGGGCAACAAATTCTTAGACGATTTGCGACATGCTGATGCGCTGATACACGTTGTCGACGCTTCGGGGACGGTCGATGCGGAGGGCAAGGAAACAAGAGGCTATGATCCGTCTGTGGATATCGCCTGGCTACGGAGTGAGGTTGTTGCTTGGATTCTCGGTAACTTGATGCAGAAATGGGGCTCTATCCGTCGGCGACATATGGCGATAAAGGCTACGGCTGTAGAAACTCTGCAAGGACAGTTCTCTGGATACGGTGCCACTTCGACAATTATCAACAGGACTTTGGATCGAGCGGCCCTCAAGGAGCCATTGGACGAATGGACAGATGAGCAGGTAGAGCAGGTTGTTCATGCTTTCGTGGACGAGAAGTTCCCAACAGTGATTGCTCTGAACAAGATCGATCATCCCGATGCCGATAAGAACATATCAAAGATTGCCAAGATGCAAGATCCGAAAACGATTGTGTTATGCTCTGCCATCTCAGAAATCTTCCTGCGCAAAATGGCAAAGCAAGGATACATCAAGTACATCGAGGGTAGCGAATTCATCGACACTAGGGAGGACCTGATAGAGCAGGGCGATCCGACGGGCGGGGACCTCAAAGAACTCGATGAGAAGAATCGGAATCGAATAGAGAACCTCAAAGATATGGTTCTCTACCGGTTTGGGTCAACGGGTGTTGTCCAAGTTCTTACCAGAGCGGCTGATCTGTTAGGTCTCGTGCCAGTGTTCCCCGTACGGAACACGTCAACGTTTACATCGGGTGCTTCTGAGTCCAAGTTCGTTTTCCGAGATTGCGTCCTGGTTAAGAAGGGTTCAACAGTAGGAGATGTGGCCAAGAAGGTTATGGGTGACGCTCCGATCGCCTACATTGAAGGTGTCGGCAACATGCGTGTATCGGAAGATGACGTTGTTGCTGTTGGTAAGCACGATGTAAGTACAATATCCTCAACTTTGTCAGTCTTTTCATCGCTAACAGCCTTTAGATCCTGTCCTTCAAAGTCGGACGAGGATGAGCAGAGTCGAGGGGGCACTCTACTTCAATTAAATTTGTCTGTGTGAAAAGTACTTACGCATTTACAGAATTGGGCCATGGGAGCCCAGGGCTAGACTGGAGGCTAGAATCTAAGTATCAATGCGAGATGAATAGACGACAAGATCCATGTATTTTCTCAGCAAGCTTTACTATTGTGGCCAAGCCGCCAGCAAGCAGTAACATAGGTGATATCATTTAGAATTCGGCAGGGTATCTATGCTAGTAGAGTTGGGAAAACAAGTGGAAAACCATCACGCTCCTGATTCGTAACCCAGCTTTTTTTATCAATCAAACGTTACAGGCCACGCTCGGGGTCTTTCACCCCAGAACAATTCCACCCCTGCTTCTTGCGCCGCTTGCCGGAGGTAATCGAAAGGCGCTCCCTTGATATCGTGATAGATTGCTTTCAGTTTCGTAACCTTGATCATTCCAATTATGAGGGAGCATAGTTCAGCATCCTCATAGTACTCGGAGCGGATCTCTAGGGTTTCTAGATTGGGGAAGCTCTCTAGAAAGCCCAGGATTGGCAAGTCATTATCAGACTGCGCAAACCTCCTGAAGCGGAAGTTGGAGACGCCTAAGGAGCGGATTGACTCGGCGCCACGAAGCCAGTTGAAATCCCGCATGCGCTGGCAGCTGGCCATCCCTTCGAGTGGCTCATCATGGCTGAGCGCTCGGAAGTTGATATCGAAGGAGCTCAGGTTGCCGTTTTGTACAGGGGTATGGAAGGGCTCCTCTGCTGCCATCCCATCCATAATCATGCGCTTGAGACGAAGACCACGAAGGTTTTTGAATGTGTTGGTCGTTGCATTTGGTTCGCCCATACCTGACGCCATGTATTCGACCGCTGAGTCATAAGCCCACGATTGACGAAAGAAAGTGAAGCCCATAGGGTCGTCATGGCTGGCCGCGAGCTCTATGTATCGCATTCTATCCCCCCTGTCGATGGATACAAGGAGCATCAGGTTATATGCCTGTTCGAAGTCCAGCTGTTCGATCATGCCCTCAAAAATAACGACCTCGAGTTGCTTCCATATTGTTTCGAGCGTCTCCTTGATATAACTAGTATTAAGCTCATCCTGCGGCGGCGACAAAAGGTTGTTACACCAAAGCTGTTGCAAGTTTGGCGTCGCTTTGCACAGCAATGGCTATTTATGTTAGCCGCAGAGCTTGTCTCGTTCTAAGCGGAGTTACTCACCACAGTAGTTGATTGTACATCCCCGGACAAGCGAAGGTAACGCAAATTCGGAAGTAAAGGTAGATTGAGGGTCGGGACAGCACCAGATCTAACAGACATCGGCCATTCTGAACCAAGATGGAGCTTTGTGAGACTGTTGGCGACGGCATCCCACAGCTTGGCAGGACATGTCGTATTGTAAAGCGTCAAATCTTGTAAGTTCCGGGGCCAAGGGTGTGTGCACTTGTTCAGGTCATCTTGCGCATAGCGTATCTCAAGCTGCTCCATGTGGCGCGAAGCCTTCAAGAGCGTGTCGATTTTCGAAGGCCCGAAACGCGACGTGTTGGCATTTTTGACAGTAAGCCGGCGCACATCATGTCTGGACCATCCTAAGAGTTTCTTCAATATTTGAGTACTGGGAGGGTTTCGCCGTGCAGGTGTTGACGGAAAGTCAAGAGACCTCCATAGATGGGACATGGCAGGACTAGTTAGGTATTTCCGCCATTGCCAGCAGACACCCAAACATCGTCTGACATCTTAGCAAAAGAAAGGAATGAAGTTAGGGGCATTGACTTACAATAAGGATGGCAAATCGAGATGAAAGGTTATCTCATGGACGAGATCCACGGGCAACGATAGAGGATCACGGCGACAGTAGCGATTATGAAGGGGTTTTCGACAGGCAAAAAGTTTCTGCGAAACACGGTGAGCAAGATGGTCCTCAAGATGAAATTTGTTGTACGGCGTCGGTTACCTCCATCTTTGGATCCGCTGTCGTGAGGTTGTTGGATAGACCCGTTTCGATGCCAGCATTGAACACATTCCAGGCAAATTTGTTCTTTTTCTGCAAGCGAGCGACTTTCCCAAGCCGTAAGTATCCCTAATAGATAAAATCAGTGACTGGGATGAGTAGAATGGATGCACTTGAAGTTGACTGACATCTGGGGCTCTGGGAGAGAGTTCTAGCATCCATTCAGCATCCTTCCTAGCCCGGTCGAGCTCCTTCAAAAACTCCCAAGTAGCCGCTCTGTAATCAAGTGCTTGGAGATGCAAAGTGTTGCTACATTTGTTGAACGTCTTCCCTACATCACATTTGCAGGTGTACATGGCCTCTTTGAAGATGGAGCCTCCCTCAGCTGCGACTTGTTCGAAACGCTTACAGCAGCATCTCTCCCGCCTTACATTTCTGGTACAAGCGCATTTCTTCATAGCCTTTTGAAAGTCAGTTTTGCGAGAATCGAAGGTAACATTGACGTTGAACTCACAGTGGTGAAGCATTGCAGTGCCCTCTTGGGATTCTGAGAGCCATATGCCCGGCGTCCATCGTGGATGAGGGCCTCGATTGCTGGATCACGATCTGCTGGCATTACGTATGAAAGAACTTGATTGAGCCGTTCGCTAACCCGCTCTGTGAGATAGTTTGCGCCTCAGATACTTTGTGTGAAATAATGAGGTATCAAAACGGACTGAGCCAGATAAGGGTGCTCATAAACGAGCCGACCTTTTATACCATCTGCCTCATCGATGCTAGAGCGTGCTTCTGTCTCTTCGCTTTTATCCTGCAGTGAGTTTCGAGGCGCAGAAGGTTCCAAAGTACATGGCCTGTTGTGGTAAAGTAAATTCTGAAGAGCGTCTGACTTGAAGATGGTTGTTCACGTTAAGGTAATCACTGTGGTACTCGTACTCGTATTACCGAATTTGGAGGTTCAGGGATTACAAGGGCGTCGCGTCGCGTGAGTCGACTTGCTTAAGTGGAGGTACGTACCTGTTTGGACGCGTTGAAACAACTTGAACCACTGCACAGTCAAAGATTAAGTGCAATTGATTTCACCTTTAGATGGTAACTTAACTCGCACAAAATTTCCTTAGCTAAAATCTGGATTACATCATTCATATCATATGATTGTAAATAAGTAGCGGTCTCTAAAAATCGGCTGTACGGGCGCTTCATCAAAGTTGGACCCGGGCGAAGAAGAAGCCTCTGGCTCCGTTGCTAAGCCAGCACTCTTCATCGTGCTTCAAGGTATCGATAGGGACGGATTCCTCAACGACAAGACCCCTACGCACGAGGTTTATACATATTAGAGTGGTCTCTTCGACTCCCTCGTTAAAGGAAGAGCATAACTTACCTTTCAAGAGCCCAGCGTCGCGATGTTCCATCCTGCCCCCCGTCTTCCCAGCTCGGAGAAGATACGGGCGGAGTCACCCAACGTCCTCGTCGCCAGAAGTACGGCGTGGTAATACTACCCTCCATTACAGTGTCTTGAGTATTGACCATTAAAACTTCTTTCTGATCGCCTGGAGAAATTCCGGCATTCTGACGTGCTCCGTCGTAGAAGGCACGTTTTGTTGTCTTGAAGTGCGTGTACACAGACGGATAGGTGGCTATATTATCGACGACAACCTTAAACCCTTCTTGCTTTGGAGCCTCACCTGGTCCTGGTGCCGCATTGGGTGATGGAAGCCTTCGCGGGAAGAGCGCTTCTATTGGCGCTTCAGGACAATTGGTCTTTTCGAATTTGATGTCTCCTTGACGGTCGACCACAATGCGCATTCGTAAAGGTCCTGTTTGTGATGGGCCGACGAACTCGTCGAGACCTTGCTTCAGCCTTTCGAGACCCTCCGAGCCCTCAAGTTTCTCAATAGCAGGAGTCCAATTCCAATTGATAGCTGCTTTCAGGAGGCGATCTCTATGGTAGTCCAGCAAGTACACTGGCGATTCATGCGTGTAGTTCCACCCAGCATGGTCGGGGCCTCGGTTAGCGACCGCGCGTAGAGCTGGATCATACCGTAGCGTCGAAAAGATGCTAAACTCGTCACCCATATTATTGCAGAGCGCGGCAGATTAGCAGGCACTGGTAAATAATGGTGCTGGTTCGTGACTATTTGCCAATCGCTAGAGTCATTATCATCCCAGGTGAGTTACCTTGGTGAATTCAGCCGGCGTTCCTTTGATGCATCCATTAAACCCCTTTACTAATCCACATAGGATGCATCCATAAAGCTATGTGGCATGAATGCTAGGGTTAATCACATGTAAGCATGGTCAATTAGGCGTCGTGGAGAGATTCTACTCGTAGCAAGGCAAATGAAGCTGTCAAGTTTACTCAATGAGGGAATATTCTGGAAGACCAAATAAATATAATACCTTTTCATCGTCATACTATTCACAATCGAAGTTCCCTACTAGGGTTTGACGATCCAGATGTCGCGCCCTGACCTCATAACCGGCTGAGGTTGCCTCAGGCATAATACAAGTGGGGCGGTTCAAGGTTCGGGTGGAGCCACGCGCTGAGTGTCGAGCTCAGGAAATTTCGTGGAAACCATGATTGCTGTGATCATCATCTTTTTTTTTGCGACCTCAAGCAGCATATCGCGCCAGATTACGCTGGCCATATAGTTTCGACGTCCTCGCGACCTCTTTTCTCTCTTCACGCTCCCTCATTTTCTCCTTTAATACTTATAATCTTTCATCATGTCGAATCCTCTTCCATCAATGCCTGCTGGCCACCCAGCCGCCTCCATTCCTGTCGACCCGTCATCCAGCGTCTGGGATCGTTTATCATCATGGGTGTCTGAAAACAAGGCTGTTGTCTACACAATTGCTGGTGTTGCCGTGGTAGTCACAGGTGCTGGTGCTGTCTACTATCTTAACTCCGATTCGGTGAGTACATCTCTTCTTTTCTTAACTTCATTGTGTCCCCTATTCGATGCATTGGCGCCCGCGCGGCAAGGCTTTAGCTAATGATATCAACTACTTAGGCATCAAAAGAAGACGCTGGTCCTAAGCTCAGTAAGAAGGAGCGCCGCAAGCGCAAGGAGGCCGAGCGCAAGGCCACTGAGACAAAGGAGACTCCTGCGCCTTCACAACCCCAAGCTGCCTCCGTCTCGACCGAAGCGGAGCTGCCGGAAGTCGACGAAGAATCAGTGTCGACACTCACACAGGAGAAGCGCGAAGAGTATGCCGCGAAACTTAAGGCTGCTGGCAACAAGGCCTACGGCGATAAGGCTTACAACAAGGCCATTGGCCTCTATACCAAAGCCATCCTCTGCAAGCCCGACCCTGTCTTCTACTCCAATCGAGCTGCTTGCCACAGTGCTATGAGCGAGTGGGACAAGGTCATCGAGGATACCACTGCCGCCATCAGCATGGACCCCGAATACGTCAAGGCCATCAACCGCCGCGCTACTGCTTATGAGCACCAGAAGAAGTACTCTGAGGCTCTCCTCGACTTCACTGCGTCATGCATCATTGATAACTTCAAGAGTGACTCCACGGCGCAGGCCGTCGAGAGGTTGCTAAAGACCTTTGCTGAGCACAAGGCTAAGGAGATGATGGCTTCTCGCCCTGCAAAGATGCCCAGCCCCATCTTCGTTGGCAACTACCTCCAGAGCTTCCGTCAAAAGGACCGACCCGCTGGTCTTGAAGACTCTGTAGAGCTGTCCTCAGACACTGGTCTGGGCCAGCTGCAATTGGGTATTCAAGGTCTTGAGAAGAGAACTGGTGACGGCTACGAGGAAGCTCGCCAGGCGTTTGAGAAGGCGCTTGAGCTTGGAGAGTTGGGAGAACACGAGGCCCTGGCTTACAACATGCGCGGAACTGTACGAACACTGCTCGGCAACCACGCTGAAGCCACCAAGGACTTCGACAAGAGCATCGAGCTGGACCCTAAGATGACGCAAAGCTACATCAAGCGTGCTAGCATCAGCCTTGAGCTCGGCGATCCAGTCGGCGCTGAGGCCGAGTTTGCCCGCGCTCTGGAGCAGCAGGAGAATGACCCTGATGTCTACTACCACCGCGCGCAAGCTCACTTCATCAAGGGCGATCTTGCCGATGCGCAGAAGGACTACCAGAAGTCGATCGACCTCGACAAGGACTTTATCTTCTCCCACATCCAGCTTGGTGTGACCCAGTACAAGATGGGCTCCATCGCTTCCTCTATGGCTACTTTCCGCAGATGCATCAAGAACTTCCCCAAGGTGCCCGACGTGTACAACTACTACGGTGAACTGCTGCTCGACCAAGGCAATTTCGCCGAGGCCGTTGAGAAGTTCGACACCGCTATGGAGATGGAGAAGCAGACCAAGCCCATGTCCATGAATGTGCTGCCTCTGATCAACAAGGCTCTGGCTCTGTTCCAGTGGAAGCAAGACTTCAAGGAGGCAGAGAACCTCTGCCAGAAGGCACTCATCAGTAAGTTCCTTTGGTTCTCGCAAACTTTCTCGAGAACGACGTGTGCTAACTTGGACTCCAGTTGACCCCGAGTGTGATATCGCTGTAGCTACCATGGCCCAGCTCCTCCTCCAGCAGAACGACGTCCCCGGCGCCCTCAAGTACTTCGAGCGCGCCGCTGAGCTCGCCCGTACCGAGGGCGAGATTGTCAACGCCCTTTCCTACGCCGAGGCCACTCGCACGCAGGTCCAGGTTACCGAGAAGTACCCCAAGCTGGCCGCTAAGCTGGCTGGAGCCGGACCTGCCGGTCTGCGCATGCCTCCCCAATAAATACGACTTACTTCTCTCTTGTATTAAAGAACTCGAAACCAACGAAACCTCAACACAAATGACAACAACAATGGATACGATTATCCGGTGGGGGCTGCAACAGCCCGTGAATGTACGCTAAAAGGAGTAGGGATAAGGGCAAACAGACGAGGAAGAAGGCTCAGCTGAAAAGAGCAAAGCCAGTATTTGGACCGCAGATATGAACGAGGTCAAGAAAGGGTGTAGTGTTGTGTCCGTGGAATTATGCATCTTGGGAGTCCGGGTTTGGCCTCTATCATCGTGCGGAACATGTATTTCTTGTTTGGCAACTGTATATAATGATTACTACTACTACTTCCCTCATGGTTGCTAATACTGATTAAACCTGAGCTGAGCGCCTGAGTGTGAGCGCGTATCAAAGATGTACTTGTGACTATTGAGGGGGAAGCAAGCTGCCGGCATGATCATGGCGGCCGCGCGATTCAGTGAAGCGATGCGTGGCTATTGCCGCTCGTGTGAAAGCAATGTCAACAGCGGTTGCCTATTCTTTTCCCCAAAGCTACTACTACTTAAGTGCTTATCCTATTCTCTTTTTGTCACTACTAATATTACCTCCTCTCTCGTTTAAACCAATGTGCCCCATAGTAGGCCTCGAGCTATTGATAAAAGTCGTTCAATAAATATCAATCAATCATGACCATCCGCTTCGTTCGCCCTTCGGATCATCCGTGTCTTGTTGGGAGGTGCACCCACCCGGTCCAGCAACAGATTGAATCCAGAGCAAAGTTACTCCAGAAATGGCAAAAACGTTCAAAAACCCAATCTATGTGAAATTAAGCAGCTGTGACATAGACAAGCCGCGACCCAGGGATCTGCAATTCCAAGTCGCAGCAGCGCATAAATTCATGACGTCTGACCTTTGAGGTCCTACTTGTTGGTCAGAGCGACACCCAAGCCAACACCGAGAGCAACGACCACGATGATGAGGACAACGACAAGGAGGCACCACCACTTTAGCTTGCGGCGATTGCGGGCGTGTTTGTTCGCATCCTCCACTTGCACATTGCCCTTTTCCATATTTTCGTTTGTCCGCTGCGCATTTTCCTCAGCAGTCTGCACGACTGGATCTTGCTGCTCCACGACGGCGGCGAGCTCCTGGTAGAGGAGGGCGAGTTCAGAGATAGTCTGCTCGATGCGCTGAAGTTCGTTGTGGCGGGCCCGGACGTTGCCAAGAATGGAGCTAGCATGCCCTGTTCGGTTCGTGCGGAGCTATGGTCCGTGTTAGTTGAGAGCCGGGGGGCAGAAAACGGACATGCGAGCAACACCGGGAAGAAAAAGAAAAAAAAAATAAAAATAAAAAGACTTACAGCAGTCTGGAAAACACCTTCGTCACCCCAATCCATCGTGGAAGCTTGCCGGACCTCATCCTCCGAAGCATCCGGATTGACGATACGGTACTGCCGAGCGATCTGGTCCTGGTATCGATGTTGATAGTCGCGCTCGATGCTCTGATACTTGTCTAGTTCCGACTTGAAGAAAGTTTTCAACGATTGTAGCTGGGTGGTCTTGGTGTTTCGGGAGCCGTCTGTGGTGCGAGCAAGGTCGCGCTCCAAGCTCTTGATACCATCCTTGATGGCGGTGTTGCGGATTTGGGTTTGCGAGACATACTGCTCGAGCTGATCGCGAGCCTGGCCGTCCGTGCTGCTCAGGGTGCGCTGATGCAGTTGACCGATGTAGTCGACGTCATTTGTGAGGCTCTTAATATCCTCGCGCAGATTCTTTACACGGTCCAGAAAGTCCTGGCTAGACATGACGGGGGCCTGCTGGGATTGCGACTGATGCTGGGGCTGTTGGTAATGGCCATAATCCTGCATTTCGTATTGATTCTGGCCATATTGACCGGTTTGAGCATATGGCACTGACTATAAAGTGGTGCGCGCGCGCAATGTTAGCCCATGAATTGTGTAGCTCAGCGCGAGCAGCAAACAAGATGCCGAAAGCGCCGAATCTCCAATGACGATATTTCTCATACCTGCGGATAGCCGGATCCCTGTTCCTGCGCTGGACCCTGGTGGTACGGGTTCTGAGAGTATTGGCCGCCGTACGACATGCTGGGCAACAAGATGCGGTGAAGGGCAGCGACGACTTTGTGTGTAATGAAATACTGAAGGCAAGCAGCCAGGGAGAGAGGAACGGATTTTCGGTGGTCGGTGGGAAAGCTCGGGGTAAGCTTTAGAGTTCGAACTTGGGATGACGCCGGAGGGGTACTGGCACGGTATGCCTCAGAAAGGAAAAAGCAAACAGGTGATCGGTGGTTCTCGGTGCCTCTGCTGATGAGCAACCCGAAGCAATAATACAAGCGCAATTGAAGTTGATAAAGGAAAAAGCCAGATAATCAACAAATCAAGTGCTAGAAGTAGAATTTGATCGAGAAATTGAGAGGAAGTGAGATTGGAAGCTGACGGGCGGATACCGGCAACAAAAGGCAGCGGCACGCGAGGTTCGGAGGGAATGTCAGACGATGAAAGGCAAGAAGCTGATCACTGCCAGTAGCAATGTTAGTGTTAGTGTTAGTGTTAGTAGCAGCAGCAGCAGTAGTAGTAACAGTGCTAGCACGAGTATGATGCATGTAGGTAGGTCAGAGCTATAAGAAGAGCCTAGAGCAGTGTCGGTCCCCCACCATGATGCGAGTACGAATTCTACTCGTCCTACGGAGTATTGACGGTGGTAAGTGAGAAATAGTACTTTACCCCGAGATCCACGTCACCTCCACAGCCGCGGCGTAGGCAGTCGTGAGGCGCAGGCATAATAAGGTAGGTCGGGAGGCGCTTTTATAGGAACTAGCCGGCTGTGCAAGGCCGAGTCCTGACGGGACAAAAAAAAAAAAATTGTTACATGTAATTTGCATTATGATGACAGTGAGTGAGTAATGTAGTGAATTAGACTGGCGCTGTGAACAGAAGGCTATTGCTCCCGTATACCATGATACTCAAACATCGCCTTACCATACAATTTGAAGATACCTAATTATCTAAGAAACATTTCTAGTATTTCCGCCAATGCGGGTGGACGGGCGAACCGGCACGGTCGGGCCCCACTATGAACCCTAGAACATTGGCAAATGGCCTTAGACCCAAAAATACATCACCGCCGCATGCGGTTTGGCGTGAACCCTTTCCGCCGCTTCAGACACTTAGAGAGCTCTCAGTCGTCACTCCGCGTGGCTGTGCGGCTCCGATAGTCTTACCACTGACTACTACCGATTGTGCCTGGTAGCTGTACGTGTATTGTAGCATGCCACATGCGAAGAGAATCGGATGACGCCCATACGCGGCTTCAGCTTCAGCCTCATAAAACACGAAAGCTCTCATAAGTGATACACTATGATGATCGAATTGAGGTTTTGAATCGCATTTGGATTGTATCAACCTTCTGATTTCTGAGGTACCATCAGTGTCTGACTATTGTCTTTGACAACCGCTGACAGTCCTAAACACCTGGGGGAATCCCAATTCTAGTACATTGAGTAACAACAGACGTCGTCAGGGCGAAATCCTAAACGTAGGCTGTCTCCCTAGATTACTAAAGTATTGTAGCCTGCAGAATCTCCGACAATCCGTGCTCACATCATATCTCTAAAATGTTAAACGCCGTAAAGTCCTGTCCCACCCAGACATCGGTCGTTGCCTAACACGGCTATTATGAGCCAACCACAGTGTTTCATTATGGTCGAAACGGCAGTTTCGAGCTTATCCCACGCGTACCTTATGCCGAGGATATAGTAGTGGGCACTCTTGTCTCGTAAGTGGTCGACCTCCCAAGCCCATTACTCCTAGGCATTCTTGTAGGCATGCTACTTGGTGCATGCGGTTCTAGAGATTTCTCCTGCAATGCTCAACTGCTCCGCACACAACGATTGAATATTCTCTAGTTTCTCAGAAATTGTTGTTGATGATTATGGCTAGTAGACCTCATCTTTCTGGAAAAGCGTTGTGGCGTCCCCGTGAGCTGAAAGCGCGATGGCTTATTCCCGCAGCTCTTTGATAGTGATTTCTCCTCGATGCTCCACTGAGATTTTATAGGTAGTTCTTCTTCTTGCCTGTGCGCGTGAACTGAGTGAGGTGCCACTCCTTGTCGCCCTCCTTCTCAAGAGTGCCACCCCGAATCTCAAACGGTCGCATCGTCATTCGAGGGCCAACTTCGGACAGCTCGACACTGTCATAGCCAGTACGAACAAAGACGTGATGCCGTACTTCGATGCTGTCTTCGATATTTTTAAAGGTGATCACCCTGCTGCCGACCTTGTTCTGCGCGGTGATGGCTTCCCTTGGCGGAAAAAGATGCTTGATGATCTTGACGACCCGCTGACCCAACCGCGAAGTAAACCCATCAAAGATGAGATGAGGATAGCTCTCGCTCACCGTTCCACGTATGCTTCCCGGAATGTCATGTCTGAGCACAACATTATGTAGGGAGAATGATATCGTTGGTCCGTGGGGGAAATGGCTGCAAGACAGACCAGTAGGCGTGCCTCTGTGCTCAGAGAGCATAACCACGTCCGAGAGACCTGCCGATTGAGCCGACTGAACCAAGTCAGGCAGAATTGTAGTACCTCGGTTTAACCTCACAGCTGTCGGGAACAATAATCGGATCTCTTTGGCAAATGATGCCAACCGGCTCGAGGGGTTTCGAGAGGTCGTTACCAATACGCGCGGGTCCACGATGCCAGACAATTGGGCGTACTCGTCGTCTAGATCGAGTTGATCGTTTGTGCTCTGGTCGGCAGATTCGTCATATTGATAGTCTTTTCGAAGAGCTTTATCGTTTGCAATTTCGGGGTCTAGAGGTTTTCCAGAAGCCAAGGATGCTCTTAGTTTCGCCCGCTTCTCGCTGATCTCGGCGTCCCTCAAGAGAAGGGCCCTGCGATACAGGTAATCCCGCCGTTGGCGCGCTTGTTTTCGCTACAGAAAGAATTAGTCAATTTTCACCAAATGTGATGAGACGCTTGGGTTCCATACAATCATATCGTTCAAAATTCAAGAAAAACAAAGCCTCAGACCTGTCAATAAAAAGAGGTGTCGATAGTGATGCGCACCTAGACTTTTTTTTTTCTTGTTCAGAGCTAATGCCACCAAAAAGTTTAGCTTATCACCGCAAGTCACTTAATCGATAGCACCGCGATGGCTTATCACGTGGGTGCAAAAATGTCCCACCATGAGCCAAACTCCTTCAACAGTGTGTTAAAGTTGATTCGCATTTCCTCTGTTTGGTCAAAGGGAGAGCGTAACAGCTTGGTTTCTTTGCTCACTTGATTACTCGGAGATCCGAAATCTTTGCGCTAATTCTGCGATCACGACCGCCGGCTCAAAGCCTCGACGATTGTTGGCGCATTCATCGCCGCGATAATGTGAGCCCGACTCTCTACGACCCAAATCGATCTTCTATACAACCGGCAACACGCCAAACGCCTGTATCTTCAAAACTTGCGAAATTTTCCAAGTAAGTCTCACCTGCTTGAGTGCAAGAAACCCTGGGTTTTCTCTTTCTTCTGTTCGACGCTTTTTTTATTGCCCAAAAGACAAACACCCCGCCGCATGCAAGGACTGACCCGACGGAAAGATTTCCCACGAGTTCGCAGAACTTTTTAAGCCTTCAACATGGAGGGCGCCTTCACCCATGTAGGCAATCACCTCATATCCGACTCGGCTGCCGCTATCAAGGCAGGCGCAGACGATCTGTCTGCCTTGGACCCCGATGAGAGCCTTCTTTACGGCAAGATCACCGGCTCTAGTGGCCGCCGAAGGGCCGACGACGATGACAATCAGACGGAGACGTACGAGAACGACGACAATGACAGCCTCAACAGCCCTATAGATGGCATGACTGGGATGAAATTGGACGATGAGGACGAGGTCAAAGAACTACCTGAGCATGCTTGCGCGTAGGTACCAGAATATCCTATCCTCAAAGGTTGGACTAACAAGAGGCTACAGTTACTGCGGTATTCACTCTCCAAGCTCTGTTGTGAAATGCTTAACCTGCAGCAAATGGTTCTGCAGCGCACGTGGCAATGGCAACTCGACTCATATCGTCAATCATCTTGTCCGGGCTCGCCACCGAGAAGTTCAGCTTCATCCCGAATCCGCCCTTGGAGATACGGTTCTCGAATGCTACAACTGCGGGACTAAGAACGCCTTCATTCTGGGTTTCATCCCTGCGAAATCTGACACCGTTGTGGTTCTGCTCTGCCGACAGCCTTGTGCGTCGGCTTCTTCGAACAAGGACATGAACTGGGACACTTCTCGATGGGAACCACTCATTGCAGAGCGTGCATTCTTGCCATGGCTCGTCTCCGAACCTTCTGAGGCTGAGCAGCTTCGAGCTCGTCACCTTACGCCGAATATGATTGCCAAATTGGAGGAAATGTGGAAGATCGAACCTAACGCCACAGTGAACAATCTCCAGACCTACTCTGCCACCATTGAAGACGAGCCGAACCCGGTTCTACTTCAATACGAGGATCCGTATCATTATCAGAACGTCTTCGGACCTTTGGTCAAGATGGAGTCGGATTATGACAAGCAGCTCAAAGAGGCACAGTCCGAGGACGGGCTTACTGTACGTTGGCACTACGGCTTGAACAACAAGCACATTGTGAGCTTCAACCTTCAGAAGATCGAATCTGGAGATGTGAAATTGGCTGTCGGAGACGAAATGCGTCTTCGATACCAGGGCGAGCTCCGACAACCGTGGGAAGGCGTGGGATATGTGATCAAGATCCCTAACAACCAATCCGACGAAGTGTCCCTAGAGCTGCGCAAGGCTGGAAACGAGAAGTCTGTTCCTACGGACTTGTCCCATAATTTCTCAGCCGACTATGTCTGGAAGGCGACCTCATATGATCGCATGCAATTGGCTATGAAGACTTTTGCGGTCGACGATATGAGTGTGTCGGGCTACATCTTCCACAAGATTCTTGGAAATGAAGTCACGCTGCAGCCCATGAAGCTGAACCTTCCGAAAAAGTGGTCTGCTCCTGGATTGCCTGACCTCAATAACAGTCAGGTCGAGGCCATCAAATCCTGCTTGCAGAAGCCTCTGAACCTCATTCAGGGCCCACCGGGGACCGGTAAAACTGTCACTTCCGCTACTGTCATCTACCATCTTGCCAAAATCACGGGCAACCAGGTCTTGGTGTGCGCTCCGTCTAACGTAGCTGTCGATCAGCTTTGCGAACGCATCCACCGAACTGGTCTGAAGGTGGTCCGCCTGACAGCCAAATCTCGTGAGGATGTAGAGTCCTCAGTGAGCTTCTTGGCTCTCCATGAGCAGGTCCGCATGGCTGAACACAACAGTGAGCTTGTCAAGCTGTCCCAGTTGAAAAATGACCAGGGCGAGCTGTCAAGCCAGGACGAGAAGAAGTTCAAACAGCTCACCAAGGCCGCCGAGCGGGAGATCCTGTCCAATGCTGATGTGGTCTGCTGCACATGTGTTGGTGCGGGCGACCCACGTCTCTCTAAGATGAAGTTCCGCAATGTCCTCATTGACGAGTCAACCCAATCTGCAGAGCCAGAGTGCATGATCCCGCTCGTTTTGGGCTGCAAGCAGGTGGTCCTCGTTGGTGATCACCATCAGCTTGGTCCCGTCATTATGAACAAGAAAGCTGCCAAGGCGGGTCTTGATCAAAGTCTATTCCAGCGCCTCGTTAATCTGCACCATCACCCTTCTATGCTGAACACTCAGTATCGAATGCATCCATGTCTTTCCGAGTTCCCCTCGAACATGTTTTACGAAGGAAAGCTTCAGAATGGTGTGACGGCCGAGACTCGACTGAGGAAGGATGTTGACTTCCCGTGGCCTTTGCCGGACATGCCAATGATGTTTTGGACCAACCTGGGTCTCGAGGAGATTTCAGCTTCTGGGACTTCATATCTCAACCGAATGGAAGCGTCTAACGTGGAGAAAACAATTACTCGATTCTTCAAGGCCGGCGTCAAGCCAGAAGACATAGGTGTCATTACGCCGTACGAAGGTCAGAGGAGCTACATTGTGACGACTATGCAGAATTCCGGAACTGCTAAAAAGGAGCTGTACAAGGAAGTTGAGGTTGCATCCGTCGATGCTTTCCAGGGCAGAGAGAAGGATTTCATCGTTCTCTCCTGTGTGCGGTCCAATGATAACCAAGGCATTGGTTTCTTGTCGGATCCCCGACGTCTGAACGTCGCCTTGACCCGAGCCAAGTATGGTCTCGTCATTCTTGGTAACCCGAAGGTACTTTCCAAGCATGGGCTTTGGCACAACCTTCTAGTGCACTTCAAGGACCGCAAGTGCTTCGTGGAGGGGCCTCTCACCAACCTTCAGGCCTGTCTTTTGCAGTTTGCGCGACCTAAAGTCAACTATCGCCCAAAGAATCATCAGCAGCCGCAGTATGGCCATGGTCATTTCGGTGGCCAAATGAACGGCCGCTACTTCGATCGCTCTGCTCGAGACCTCGATTCGGGGTCCATGCTCTCCTACATTCCTGACGATGTATCTTCTGTGCATAGCTCAGCCTTTGGCGGGGCTGCTCTAGGTGGAGCGTTCCCCAGCATGTTCTCCAACTTCAATCCCGATCAGTGGCCCGGCCTTCCCGGTGTGTCTGGCCCGGGTCGTGGTGGTAGAGCCCGTGGCCGCGGAGCAGAGAGTGTAGCTGGCGAGAGCGTTGCCAACTCTGAGTACACCGATACGACCAGCAGTGTCATAGGAGGCAAGGGGATTGGGCAGGGAGGCGTCAGTCTTGGAGCTGGCCTGCATGATGCAGTTACTGGCATGAGAGCCCTTTCGTACAACCAGAGCGACCGCTTGAAGCAGTACGTCGAAAGCAACGGGCGGATGGGTGCTGGTAACGGCTACGGACGTCGCTACGATGACGACGAAAAGAGCGTTAGCACTGCCTTCCACAGCCAGATTGGAAGAGGCTACGACTGAGAAGCGCGCGGGATGAGCAATAGCAGACACATGGTTTCTTCTATTCAAGCATGGCCCTATTGGGTTCATTAATGATGCCTCAAGAAGCTCATGCCTAGCCATCGATGTCCGGTGTTGAGTCTAGAGCTTTGCCCAGAGATCTGTTCCATGGGTGAAGCTCCTCGTATCCCTTCCAGGCGTCTACTACGGACGACATTGGACTCATCGGCATTGAGACTCTGGTCACGGAATACGTGCTCGACGGCCAGTGGTTTTGGACTCATGTGCTATTCCCTCCTACCTGTGGGACATGAGCCATTGTTTTCACGATTCGGAGTGCCGAGGGCTGAGCACGGTTTTTAACGGTGCCGATTTGGACTCGAAACTCCATCTTCGGGCAGTGCAACCTCCCTCTGATGGATAAGCGTCCTTCCATTGGCGGAATCGCCATCTTTGTCACCGCGGTGAAAATGCGTGTGCTGTTGCACCTTGGAGTCAATTCAAGAGTTGGTGCTGGCTCTGTCGAGCTTCTAGCTTAGTTACTTGAATCTAGACTCTGTCCACTCCTTAAGAGCAGCTTAGAGGTGAAGAAGAGAGTTATAGAGAGACAAACGTAGAAGAAAAAAAAGTAATACACGTATTGCTAGTTGCTTTCGAGCTTACCAATGTCTAACCGCGGGGTTCTTAAGAGATGAAACAATTGATGCTAGACAAGAGAGATAGCAGACTAGGTTGGTGGTGCCATCCCTACGAATACACTCCGAGATGTCGGGCTGACGATGCATGCTCTTTGTTTCAGTACACGGTAAGGATAATTTTATGCTTGGGTCGGCAAACGGCAAAGCTGTGACCGATGCCAAGAACCCATAGCTCGACATGTGCCGTCATCCCATGTGTGAGAATGGTGCAAGGAGCTCCTTGCGACAAGGGAGAAGTGTGTACGTAATGGAGCAGTTTGTGAGTTTCTTCTTGATACACGGCAGATCGACATGAGGGCTTGGCTTTTGTACGATGTAATATACAGTAATCAGGTGCTACACGGAACTTAGTAGTATCTAAGACATGCAGAGTCGCTAATCAAAAGCATAATGTCCGCATGAGTGCTACAAGGACAATTCGAAGGAAAGGGTTACATTTATCTTTCTTCGGAGTTGAGCACCTAGTACTACTAGTAGTAGTTAATAGTACTAGTAACTTTGAATTCCTCGGTGCCTGCTCCTACTGGTCCATTATCAAGCGCCTACCTTAGCTGATAGGTGAATATTCTGTGCATCCATTGTTGCGCACGCGAGCATGCCGTGTCGTTAACAGCAAATAGAAGATCGGATGGACATTTGAGGAAAGCAGTTTGGCTGTCAGGGGTTCAGAACTCCGCTAAAGTCGCAAGATCCAGGAGATCTACAGAGGCTGGAGACGCTGAGTGGCTGGAAGGCCAGGGGGCCATCTCCCCCTGTCGCCAAAGCTCAGCGCCCCAGAATTCACTGCGCTGCACTGACGATAGTAGGGCGCGTCTGTCTTAATTAGGGAACCTACCTTACCTAAGGTAGGCGATGATGGAGCGCTGTAGCGTGGTTAGGTAAGCCGCCTGTAGCGAGACATTGAACCTGGTCGGCCGTGCCACACCAGCGCCATGGCAGCGTCTGAGCCAAGCCAAAGACCCAAAGGCTGCCAAGAGCCAAGAAGAGGAACGCCGGCGCTGGCAACTGGCTGCCAGTGGGTAAGGTACCACCAATAGTGTTTTACATGCATTTTGGCTTGCACTTGCTCTTGCACTTGCGCTTGCACTTTTGCGCTTGGCTGAACTGACAGATAGACCAGCGAGTCAGCCATCTCAACCACTCTCCTCCCTTCTTCCTACCAAACCCATCTATCCTACCACTTGCTTCTTCTCTCCCTTTTTTATTAGCTTGTGCTTCATTCTTAGTAGTTGCCAGTATCACTTCGCGGTGCCTTCTTTTATTATTTTTTAAAAGTCTTTTTTTCTTTTTTTTTTTTTTTTTGGCTTCCCTAGGTATCCTAACGTCATTCCTATCCAACCCTCCCCGTCTTAACGGCCGCCTGTTTTTAGTCTTCTTATTCTATCGGCTCGGAAAGCCTTTTCTGCAGAAAAGCGCCACAGCAAGCCATCCCCGCGAATCGAAGAAGGGGAGAGAGACATGCGCCAGGCATGTTAGGAGCTCAGTTCCAGGGCCGCTCCGGCCGCCGCTACGTGGCCATCGTCGTCTTCCTTCTCGTATGCGTCTTCCTCTGGAAGGGTATCGAATATAGGGCGCCTCAGGATTCCTTCGATTCCACCTCCACCGATTCGACCGAGCCTAAAACTCTCGACAGCTTCAAGTATATCCCTAGCACCTATGACTGGAGCCAGGCCAAGATCTTCTATCCCGTTGAGGATATGAAGTCCCCGCCGACGGGCCGACCGAAGAACCTCGCCAGGGTTCAATATCGCAAGACGTCTTCCATCCTCAAGGATGACATTGCTGCGAAGCGCAAACAAGAAATTAAGACCAAGTTCATCAAGAGCTGGGAGGCCTACAAGACCCATGCCTGGACTAAGGATGAGCTGATGCCTCTGTCCGGCAAAGGCAAGCAGTCCTTCTCCGGCTGGTCGGCGCAGCTTGTCGACGCCATGGATACGCTTTGGATCATGGATCTCAAGGACGAGTTCCGTCGCTGCGTGAAGGAGGTGGCTGTGATCGACTGGTCAAAGGTCACTGAGCCCAGAATCAACCTCTTCGAAGTCACCATTCGCTACCTGGGAGGCATCCTCGCCGCATACGAATTGTCCGAGGAGCCTGCACTGCTCGCCAAGGCCACCGAGCTCGGCGATGCCCTCTACGCTACCTTTGACACGCCCAACCGCCTGCCGTCGCATTGGCTGTTCTACGAAACTGCGAAGAAGGGTGAACAACAGGCCGACACGAGCATGTCTGCCGCGGCTGGTGGCTCCTTGTGCTTGGAGTTCACTCGGCTCAGCCAGCTCACCGGCGACCCGAAATACTACGATGCGACCGAGCGCATTAAGCAGTTCTTCTATCGCTTCCAGCAAAACACTAAAATCCCTGGCCTCTGGCCCCATGATCTCAACTACCGCGAGGAGACAATGGACGACTCGCGATTCAATCTTGGTGCCGGAATGGACTCCATGTACGAGTACCTGCCTAAGATGCACGCTCTTCTGGGTGGCCGTGACCCCGAATACGAGAATATGGTCGTAGGAGCTCTGGACGCTGCCAAGCAGAACCTGCTTTTCCGTCCCATGACCCCCCAGGATAAGGATATCCTCATGGCTGGCGATGTCTACGTTAAGAGTGGCAAGGTCGACCTGACACCCGAAATGGAGCATCTGACCTGCTTCACGGGTGGTATGTACGCCCTGGCAGGAAAACTCCTCAAGCGCGAGGACTACATGGACCTTGCCACACGCCTCACCAACGGCTGTGTTTGGGCGTACGAGGCCTTTGATACCCATATCATGCCCGAGAACTCCAAACTCGTCGCCTGCCCCAATCTAGACGGCCCTTGCGAGTATGATCCCAGCCGCTTCTCCAAGAACCGCCAGAGCACGCTTCCAGATGGCATTGCTCAAGTGAAGTCTTCCGTATACAGGCTGCGACCCGAAGCCATTGAGAGCGTCTTTTACATGTGGCGCACAACGGGCGACCAAGTCTGGCGTGAGGCCGCCTGGGGCATGTGGCAGGCCATTGTCAAGGAGACGGAGACGGAGTTGGCTTTTGCTACGATTGAGGACGTGAGAGTTCCCGCGAGCCCCAAGGAAGATACTATGGAGGTAAGCATTTCATCCCCTTTCCCCCCAGTAATTGACCAGAGCAATGTTAACCTCTTGAACAACAGACTTTCTGGATGGGCGAGACACTCAAGTACTTCTACCTGATATTCGATGACGAGAGCGTCATCAACCTAGACGAATGGGTGCTGAACACGGAGGCTCACCCTCTCCGACGTCCAAGTTAAAAGCTCTTTGACAGCTTTATATGAGAAATGAATCACATATTTGGCAAGCGCAGACAGGATGTGCTTCTTGGTGTTGTATATGGCTGCGTATTAGTTTCTTCCAGAATTTTTTTTTTATCACTGTTGGCTCATGTATGTATCTACTCGGGTTTGGAGTCAAGTTTTGTTTGGGAAAAGGGAGATGGCATGATGGCGGTGGATTAAGCCGCGGATCATTTGGGTTGAATCATATCTAGGCAGGAAGAATTATCTCCATCTAGAGAAATCATACATGGCATATTTAATCTCAGATTGGTACATGAGTATATACTTTGAGCTTAATACTGAAGTTAGTAGTAGCTTTCTCAATCGTCAACTTCAACCCAACTTTACACACAGTCTTCCCCTACCTGATTGACTGCTAAATGCATAAACCCCCACAAATGCATACCAGATCCGACCTCACACGTCCAAACTTGCATTACATCACGACCACACACGACTCACCACATCCAACCCGTTCACCTTCCCACTCCATTTTCCTTTTTGTAAGGACATTCACACCCTTCTTCTGGGGTCCCGTCGTGATGAGGCATGCCACTCCGTCCCGCTTCTCTCCTCCGTCCCGTCTTCCGACCCTTTCCCCTCTCATGGCCGCAGCAGACATGCGCCGCCAATCGTCGAGCTTTCAGAGCTACAGCTCTTGCGCTCTTCGCAGCAGCAGGTGACGCCGCCTCTGCGAAGAAGAACCACTATGAGCGTTTGCATATTCGCACTGACGCCTCTCCCGCCGAAATTAAAAAGTATACATCAACCCCTCCTTCTTCTCTTGCTTTCTTGTTACAGATTGAAAAGGGAATTCTTTTTTTCCAATTGTTAACCGGTGTACTTGCGGGCAGATCATTCTACAAACTCTCCAAAGTCCACCATCCAGACGCCAACCCCAACGATCCCGACGCCGCACATACCTTCTCCCTCCTCTCCGAGTCCTACACCGTCCTCTCCGATCCTCCCCGCCGCGCCGCCTACGATCGTGACGTCCTCCATCTCCACCATCACCACCACTCAGGCAGCGGCGGCGCACACGCTCAACCTAAAGGATCATATCACAGTGCCGGCGGACGTCCCGCTTCCGGCCTGAGTCGTCGAAAGACTACCTTCCGCGGACCTCCGCCTAGTTTTTACCGCAGTGGGGGGTATGGAGCGCATGGGGATAAGCGGAGGCGTGCGCATGAGGAGTCTACTGCGCCTGGTAGCAACACCAACTCTGAACAACAGCATGGGACGGCGAGCGGCGACTCTTCGTCAACGAGGTCGTCACACGGCGGCATGGGTCCCGGCGGCGACCCCTTCGGCCACCACGACGATGTCCCACACTTCGACCGGAGGAGTCATCACCGGACGCAGAAGCGGGAGGACGAACGGCGATGGCAGCGGTCACATAAGTCGAAGAGAGCGGTGGATGATGAGGACATTGAGTTCGAGCCGCAGATGAGCATAGGGGCACACTTCATGGTTGTCATTAGTTTATTGACCGTGAGCTTTGTTGTGCCAGCGCTGTATATAAATAATCGACGTTCGAAACGGAGGAAGCGCGAGAGGGTTAGAGATCACTAGAGGACGCAAGTCGCTCAAGTCTATTGTACCATATATTCATATAGGTCTTGTACATAGCACGGCATGGTGTTTTGCTTAGGCGCATCATCACATTATAGACAAACTTTACACAATCACAACCAGGGTCAGGAGAGCTAGCAGAAAAAAACTAGTTTCAATATTCACTGTCCTATACTCTACATACGAAAATCCATCGCGATGCAAAGATTCGAGTACAGTACAAAAGCGACTCCAACATTACGGCGTCAGCTTTGAAAATCGATATCGGGCCCGATTACCACTACGCCCCATGATTCGGCTGGCGTTATTCAGACTTAGCCCTCGAAGGTGAAGCTGGCACCGAGCTGCGATTCGTTAGTAAGATGAGCAGACCACTAGCATTGAACACAGGGGGGCAACGTACCTTGTGGGTAGCCTGGTCGAGCTTCTGGGTGTCGAAAGAGCCACCAAGACCCAGGGTAACACCCTCACGGAGGAGGACGTTGTAGGCAACAGCGGCAATACCGCGGTCGTTGACCTTGAACTATAGGAAGGAAATATGGTCAGCATACTGTCAAAATAAATAGTACTCAATCAAAGGAGACGAACCTTGGCGAAAGAGACAGGGTCGATGCGGTACTTGGAGGCAACCTCAAGGCCGACAGTGTTGCCAGTCTTGGAGTTCCAGGTAGCCTTGGCACCAGCCTCGACCTGGCTGTTGACCTTGTGGTAGTAAGAGGCGGCGAAGACGCTGAGGTTGTCGGAGGCGGTGACAGCGGCGCTGTAGAGAGGGTGGGAGTAGCCGACGGCAGCGCTGTAGGCAGTCAGAGCAGCCTGGTTGACGTCGTAGCCGGCAGAGGCACCGGCAAGGAAGCCCTCATGCCCGACGACAGCATCGACGTTAGCGGTGGGGCCCTTCAGGAGGTCGAAGAAGGCACGGCCGTGGAAGCCGGGCTGCTTGAAGTGGAGGTTGAACTTGGCGCCCTTGGCAGCGGTGGCGGGGAGGAAGTTGAAGAGACCCTCGAGCTTGAGGCCCTGGGCGAGGGTGTCGTTAACCTCGAGCTTGGTGTCGAGGGCGTTGGCGGTGTTCCACGTCTGGGTGAGGGTCAGACCTGCGCGCGAGTATAACATTAGCAGCTGTGCGAAGCCGTGGTTGCAGCCGGGTCGAAGGTAGATCGCGAATCCAATCGGCCAGCCACTTTTGGGGCCGAGGATGCGCGACAGTCTAATGTGGGCAAGTGGAGGAGAAGAAGGGGATTGTGGTGAAGGAGATGAGGATGAGGATGAGGATGAGGAAGACGATTTTGCTGATCTGCTAGCGCGTCTTGTTTCTTTGCGGTGTTGGGGTTCAGTACCGGTAGGCTTGTCGTTGTATTTTCCCTCGATCTGAGAAGATTGTTAGTACCGAATTGCTTTTGCCGTACAAGGAGTAGAAAGAATCTTACAGCAGCAGAGGTGGCCTTCTCGTGGCTAGACTTGCCAGTCACCTTGAAAGCGACGCCATTGGGGGTGGTGTCCTTGAACTCGAAGGTGGTAGCGGCCAAGTGGTAGAAATCCTTGTTGAGGAGCTATAGTGCGCAAAGAGAACGCGTTCCGAGGTCAGCCATTGATGCATAATCACGATGAGGGAAGAGGAGAGAAGGCAATGGGATCCTCGGCTAACAGCTCTACCGATTCAGGTAGGGAGCTTCAGCTCTCAGCCTAGAGGAAACGAGGGCCATTGAGATAGGGTGAAAGATGGGAGACGCGTACATCGTTGGCCGGCTTGGCGATATCGGCGTAGGCAGGAACAGACATGGTGGGCGGTATGTGTGAGGATGAATGAGGCTGGTGACGAGCGCAAATTCGGGAATGGATGGGAGTCGGAGAGGAGGTTTTACAAGCGAGAGAAACTAAGGTAGATGAGCTTTGGCCTTGCCGTTGGGGGCAGTCGCAGCCTCAGGATCACGTCGCCGGGCAATGGGAAAACGGGCATGGCAGGAGAGGCCAATGAGAGGCGGTCGCTGATCCGCCAGGTATCCACATCCATCCACCGGGGGTCCGCCATTTGGAAACGGCTGTCTCTACCTCAGCGCCTTTACTGGGTGTATACAGTGGGTGCTCACAGTGACTTCAGTGGGTGCTGCCACTGCTGCACCCACTGTACTCGTACTAGCGGGCAACTGACGCCCACCGCGCCGAGTCAACGCAGTGCCGCAACGGCCTGCTGACCATAGCAGCAGCTGGTCGGCTGATATCGGGATTGCTGCTAGCACTGCTACTAGTAGTTCTGCCAGTAGTATTAGCACCATAATCTTAAAACGCCATACCTTAAGCTGCCTCCCATCGTGAGTTCGTGGTCCACGTGCCCCATTCGGAAAATGCCTCTGGAAGTCCCAGAACCGAACCGGAGAAGCGACGAGAGGCCAGCCGTTGGGGTGTTCCCTTTTCCCATTAGTCACAGCCATCAGGGTCAAGGCCATTCTAGTTGTGCCGCCCGTTGCTGATCGGCCACGGATAGGTACCGACCACGCATGAGAGAGAGAGAGAGAACAACTCTCCCCCCCCATTCTGCAGCTTTCGCGTTTGTCTGCATTACACGATACGTTTCAGGGCCTCGCAATGCTCCTCTCACGGCACTCATGCAAGGGCTATTACCTCGAAATCCCCCGCAAGGTCACACACAAACCCATACCACGGCTCAGAAAATCAAGACATGCTGATCCTCTTTGTTGGCGTGCTACGCCGAGCCAGCAGGGACCTAATAACAAGAGTCCAATAATACGACGCTTCCCCAAAATTTGTTGACTCGACTAATCTCCCCACGTCCTGCACGTCACGTCACCGCCCTTGGCCCCTTCGCAATGGCATCCATCGGCAAATTAAAGAAGTGGCCTAGCTTGCATACGTATAGGCTCATGGTCACCAACTTGAAGGGTTGTTCCTAGGCTTCATGCGAGTAACTCGGGCATAGCAGTGGATTGTCGATCAAGGTAGGACGTAATTACCATAGTAGTTTAGCATATTATGCGTCTCGCTGGATCCCGGGGAAACTACAGTATCTGACGACAAAAGTCTACCAAATGCCCGAAATGCTCACTAAACCATATAAGATGATTCGCCCATATGCCAAGCGACCGTCTTAACACCACGTTTATGCCATAAACCTTGCCAAATATACGTTCTGCTACCCATCATCATCAGGAGCACTGCAAACATCCAAGAGCGCATTGATCAAAGCTCTAGCTCCTTTGGGGAGAACAAGAAACTGGAAAGTTCTTTTCAATCATTCTATATCAACCTCGCGGCCAATTACGCCCCTAAATGCCGAATGCGGGGCTCCAAGGTCCCAGCTGCTTTTCTCTATCTCATTTTGGGCAAGTCCAGTAAATGCAAACTCATTAAACAGCGTTGTCGTACTTGTGGTCATGCGTGGCAATGGCACTAGTGGATCGTCAGCTTCATTCTCTCTTTTGGGTACGAAAATGTCCAGCGGATCAAGAACTTACCGTCCACTCGGGTCTGTCTGCTTAGACCAAGTAGGCGTCCAGCGCAGCACAGTCGATGCGCAGCGGGGAGGGAAATGCTCGTCAAACATCAGGCGGTACCAGTAACTACAGGTCGGTCATTGGTTAGCTAACAAGCCAAGTGAGTTCATCTTGATAGGAGCAACATACGCCTCCTTGGTGTCGGGAGTATCGGTACCCCACTCAGCCTTGGGGTTCTTCATCATGTCATCGGTGACATGCAGCTCCGCGTTATCCTTCAGAGCGTCAATCCAGCCGTAGCCAACACCATCGGAGAACTGCTCCTTTTGACGCCACAGGATCTCATCCGGCAGGTACGGCTCGGTCTCGGGCTCGTCGCTGGTGTCAAAGGCCTTGCGGACAATGTACTTCTCCATCTTCTCCTTGGTAATCATCTTCTCAGCCGGGTCGATGCTCATAGCGGTGTTGAGGAACTACAAATCAGGTTAGCCATTTTGGTATGCTCCCGATCAAGTGACTGAGGGAGAGCACGAACCTCCTTGTCCAGGAACGGCACACGGGCCTCCAGTCCCCAGGCGGAAGTAGACTTGTTGGCGCGGAGGCAGTCAGCATAGTGAAGGTTCTTGACACGGCGCACCGTCTCCTCGTGGAAGGCTTTCTTATCAGGGGCAGCATGGAAGTAAAGGTAGCCACCAAAGATCTCGTCGCTACCCTCACCACTCAAGACCATCTTGATACCCATAGCCTTGATCTTGCGTGAGAGTAGGTACATGGGGGTCGAGGCACGGATTGTGGTGACATCGTACGTCTCGAGGTGGTAGATGACATCAGACAGAGCGTTGAGACCATCCTCGATAGTGAAGGTCATGACGTGGTGGCGGGTGCCGAGGAACTTGGCCACTTTCAGAGCAGCCTCGTTGTCGGGTGATCCAGGGAGACCGATGGAGAAACTGTTGAGCTGAGGGAGATACATGTCGGTCGAGAGGTTGTCGTCATCGTCAATACCGACGAGGCCCTCGCCCACGTCGGCGTTCGCGTCGGAGTCGTTGGTGGCGGCCTTACCGGCATCCAACACCTTCTTCTGCATCCGAAGAGTTTCACGTTGAGCAATTGAGGCGACCAAGCTTGAGTCCAGACCTCCAGACAGAAGCACACCGTAGGGGACCTCAGCCATCAGACGTTTGCGAACGGACTTCTCGAGAGCGGTACGGAGAACCTTGAGGTCGACTGGGTTGGAGGGCACGTTGGTCGGGTCCCACCACGTAGGCTGGAAGTAACGAGTCGTCTCGCCCGTCTTGGAGTCGAAGACATGGCCCGGCGGGAAAGCCACAATCTTGTCGCAGACCGGGGCGAGGCACTTGAGCTCCGAGGCGAAGTAGACGGCACCAGGCTCCTTCCATGACCATCCCTGGTAGAAGGTGGTGATACCGATCGGGTCACGGGCGGCGATGGTGCGGTCCTGGTTCTTGTCGTATAGAACGAACGAGAACATGCCATCGAGGTGTTGGGGAGCGTTGATGTCATGTTCCATGTACTGGAGAATCGAAAGTCAGCACTCGTATTCACAATCTAGGGCACCAGTAAACGATATTGGGAGGTTTTGCCGGCATACCAAAGGGATAATGACTTCACAGTCGGAGTGTGTCTTGAAGTGGTATGGGTTGTTGAGGTGCTTTCGGATCAGGCGATGGTTGTAGATCTCGCCATTGACGGCAAGGACGATAGAGTCGTCGGCGTTGGTCAGAGGCTGGGCGCCGGACTCTGTTAAGATTTATTAGCAACCGACAAGCATGATGACACTGATACTGGACGGAGAGTCGACTCACCAACACCGACGATACTTAGACGCTCATGGCAAAGGACTATGGGTTTGTTAGCAAGCTGGTGCGTGATTTGATGATCCAATTGACCTACTCGTCTGGTTGGAAATGACACTTCCACCTGAGAAGACAGTTAGTATCGGAATTGCTATCGTCCTGTAGGCAGCGCCCAAGAAGATACTCACTCCAATCGGGGCCGCGATGGCGCACTCTAGAAGGGCAATTGTCAGCCAAAGTATACATCAGGTCTTCCGGGAAACGAACGTACTGCTTTGCAAGCTTCAAAGCCTGAGGCTTGAATTTGTGGACGTCAGGATGACTGCTCGCATGTCAGTTACTATCACGGACAACTTTTTTTCATTTTGGGCGCCGTTGTGCGACTGCGCATCGCGGGGTCCTAAATCGAGCCCCTCCATAGACGGTGTTCAAGGGTTTCCTTACCGGTGACAAGCAAAGATGCCACACATGGTTGCTGTATGGGTTGTACTATCAGCAATTGGATAAAGGAAGTATAAATGGACAGTGGTTTGAGGTAGGTTGACAGAGGTAGATGACTGAACGTCTAGGAGTTGACAGACAAAATTTAAAAAGCTTGGCCTCCGAGTCGCACGCAAAAGAGTCAGAGGTGGCGGCCGGCCGAAAATCGCGTATCAAACTCGCCCGTATCTTAGCTTCAATGGGACTCGCAGCAGAAAAAATGGCTCCACAAGCCTAAATCGCCCGCCAAGTCGTGGGAACTTTGGCCGGAAAACCCACCAAAGATCAGGAACCCAGACCCAGGCAGTTTGTGCTGAGTCTATCCGGGCGTGCTGTTAGGCCGACTTCGGCCAGATCTCAGAAATGGGCGCTGTCTCATTGGCGGCGGAAGCCACCCGCCACAGGCTGAACGCAGATAAGTCGATCCTCCAAGATTACTGTAATTGCAGTCAGTCACTGATATAGGTAAGACATGGAACGAAGCCAGCACTGAATCTGGTTGGTCTTTTTTTTGCGGCTCTTATCAGTGGTGAAAATCTACCCTCCTTAACCCTGTAAATGACCATACGGAAACTTGATCCCTAAGGTACTATTAGTACTGCTATTTCTTCACTAAAAGTCATCAATCCCAATAAGAGTCAGCCAAGTTAAGGTAGAAGAGCTGGTGCAAAACCCTACCCACGATTATCCTCTTAACCTTGCCTCAACCCATTCATCCTTCGATCGATGGGAGCTGCATTCAATGCGTCCAAGGCTTCGAGCGGTCAGAAAACCATTACTCTGGATTTCGTGTCTGTCACATAATAGATGATCGCTCACACTGATCAACACGTCGACAAGTTGGTAGGCTTCATAGACATCGTATTGCGCCCTTCGCATTCCAAAGAAATGCGCAGCAGCAGAATCTACTCTATCGCCCAAATACCAGGGCAACATTGCGCTAGGAATCGTTCCCAAGGTGACCATGCTCTGCTATCACCAAGTCCTTGAAAAACCGCAATTGGTTATCGCAGAAATTATTTCGTCTCATAATAAATCCACCTAAAACGCCGGCAGGCCCTTCCCAAATTCGATCCTGATTCGTCCGTATTGCGCGTAATGCTCTCCCTCGGACATTGTCCTCTATTACTCTCTTTTCTGCTTCTTCTTCTGCTTCTTCTTCTTCTCTGTCTCTAGGGAGCAGGGTTCTCGCGCACTACCCGCTTTACTCTCTTCTCATATTCCGGTCGGTCTCGCTTAAACAGGTTGTAAGCCTCAGCCTGTGCCGGCGATTCGGGGTTGGGGTCGTTCAGCAGGTCCTGGATACCCAGCAAGATTTGCTTGACGGTAATGGCGGGTTTCCAAGCCTCATCCTCGTTCAGAATCGAGAGGCATACGGTGCCGGAGGGGTAAACATTCGGATGGAACAGAGGAGGAACGAATTTGCCTGGGTTTTGATCCTAGTCAGCATCTCCATTTCGAATAGTAATCTGTAGAGACACTCTAACTCACATTTCGGGGGCTTTGTCGGGTATTCTGTACAAGGGAAGGCACTTCGTCAGTAAACTCGCGACCACATGAGGCTCCTCAATACTAGATAGCTTAAGTAACGTACCCTCAGGGAAAGCCATGGTCAACTTGAACAGACCGTTCTCCCAAATCGTCTTCTCTTTGCCCGGAATTCCGCATTCCCAGTTCTTAATGTCGAGCACGCCGTCTTTAGTGCGCATAGGTTTGGCGTAGAAGCCAAACGGGTGATCGCGCCGCCATTGCTTGCTGCTTTATGTCAGCTCCCACCGAGCACCGGTTTGGTTGAGAGCATTTGCCCGTTGACTTACCGCTCTTCCTGAAGTCGGTTCTGGCACAGCGCCATGGTGTAGAATTAGGATGGAAGAGGAGGAGACCCGCGATCGTTGGGTGCGTAAGAAGTCAAAACGAGGCGCAAACGAGGCAAAGGTGGCCGAATAGGATGGGTGGGGGACTGGAGGAGGGGAATAGGAAAGACGTTTGAGAGGCTCCCAATAGAAGAGCAGCCTGTTGAGAAGGGCACGTGCTGAGTGAATTCGAGCTGACAGATAGAAGATGTGCAAGAAGAAAGAGAGAGAAAAACGTTAGAGTGGGCTGCTGGCAGTCTCAGCCTTTGGTGAAGTCTGGACCACGATGCCGTGAATCGGGGTCTAGTCAGCTGTGGAGGAACGCCTGCAGGCTATTACCGTTACAGTTGCCCTGCTTGCCCTGCTGGGAGTACCTAATAGCACAATTAAGGCTTAGGCATGCTGTGCATAAATGCCCCCAAAAGTTATGCTTGCGCGCGGGGCGGGCAACGTGGGGCACTGGCAATCCGACTCAAGTCACTGTTCAACCCAAAGCTACTATACCTACTACTGCCGACAACCAGCCCGTTGGTCCTCGGTTCACTGAGCTGTGAAACTGCGTACGTACCATACCCACGGGCAGCAAATGCACCTGCATTCGCTTTCATGATTTCTGGCCCTTAATAACATCCCTCATATCTTCTGTTTTTGAAAAGACCTAGGGCTGTTTTTCTTGCTTTTACACTAACAAAACATCTGGCATCAAACCTCCCGAGGCTCTTACGATTGGCCGACATAACCATTAGAAAATACAAGCGAACTACACCTTGCCTTGTGACTACTCGGACTGGCATCGGTTGTTGTCCGAGGACGCGCTTCACCACGGGGACGGTTGCTTTTCAAGTTATGAGAGTCTGCTTTGAGCCGAACTTACAACACTGCCTGCCATGAGTTCGACGGACCAAGCCAAGGACGCCGGTGCGGGGATCCCCCAGGAGCATGTGAAGCCATCCGAGACCACAGCGGCTGCGAGCAAGCCGCAAGACACAGACGTTGGCGACGTACCAGACCCGGATGAGGATGACTTGGACGATCTAGATGGTATGGAAGCCGGTTTTGCGAATTCGTGTCGCCATCTATCTTGTACTTACACGGGTCACTACCAGATATGCTCAATGACTTCTCGGCAGTCAAAGTAGACTCACAGAAGCCAACCGAAACCCCTCAGCCCAAACCTGCCGCGGCAGAACCCTCAGCTGCACTTCCTGCTTCAGATCCGCCGCCGAACCCTGATGAGGCGTTTTCTGAAGAGGAGTTCGCGAAGCAGTTGCAGGCGGGCATGGCCGGTCTGCTAGGCGAGTTGGAGAAGTCGGTAAGTTAGAACCAACCCCATTGTTGCCTCTTATGTTTCCGCGTGTTCATCTCTTCTAATGTGGACGCAGCCCGACATGCAGGCCCAGTTTGAGGATATCTTCAAGCAGATGACAGCAGCAACAGAAGGTGAAGAGCCAGCTGAGGGTGGAGCCAAGACAGCACCGTCAGCCGAGGCCGGAGCCGGGGCTGGCGCTGGTGCTGGCGCCGATGCATCCTTTCAAGAAACGATCCGTCGCACCATGGAGCGCATGCAGAATTCAGGCGAACAAGCTACGGCAGCCGCTACGTCAGGGGGCGGTGATGACTTCATGTCAGAGATGCTGAAGCAGCTCTCTTCCGGCGACTTAGGCGGGGAAGGCAGCGAAGAGGAGTTCTCTAAGATGCTCATGGGCATGATGGAGCAACTCACTAACAAGGATATCCTCTATGAACCCATGAAAGAGCTGAACGACAAATTCCCAGAGTGGCTGGAGAAGAATAAGGGTACGACCCCGGCGGAAGACCTTAAGCGGTATGAGGAGCAAAAGGCTATCGTGGCCGAGATTGTGACCAAGTTCGAGGAGAGCACGTACGCGGATTCCAACGCTGCTGATCGAGAATATATTGTCGACAGAATGCAAAAGGTCAGTCTTTCGGAATCGCACATCCAGCAGCCCCTGAATTATGCTCACAACGTGCAGATGCAAGCCGCGGGTTCACCACCTTCAGATCTAGTAGGGGACATGTCATCAGCTCAGGATGCTTTTAATATGCCGGATGATCAATGTAATCCGCAATAAATTGTCGTAGCCTCGACATTAATATCCTCAAATACCCTGCGCCAGAAACCCTTTGTACCGTGCATCCTATACATGTATGTAAGCAACCACGTGTGGCAAGTTCTATAACGCCGAATCCCCCTTTACCCAGCCTGATGTAAACGCCTCGCCCTCTGTGAATGATCAAAACGACATTGTGCTATCCTCAAATGTTGTATCCATTTGTTCCTCCGGTGCTGTGTGATTTTGCAAGGATTGCTGTTGCTCTTGCGCGATCAACTCTGCAAAGATGTCGTCGTAGTCATCGTCAGACATTGGGGGTGACTGGGGTCTTTGGGAAGTCTGGGCTGGTTGCTCCTCGTAAGACGCAATCATGGCCTCAAGGTCATCATCCTCTGGCGGCTCCTCCATCATCGCGTCGTCATTATCCAGCCAAGATGGAGTCTCTTGCGGAAGCGTCATAGCATCCTCAATATCGCCTTCTGAAACCTCTGGCGCATCGTACGCGAGTTGGTTCAAGCCTTCTAAGTAGCTTGCTTTCAGAAACTATAGGGGTTTTTTGTTAGCTATTGCCATCCAAGGTCGAAGATTATCAACGATTGAACTAACCTGGCCTTCAATGTCACGTCGCTGCCATTTCTTGTCCTCAGACTTTTGCCGGACGCTCTCCAGGAAGTTCTTGCGCCTCTTCTCTTGAGCTTCCTCTCGTCGCTTTACCACTGGATTAGGACGCGTCGGACGCGTCGCAAACTTGAATTTTGGTGGTTGAATGGGCGATGACTGGGACTGGCGCGGTGCTACCGAATTCCTATCGACGGGCGACAAGGGCGATGATGCGCGGATAGGCGACGAGGAGAGAGGTGACGGTACGGATGGCCGGTTGTCCCAGGAGGGCGAGAAGATGGGATTCGGAGCGAAAGATAACATATTTCCCGAATTGTGTGAATCGTCCTTTTGCATTGATCGTGATGAAGGAGAGGAAACGGGTATTGATGGGTTGCTGATTTACCAAAGATGAGCAAGAGATAGGATGGATGTTGTATATACTACTAACAAACTAACTCAAGCTCCAGGGTCCCGCCACTCAGACACGCTTTTGGCGAACCACTCAACGCGGTCGCGGGGTCACGTGCAGCAGTCCAATGCCATGCACAGCGACCTAGGATAAGTACCTTATGCACAAATAGATGACGGCAGTGGCAGACGCTCCGACGGCGGTTGCACAAACGAGCCGGTGGCCCGTTCCCAACCGACAGCGCCAGACAACCCTTGCAACTGCCTCGACGAATCACCAGATCTGGTCAACAAAAAAAGTTGTCTCATAGACGTCTACGACTAGCATTGCGACAATTCTTCTGATTTGCGCCCCTATGATTTCCTCAAGTCTTATTCATTCACTCAGGGTTACGATGAGTGTCTTTTAATATTTACTCTCTGCTTTTCTTTTCTTTTTCTTAATCTCCTCAACCGAGGTTAAGACGTCCTGATGAACGTCTTCTCCCTCGCCTCCGTTGGGGTTCGCGCCGGCGCTCGATCATGGACCTGCTCGGCTTGTCGGGGTCAATTGGCCCGCGGTAAACCTTTCCAACAGTTCGGCGTGCGGAATTTTGCATCGGGGAAGGGGTACTCTCGTGGAAATAACCATGGACGACGTCAGGGGAGTCGGAGGATGGTGTTATATGCCTCTTCCAGCACGGCTGCCGTTGGCGCTAGCATGCTTGCCTTCAGTGACGAGTTGAAGAGCGGGTATGAGTCTGCGGAGCGTACCGGCCGAGTTGCCGCCGCGTTGACCGTTTGCATCAACGAGTAGGAGGAGCTTTAAGCCATCTGTCTTAGAGGCTTTGGAAGGCTGACACTGTTATAGCTACCGAACGACGCTGAACTCCAGAGAAGAAACCAATGACGAGAAAGAGAGGGATGAGCTGCTTCGAGCATGTCATAAGCGGTGCGCCGAACGTACACTTACAGTACTGGAGAAGAACGGAGGCATTTTTATCAAGCTAGGCCAGCACTTGGTAAGATTGCGACGAGATATCACAGAATGTGCCCAATGACTGACCAAAGCACAGAGCGCAATGAACTACCTACTACCGAGCGAGTGGACTACGACATTTATCCCGCTGCAAGACAAGTGCCCTGTCTCGTCTTTCCAGTCCATTCGAGAGATGTTTGAGCAGGATACAAAAAATGAGCTATGGGAATACTTCTCCGAGTTCGCAGAGGAGCCAATCGGCGCAGCCTCCCTGGCGCAGGTGCATCTCGCGACGGAGAAGGATACTGGGCGCAAGGTTGCCGTCAAGGTGCAACATCCAGAGCTCGAGGCGTTTGCGCCCCTCGATCTGGCTATCACAAGGCATACTTTCACGACGTTGAAGAGGTTCTTCCCCGAATACGACCTGGAATGGCTTTCTGCAGAGATGGAGGTATCACTTCCAAAAGAGTTGGATTTCGAAGAGGAAGCCCGGAACGCTAGGCGGATGAAGGAGTACTTTGCCCAGAAACCAGAGTTCCCCCTCGTCATTCCCGAGGTGATCTGGGCCAAGAAGCGCATTCTGGTTATGGCAGCCGAGTCTGGACAGAGACCAGATGACCTCGGCTACTTGGACAAGAACGGCATTGATCGGGATGAGGTCTCATCTACCTTGGGCCGAATCTTCAACGAGATGATCTTCGGCGATGATGCGCCGCTTCACTGTGACCCTCATGGAGGAAACATTGCGATTCGGAAGAACGACTCGCGTCGTCGGTATGGTCGAGGCCCAAACTTTGATATCATTCTGTACGACCATGGTCTGTATCGCGATATTCCTACCGACTTGAGGCGCTCATATGCCAAGATGTGGCTTGCCGTCATCGATGGTGACATGGAGCGGATGAAGAAATACTCTCATGAGGTCGCCGGCATTGAGGATAAAGACTTCCCTCTCTTTGCCTCTGCCATCACGGGTCGTGACTACAGCATTGTCAGCCAAGAAGGCTCAATCCTGCGAACCCGCACACCTGATGAAGAGAAGACGATGAGCGGCGCGCTACAAGAAGGGCTTATCGTAGATCTCGTCCGACTACTCAGCCGCGTCCCTCGTATCATACTCCTCATCCTCAAGACCAACGATCTCACCCGCAGTCTCGACGAGAACCTACAAACGCGACAAGGTCCCATCCGCAACTTCATGATCTTGGCTCGTTATTGCAGCCGCACTGTATTTTACGAAAAGCTAGAGGAGATCCGATCCAACGGCTCGCTGCTCTGGCCGCCTAATGCGATTAGACTGTTCGCGGCTTGGGTGGGATATGTACGAGTGGAGGTAAAGCTGGAAGCGTTTGAGGCATGGCTAGGCATCAAGCGCATCTTGGGCTTCAAGGCCACTGAGTTTGGAGGCGGCGCTTTGGCTAATTCATAGATAGAGCTAAGTGTTTAAAACTCGATAGACGTATATAACACCACACATCGTTCATTCAAGATTTCATTACATTATATACACGCTTGTCTCCGTGAAAGCTCATTAGCTCATCCTACCACTTCGAAAATATGACAAAGGTAAAAATATGCAGAACAAAAAAATAAGAGAAGCATATAAGGGCAGTGGGTACAGCAAAAAGATTGATTTCGCCCGGGCTTGAACCGGGGACCTTCTCGGAGTCCATTGGAGTATGTTAACGAGATGCCATGACCAACTAGACCACGAAACCGTGCTATTAATGAGCGCCGAGCTGCGATAGTCCCTCTATATTCTTTAGTCTGCGTGGAGGGCGCATGCCAAAAAGGGGGGGCCGCAGTTGGCGAACGACCGCCAGATCCACTTAAAAGACCAGACGAAAGAAGAAGAAAAAAAAGTCCTTGTGTCGTGGGGCAGGGAGTCTAGAATTTTCAAGCTTGAAAAAAAAGACCTACTGTGAGCAGTGGGAGAAAAGAGCAAAAAAAGAAATGGTGATTTCGCCCGGGCTCGAACCGGGGACCTTCTCGGGGTGCAATTGGATTTGTTAACGAGATGCCATGACCAACTAGACCACGAAACCATTTCATATGAGGCGTAGCGTTAATGCACAATATGTACACCACGACGTCTATTTTGCCCAAAGTCATTAGGCCCTTGCAACGTTCAGTGTCCTCATCTCTCAATAGATATTATTGGCTTGATGGTAAATTCAACAGACAGATAGGAATGGTATTCTGATGTTTGGCCGGTTTTTATTTCAGCGAAGCCGCAAAATTCAGAGCTTACAGGCAGGTAATACACCAAAAGATCAAGCGATGAAAGCAAACTGAAACAGAGCTTATCAAATAATACGCATGCTCATCATTATTGTAATGGAAACCCAAACGCCAAGACCAAATGCCCTCCATCCTTAACGCCAAATTCAAAGAACGCCCCTTTCCTATTCCCTTATTCTCACTCAAAAGACCCCTTCCCAAGCAATCCCCCGACCATACCCACTCTCCTCTCGGCTCCCCGGGCCTTCCTCTCCTGCCTCTTCCTCTCGCTCTCATTGATCTTTGATCTCCGCTCATTGCCTCTTGCGAACGCATTGACACCGCTCTTCTTGCTCGCAGCCTTCTTGATCTTGGCATCTTCTCCAAAGCCTCCGGCACTAGCAGCCGCCTTGGTAGAGCCTGATGCTGACGATGTGGATGGTGTCGACATAAGTGAGTTGGTTGTGGCTCTTCGTAGAAGGGCTGGAACTTTGAAGGATGATCCACTCTGGGCAGCACCGGTGAAGGCAAGGCGGGAGTTGGAGCTGGTAGACATGTTGGACGAGGAGTTACGCTTGAGACTAATGCGATCGACGACTCCGGAACCGGTCCTACGAGGGTTTGGCGCCCGGTTCTCCTTGTCACTGCGAGCAGGGGATGGTGGTGCCTGCTCTTCCTCGCTGTCCGAGCCAGCATCCGTTGCTGGTATGACCGATGGCTCTCGGTCATCTTCCAGTAGGTTTGATAGCGTTTGGCGAACTTCGCCAATGTTTGATGGCTTCTTTCCGTTCTTCGTCCTTCGCGCCGCCGCCGGGGCTCTATTCTCTGGGGCATCGCTCAGAGCTGGACGGGGTTGGCTATCAGGCACAACCTGTTGTTGTTTTTGGGCAGTAGTGGCCTGCTCTTGAGACTGCGACTGAGATTGAGACTCTGAGGACTGCTCGTCGGGCTCTTCGACCACGTCAAGGAAGTCGATTTCATCGTCGCTACCACGATCCTCAATGGTCTTCAGGAAAGCCTGGTTGCCTGGATTCTCGGCCATCTTCTTGACGCGCTCATCAGAGAAGAGAGCCTTCTGCATCTTCGCAAACTGGCGACGCTTCATCTTTCGGCGAGCCTCCCCGCCATCATCCGAGTCGGACAAGTCGTAGTCGGCCCCGCGCTTCCGGCGTAGCATGCCGTTCGTGATGTCCTTGAACAGCTGCTCAACTTGCTGCTCATCGTTGGCCCGCTCTCGGTCCCTTTGGAAGTTGTCAGTAGCTGTTCGTAGCTTATGGAGTCTTTGCAAAGTACTTACGCATAGAAGGCAGCCAGCTTGCGCTCGTCGGCATCGTTTCCAGCAGCGTCATCAATCATGTCCTTTACGGAAGCAGTGGACTCATCGTCACTGTCCTCGCCATCGTACCCACCAAGGCCTTGATACTCATCCTCAGATTCTTCAGCGTCCTCCTCCACCATCTCCTTGGCCTTGCTCTTCTTGCGGTTGAAGTCATCCGTGGTGCGCGTCTTCTTCTCTTTGCGAGCAGCGTCCTTCAGAACATCAAATGCAGCCGGGGGTTCCGGGGTGGCCTCCACTGCAGCAGCTTGAGAAACATCCTTTTCAGGAGCGGAAGCGTCAATCTTGCGTCGAAGACGACCGCGGCGCACCAATGGCGAATCCTGCTGATTAACTTCTTCCTGGCCCAGAATTACGGTATCGACAGTTGAATAAGGAGCATCGACAAAGCGCTCACGGAGAGGCGTGTGCTCCTGGAACCCGGCGTCCTGGGAAGGTTCTATCATATCTGAAATCTGAGAGCCAGGTGCATCACGCATGAGACTGTCTAGACCATGCATCTGTGTCTGAGATAGGTTCAGCTGCACAGCTTGCGAAGGACCTTGGGTCTCTTCCATCTGCGTGGCGGGTGCAAGGTTGTCATCAGCCTCGTCCATGGTTGCCGAGAAATTGGAGTCCGGGAAGTTGTCAAAGTCGGGCATCATTGACTGTGTAGGAGGAGCCTGGCTGGGAGACATCTGGCTCTCATCCATCGTCCCAGCGAATATCTGGGTCAGCCCCAGGCCAGCAGGGCCTTGCACAGGCATGCCGGGGATGAAAGACTTCTTAGCCGACCTCAGAACCGAGCTCGGTGCTTTCGGTGTTGCTGAGCTTGGTACCGTCGGCGTAGCTTGAATAGCCGTCTTGGCCCTTGGAGTAGCCCGGACATCACCTTCATCTGCCTCGTCGTCGGAGATGATAGCAGCCTGTTTCCGGGCCCTTCGCTTCACGGGCGCTGGCAGCTCGTCCTCATCCTCCTCGTGTTTGTCAGGCTTCTCATCAGGTACGTCCTCAGAAGCTTCAGATTGACCGTCCTCGGCGGCCTCGTCAAACATAGCGTTTCCAGGCTCCTCGGCATTTGATTCCTCGGCATCTTCATCATCCTCCTCGTCCTCGGACCCGGACAAGTCAATAGCGGAGACTTCCGCATCGGCTTCATTGCCACCGTCTTCATAGTCATCATCCTCACTGTCATCCCATGCTAGCGGATCATTCTCTTCGCCATCCTTGTTCTTCTTAGCCTCCGCTCGTTCTTGCTCCATGATATCTTGTGCCTCCTTTCGTGCCTTGGAGACGATATCTTCCACCTCTTGCATTTGGCGTTCTCGTTCTTCAGCCGTCTGTACGACAACTCCCTGAGCCTTGAGCATGTCAAGTCTCCGATCACGCTCCACCTTAGCTTGCTGTCGCGCCTTCTGATGGAGCTGGAACTGCAGCTCGCTGGCACTAATACCAGCAGCCTCAGCTTTACGTCTTTTGTCCTTGCTGGGGGACTTGACTTGAGCCAGAGCACGCAAGGCCTGGAGTGAGTGTGACCCTTTTCCAGTGTTCTTAGGAACACGGTCAAAAAGGGCCATAAGCTTATCCTTCTCCGTTGTTGTGACCTCCAAGTCGTCGTCAGAATCTAAATCGACATGGTTCACGGCGATATTTGGCATCCTGACCCGTACTTGACGCTTCGGCTTTGCTGCAATTCCAGCATCAATTTTCGGGGCGATTTCTTTTCCTTTACCCTTGTCAAGCTTTTGCGATGCACGAGCATTGAGCTCATCCAAAGACAGAAGATCTTTGGATCCATTTTCTTGCTTCTGTTGTGATTCGGTCTTTTCCTTCACGTCATTCAGAGGTGGCGAGCTGGGTGGTGTCTCTGCATCTTGCATGTTCACGTCGGATGTTGGCGTGCCGGGCCGACTTGAGCTCGTCGTCTTGGGCTCAGGTTGGCCAACAGGCTTGAAGTTGAATCGTTCCAAAAGACTGTTCTTGGAGATCTTCTTCCTCGTCTTGGCTTCGTGTGCCAGCTGCATGCTTCTCGCCATGCGCTGTGTCTCTCTGTTCATCTCCTCGATAGCCTTCTTGCTGGCCTTGCGCGACGGTCGGGCCTCTTGGGTAAGCTTCCGGCCTCCCTCATCGTCGGTGATGTCGGAGGGATTGTCGTTGGCGTCTGAGTCAAGTTGCTCTAGCTCTTGAGCGCGCTCAGCTTGAGCTGCCAGGCGTTGTTGCTTGCGCTCTTCTTCCGCAGCTTCGCGAGCAAGACGCTCCTGCTTTTTCCGCTCGACGAGAGCTTTGAATCTGTCTGATTTGGTGGCTGGTAGCTCACTCTCGGAATCTGACTGCGGCAGGGGGGCTTTCGTTGGTGAAGGCTGCAGGGGAGAAGACACGAATAGCCTAGGGCTGGGAGATCGCTCTGCAGCAGCCGGTTTAGGAGAGCTCTTGCGGTGAAGTCGTCGATTGAGGACTGGGAGGTCATCATCGTCGTCATCGGCGGCATTTGCCATATCGACATCTTCTTGTGCCTCCTCTGGCTCAACTGCAGGAACATCGTCGCTAGGCTTTGTGACGGCTGCAGTGTCCTGGGTCTGGGTAGTGGCTCCATGCATTCGAGCTGCTAATCGTCCTCGGGGTCGAATTTCGACATCAGACTCGCCCTCGCTATCGTCCGACTGCTGTGAGGGGATCGCGGGTCGTGGTAATGAGTCTCCAGCCGGGCTGGTCTGTTTTGATTGCCTAGCCGCCGGTTTAGACTTCTTCCCGATTGCTTGCTCGTCATCGCTGCTGTCCACTGCTGCCAAAAGCTTCTTAATTTTGGATCGAGGTGTCAATGGCTCGGGAGTACCGCCGTCCGACGCGGGAGACGCGGAGCGCGTCGACGCCATTGCAGAAGATAAAGACGAGGAACGCTGCAAATGATAAAGAAAAACAAAGCAAACGTATTATTTGAAGAAACTGTATAGGTAGAATCTGACCCAAAGTCGAGTTGTCAATGTGAAAAATGGACTTGGGTTTATATGAAATGTAGTGGGTGGAAGGACGAGCGTGTTAATGAGTGCTGGGCTGTGGGGGAAGAAGCACTTAGACGCGCGACGCGGTGGTGCGAATCGCGACCCGCCACCACAGTGCAGCAGCACTCAACCACCGCGTTTGAGGCATCCCTTCACATTGCCGTCATTGCACCCCACCAAGAATCCATGACAGCAATCGATAGACATTCTTTTATGACTGTCGGTGTCTACGAGTTCGGATGGGGAATAAGCAACGCAATCGGCGAAGAAAAAAATACTTTGCTACTGCAGCTCAGCATTCCGTATACAAGTTCAGATTTTCAAATGCTATAGATACTTGATCCTTATGATCACGCTCGTGAGACTTGCGATTACAGCTATTTTTAATAAGCAAAGAGCAACATCACGGTATAGCAAGGGAGCGTATGGAGTAGCAGGATGGCTCTATTCGTGTACTGACGGCCATTAAAGACCGCCGCCAGACTACTAATTTTTTTTTAAATAATTTTCCAAAATCTCGGTAAGGACTGGTTGAGATGGCTCAGACCATCAAGAAAGTAAAACATCCATTTTTAGGGTTCTCTCAGCAAGTAGCAAGGAGCATCCCCAGCTTTCCTTAGAACAGCTTGTGCTCAAGGGTCATGTCAGACTCGGGCTCAAGGCCAACGCAGGCACGGAAGATGTTGGTCACAGCAGCGCGCTGCTTGGCCAGAGCGTTGACAACGGGGGTGCCGGGAGGAGTCAAAGGAGCCTTGAGCATGTAGCTGAGGACGCTGAGGACGCTGTGGAAGTTCTTGTACTCGTCGGTAGTGGTGCCATCGTTGGAAGCAGCCTTCCACTGGATGCGCGTCATCATCTCGGCCAGGACGACCAAGTCGATGATGAGGGGCGAAGCCAGGAGAGAGTCCTCGCAGATGTTAAAGAGCCTACACAAAGTCAGTATAAATTAGGATGAGAGAAGAAGCTGGGATATGAACTCACGAGATGGTCTGGTGTCCTCCGAGGAAGATCTCAGCGTAGTACTCGTCCAGAGCACGCTTGTTGTCAGCTACAGCCGGCATGTACTTGATGACAACGCAGTGGTCGGGGTGCTCGCCCTTCTTGTACAGAACGTGGTTGGCCTCGACCATGTCGTCAACAACGTTGGACTTGGAAATCTCCTTGGAGCGGAACTGCTTCTGGGAGCTCAAGTTCTTGCCGTCGTTGTTGCCAAGGTGGTTGTAGCTGGCAATCGAAGTGAGCTTGATACCGGCGTTGATGAGGAAGTCCACAAGGGCCGACTTCATCTTGGTCTGTCCCGACTTGAAGTCATCGCCGCCAATGTAAGCATTGTGCTTCTCGGCAAGCTCAATGACACCGGGAACGAAGGTGTTCTGGGGAGAACCATTGATGAAGGGGGTGTTCTCAAGGATACAGGCAACAGCGAAGACGGAGGAGGGGGAGACCTCCTCGTGACCCTGCTCAATAGACTTGAGGATGTTGTCGGCCGTGTCGTTGACGCCCTCAATGATGTCGGCGTAACGCTCGGTGTTGGCAGTCCACATCACAATGACCTTGTCAAGACCGTTGTTCTCCTTGAACTCACGAATATCCTTGCGGAGGTGCTCAACATGAGCCATGCAGGCCTTGGAGCCCTCAATGACGTTGTCAGCGCGGTCCTCCTGATTGGCAGCGATGAAGTCCGGGTAGTAGACCGAGGGGAGAGGGGTCATGGCGGCCATCTCCTTCTTGACACCGGCCTTGAGAGTGGGCTCAAGGACCTGGGCGCGGTCCATGGCCTCGGCCATGTTCATCTTGCTAATGTCCCAACCGCCAATGACAAGGTCGTTGGGGTGCACCATGGGGAGGATCTCATTGAAAGGAATGTTGACCTCCTTGTTGGTCTTGGCATCAGTACCGAGCTTGACAGTCGATCCCATGACAACGGAGCCGTAGTAGTTGGCCTCGCGAGGGCCCTCCTTGGTCTCCCAAGTAAGGTTACGGCGGTTGGCAATGATACCAGCAGTAACAGTGGTACCGTTGTTGCCGCCCCAGCCGACAAGCATCATGCCGGTCTTGGGAACCTTGCGGTCGGTCTTGAAGTCATAGAGAGTCTCGGTGGGCGTGGCAACAAATTTGCCATCGTCGCCCGTCTCGATCTTGGTGGTGCGGTAGGTGTACTTGGACTTGATCTCCGCGTCGGTGTAGCTGACGTTGGGGGAGTTGACGGTGAAGACGTCCTGGCGGGGTGCCTGGGCGGAGGTCACGGAGTGACCATTGGTGTATCCCGCCCCGTTCGTGGAGCCCGTATGCTCTTCCGCGTGAGGAGCCATGGTTGGCGAGTGTATTGGACACGGAAGCGAAGTAGTTTACGTGTGTACGGGTGATTTGCTTGCTGAAGCTAGTCGACCTTTACTGAGTATCGGTCGAGTCCGGTGCTCCTCCAGAAGCGGCTGAGCAACGGGCTCCGGCGAACGGGTGGTGCACCCTGAATTCCGGTCAGTGTCATCATCTCATAATACCATGGGTACAGATTCAACATACGAGTTGAGAAGGTTGGAAAACGTCTTGACGACTTTGGTGATCGAGGTCGCAGTGCCTCGATCTTAGTTAGAGCGAGGTCTGAAAGTTGGTGGGGTAGCGGGGCAAGATTGCTGAACCACGAGGATCAGTTCAGTATGGGCAATTGAAAGCTACAAAGGGCTATCAAAAGCAATTTTGCTGGATGAGAAGGTTGTGCTTATGGTAAATATTCAAGTTGGGTTACGAGAGAAAGAAGAGAAGAAGAAAGAAGAAGAGGGTTCACGATGAGAGAGGGGCAGGTGGGTGAAATACCTCGAGCGACTTTTCCCTCGGACCCTGAAATTACAGCACCAAAATCACCACCATCGAGCCCGAGTTATGCTACTACTACTACTACTACTACTACTACTACTACTACTAGCCAGATGCATTCAACGCATAATAATATGAGCCGACCAGCGTAAGAAACGAGCCAAATTGAAGCAAGCCCACCTCAGCTCTGACCCGTTATACCCGTCCCGTTGCATCCAGGAGCCAGAAACCCATATTTCTAACCCATTCATCACCATCCAAACCCACTCCTACATCGCTCACAAGGGCCGCGCTAATTCCCAAGTGGCACGACGATGAGCACGAGAACCAGCGGTGAGCACTCTTCCCTATCCTAATCGGCAAATAGCAAGAAACAACAGGCTACGTGACACTCCATATTATTCGCGTGCAGATTGCAGATTGCAGATGGCAGATAACATATGGCACGACGACACCTGTCGTGTCGTCCACTTGACTGCGCCGGTTCGTCCAGCATGTTGGACACCGCTGCGTGCTTGTGGAGCGTTGAAAAGGGCATATTCTGGCGGCTGTATGCGGCCTGGATCATCCTACGGTGACTTGGGACGATTCGCCGGCGGCGGAGTGGTCTCCAGTAATAGTTACGAATAGTCGTACCAATTGGCCGGATATCGCGGATGGAGTTCAGTGGGCAAGCATGAGCTCCCTGCGACCTCAAGCTCCGTGGGGCACGATAAGCTCGGCGCCGTTGCCTGTCATCGGACGTCTCTGTTGGGTAAGTATATGGAGTCAGTCAGTTTATCATTACGGTAAGGCAGCTGTAAGTTGGCGATCAGGATCCCTATTTTGATCCTATGCTGCCAAATAAGAACAACAAGTCTCTATGCACATCAATTCTTCTCAGTTGATCATTTTCACAAACATTCAATGTCCGCCCATAAAGAGACTCGACCAGCGGGAATAACCCCGCCGGTTGTCAACAAACTTATGCAAGCAATGTCGTCTTAGCACCGACAACGGCGCCGTCCTTCGCCTCGGGTTATTGGCTGCTCAGCTTTGCACCAATTATACCACCACCAAGGCGCGAACCCATGAACGGAAATTTGTCTTGTGCAGCCGGTTGTTTACGTGCGGTACCTTACGTATGCGTGCCACCCTCCCATAGGCTCAGATCCGTATTACCAGCTCAATTTTTCTCATTTGCCAAGTCACGAACATGTGCGTCTCAACGAACTACCCTGGGCGGTTTTCTAAGTCGTCGAGACTCATGGTTGGTTAGAGTCGGCTGTGTGAGAGACGCTAACCCGTAGCAGCCTAATCAGTCACGATGTCTCACCGACAGTCGCTAGGAAATGGGAGTTGAGAAATGCCTCATTGTGTACATTGGACAATTATCCGTAGAGCTTTATGCAATTTGATGCAGTATCTTGTATTCCCATTAGGTAGTAGCGTTATTTCTCGTTTGCGGCTGCACAACTTTTTCGAGCATAAGACATCTTTTCACGACGGATATGTTGTGGGAAAGTCGCCATGAGGACATTGTAGTCCGAGACAGCGGAGAGACAAGACAGAAAGATACCAGGAAGACAAGCAAGAGAGAGAGACAGTCAACAAAGGAAAACAGAAGAAAAGAAATAGGAAAGAAAAAAAAAAAGAAAAAAAAGGCCAATAACTATGTTGCCTAACTCCCCAAGCATTGCACTTGGCGAGCTCTGGTCTGGTTGAGAGGATATTAATGGCATGTACAGGGTAGCCCATTGTCAAGTGTTGTAGGGAGGATAAATACCCCCTACGAGCTAGGTAATTATTCACAGCCGTGACCACCCAATCACCAGCTAACAGAAGTATGACTGAGTCTCAAATCCTGAATCTTGACTGTGAAGTTTCAAATCGAAAGTAAAGCCACCTTGTATCAAAGCTATGGTCGAGGCTGAGGCAAGCGCTTAATGGCAATTCCTACCGCACGGGTGTCGCCATGATAGTCTTCTACCTATCTGGTAGGCGCCAACTTGTCGGAGGCAAAAAGGGCGTTCTAAGCCTCGATACGCATGTTCGAGGCAACAAGTACTATGAGTCTCGAAACGAATATGAAATAGAACGCGCTGCTGATCGCCGTAGGAGAAACAAGCCACCAGTCTCGGACGTCTCAGGGTAGTTTGATGAGCGGGCTTGGGCGATCGGCAAACACCATCCCACTCGAGCGAAATCCAAAACACGCTTGTCGATTCAAGCTCACATTACGTACATATCGTTCATCTCTTGGCGTGGAGAAGGGAATCTCGTCGAAGCCTCGGTCGAAACGCAAAAATCGGGGATATCGGGATGGGTAAGCGCACAAAACATGCTATTTACATGCCTGGCGATTACCCATCGCTAAACAGCCATAAAATAAACATTGATACCTCCATCAAGAGAGGCCTTTAGACTTAGAGCTCGACACAGGTTGAAGAAAGCATACCAAGCCTCTAGGCTGTAATGAAGCATGGTAATAGTCCCAGTGAAGTGCGAGATATCAACCAATACGGAGTACATAAACAGCATCGGTAAACAATCATCACCAGTTAAATGAGAACACACACTATTAGACTGCACCTACCACGACCGGTGGGCGCCTACTGCCAGGCTAACGAAACAAGCCGGAGCTAGCATTAGTGTTTCTTTGGCGCTATCAACGCCAAAATCTCCAGTCCCGAAGGTAGCCAAGCTCGCGATGGAAAGGTAATCACCACAATTATCAGCACGCTGCCCGTGAAACGCATCATACTGTTACACTGGGAACCCTATGGGCATGCCTTTGCTGTATGTAGGTAAGCTGCGCAGCGGCGCATCGTGATTGTCGATCGCAGCGTCAGCCTTACCTCGAGGTCAGCAGGCTACAGTGTCTAGGTACTCGTAGGCGCTGATACTAATCAGAGCAGGTGGACGTCAGTCCATTGCGGATGCAAAGCCTGAGGCTCCCATTGGAGCAGCCTGAGCCCGTTCGCCAAGAGATGAAGATCATCCGCTGAAGGCGCTGAATCCCGAAAGGTGATAGCGTCAGTGCTGAGAACAGAGCCAGAAGAGCAGGGGACAAAGGTCCAGAGGGGCCCGGATCCTAGACGACGAGTGGAGGCAGAAATTGTCGATGTCGGCGATGAGAATGCGGCATTCCCAGGACTGGAGAGGGGCTTTCCATGACCATCAGGGTCGTTCAGTACGGAGTCGTAATATCTTAGTAAATTATATTAAGCCGTATTAGGGCCTGTTGCCGGCTTGTCTAACAGCGGTGCCAGTGGATATATCGAGTGGAGCACACTGTTGTGCATATGAGCACGGTCCCGTAGAAGGCCTTAGCTAGACTGGCGCTCCCTGGCAAGTTGATGTCCGCCTTTTCTAGCCGATGGAATTCTAAAGCGAGAGTGGAACGTGATCTCGAACCGGTAATATCAGTAAACTGCCAATAGCAGTGGGGACGAAGCTTATTGGCGATATTGCTGGTAATCGTCGGCCTAAGGTAGCATGTGCCAATAAATTAGTAACTAGAAGCCTCGAGGGAGCATCGGAGAAGTGCGGCACGGCATTGCGTGGTGCGGGTATTGGAGAGAGACAAGCTTTTGGCTTATTGGATTGCATAAGTCAGGGTGGAAGAAGCGCTTCTGGAATGACGTCCCATCCACTTCGCTCTCAAAGGGGACGTGCAGAAGGCCGTTCAGGTCGATTCGAGGTGGTGCCAATGACAATAACAGGCAAATTGCTCCCCTTGAGGACCATCATCTAATTAGTACCGTGATCTGGTGGAATTGTGGAATTGAAGATTGGCAACTGCTAGCGGTGCGGGGCGCCTGGGGGTAGCGGCGAGACCCATAAAAGGTCAGGGGCAGTGGGCTCAGTGGAGCCAGTAAGGAGACTGAGGCCAGTCCCAGCGAAGAAAAGCTCTAGCCTCGAAGGGCCGCCAGCATGCAAGGTACCCGAACAGCGAACGCTAAAGAACAGGTGGTGAGTGGACAGCGGACGGAGGAGCGCGCGGACAGCGAATAACAAGAGGGCCGGCTCTGACTTTGGGTGTTCACGGGATCCCTCCCAGAAACGGAACCACCAACCTTTTCGGACGTCTCGACCTAAAGCGGTAGCCCGCAAGGCCTCTTCATTCGTCCTGAGGTCATCTGTGTTGATATTGCATTTCTCTGCCCGCTGTCGAATTGCAGTGGCAGCAAGGTAAGCACGTATATTCATGCCTTTGCGTTAGCTTCCCAAATCGAGGCAGGTAGCAGTGGCTGCTACTACTCGTCACTATTGACTTGCTCAGATTGTGTTTAGCGCCCTTAGATTTAATGAAAATGATGGCATGTCCAGGGCTGCCACGCCCCTTGTCGTTGATTCGCCGAAGGGTTGAAGAGATGATAGCCTAGTGGGTTATTGCGGTGCGTCGCTTTATCTGCTATTCAATAACAATAAGGTACGCAGACAGTACCTACTGTGCCTGCCTCGCGCACGAAATACTAATAGTACTACTAATTACTGTCAGTAATCGTACTAGTAGCATCCAATGTTAGCAGGGAATTGTTATGGAATACCTCCAAGAGCTCTCCCTGAAGCCCGCTGCACGAGTATGCAGTGCCTGGTCGTGGCGAGGGATTGAAGCCTGGTCAATATCTTGGGCGGTGGGAATGCTCATCTGCATGGCTTGACTCTAAGTCTGTTGGTCAGACTGTGTGTCTCCATTTCACCGTACAATACTCCGTAGAGGCGAATATAGCATGCTCGTGGCGTGTTGAGGTATTACTCGTATTAGGTGTACCTCAGACCGAGAACTCATTTTGCAGCCGAGTCGAGGTGAGAGCCTTAGGTTCAGGTAGCATTATTAGAGGCGCTTCAGGTAGGTAGGTAGGTAGGTAGGTAAGTGCCAGTAGCTGCACCGTTCCTGCCGGGCTTACCGCCATCGTGCTTTGCAGGAAGTCGCAGGAACCGGTACCAAGTGTATTATACGAGGGCAAGAGCGGTGGGGATTACCTTATGTACCGTACAACTGAATTAACCGCCTCTCAGCACCAAAGTAGTACTCGTATGAAGTGCTCCAGGACAGTCCAAACAGTGGCAGATACCTTACCCCTGGCTGGTCTCAGGGAGACCGTATGTGCGACAGCCAGGGAAGGAACAAGGGTAGACAAGGAAAGACAAGGGTGGGAAAGAGCGGCAGGGGTAATCATACTAACCGCACAGGGATTCCCTTTCCTCCAATCCCCTAAGCAACTGCGCTCTCCATACGGTCCTGCCCTCCACACTCGAGACACCACATGCAACAAGGTCTCGCTCATGATCTGTACCACCATCTATCTGCGTCTCTATCTATACTCGTATTCTTCCTTTTGCTATCTTCCTCCCGGTGACGTCTTGCTCCTTTGTCTTTGCTTTTGATCTTCTTCGGTTTCAATCAACCCTTGTTGCCGAACCGTACAACAGCATTGACGAACTCTCGCTACTCCATCCCAGTACTTGGACCGTTGTACGAGCATCGTCACGTCACGACATCCGTTCCGTAACCCGAACTTCCACGGCTAGGTCTCGTTCCGGCGGTTCGCCTTGTTTCAGATCGCCCAAGAGAATTATACAGCTTCGCAAGCGCACGGCTTTCTTCCAACGTCAATAGCATCGGCAGGCTTCCGAACACTGAATGAGAAGTAGAGCTATACATCAAAAGAGAGGGCTGGCCAAGGCCGCGAACGCGCCTGTTGAACACAAAATTAATTCATCGACTACACGCGCCGCTCTTTTAGATGCGCCCTCACGCTGAGCTGCTTTGATCGAATCGCATCAGAACGCACCTACTGGTACCGAAGGAGAGATAGGACACACGGCTGCTTGCGAGGTCGTGGCCGAAGCTCGAAGCTCGAGGCTCGAGGACGGCACCAACCAATGTCGACGCCGCGAGCGTTATCAAACCAAAAATAGTATAATTGGCATACTAGATCACCATGGCTATGGCAAGAGAATCTAGCTTTTTGCCTACCATCAAATGCTCACAATGTGGCAACCAAGTGGAGATCTCCATGATGGGGGATCACATCTGTGGTGGTCCAACATCAGAACGTAAGCGCTGCTTGGACTTTTGTTATGGGGACTTCACATCACTGACACGGGACATAGTTTCCCCACCTATTGAAGAAGAAGAAGAACCTCCACAAGAACAATCATCATTTAGCCTGGCGGCGCCTTTCAAATCATGGCGGAAGCCAGGGCCTTTGGATACCGGTGCTGCTAGTAAGTCATCATCGCCCCCATTTACATGCATTGAACGTGCCTCTAACCGAACTTCCAGACAAACCCTATGCGCAGCCAGCACCATTAACACCCGGGAGCTATGGAAGCAATTCGCCGAGGACGCCCTATGGTGGGCTCCCGTTGAATCCCGGGAACGATACAGTCTCAACGCCTGGCTCGGCCAACGACAAATCCGCTCCATCGCCCATAAACACTCGACGTCCGAACGGTTATGGTGGCTTGGGGGACACTTCGGGATATACGACAGACCCGCTTCCCAGTCCGGGATTGGGGGTGATGCAGAAGATGGATACCATCGCACCGGGCCCCTTCGATCACCGTAGACCTTCAGGGTCCGAGGCCGTGTCTCCGCTCCGGAAGGACTCCTTCTCGCCTAATGCGCCGTACCCTGATGATCGCCCGAGTACTGCACATTCAAATCTTTCTGGTGCCAGCGGGGATCCAGCTGCGCCGCCGAGGGTGCCCCGGAGGAACGATTACGAAGGGTTTGGGCCGCCGACTAGGTTGAACGAAGAACCACAGCTCTCGCCGCTTGGGGGTATAAATCGCTCGGAGACATTTCCGAAACCCTCATTCGCAGCGGACTTGCCTTCGAGAACTCCTTCGGCTCCCGGCATGCGGAATGAGTCTCCAAGGCAGAGCCAAGGACTTCCCGGTACGAAAAGACCGTCTATGGGGCCAGACACCTCAAGACGGCCCCCGCCGCGCAAAAGCTTGATTCGCCCTGCGAGAGAAAACCAAGGCTCAGTTGACCTTGCAAAAGAATTTGGCGTTAGCAACCCATATCACACACCCTCTGACTCGGCCTCTTCAAGATCCTCGGCTTTCAGCCAACCAAGCTACCCGAGCTCTCAAACGAGCCCTGCACGGTCTCAAGCATGGGAAAAGGGGCCTGATGGGTCGTTTGCGGATAACAGTACGGACGACGTGCAGCCCCGCCCAGGAAGTTCAAGGTCGGGCGGGCCTCGTGTTGATACTAAGGGACTTTTGCGCAGCCAGTCCCCTCTCGTTGAATCGCCTTCTGGAGTCTCGCCTGGCAGAAACCCCTCTCAGAACTCTTCTGGCCGTCTGATTGCTTCCAAGACGTACGGGACATCTCCGCAACGTGCCAATGAAGACTATGGCTCAGCCGCATCTTCTTGGGGAGCTCGCAACGAATCTCTACCAGGTGCGACGGGCTCCTCGCCGCCATCTCGCCCAGCGCCACCATCGCGCCATGGCACTGGAGACCTTCCGTATCGCGGGGACTGCAAGTCGTGCGGACTCGCCATCAAGGGGAAAAGCATCTCTTCGGCAGATGGGCGACTCACGGGCAAGTACCACAAGGCCTGCTTTGTTTGCACCTGTTGTGCCGAGCCATTCAGCTCTGCCGAATTCTATGTTCATGGCGACAAACCCTATTGCGAACAGCATTACCACAGACTTAACGGCAGCCTCTGCGGCGGCTGTAGGCGGGGTATTGAGGGGCAGTTTGTCGCAGATGAGGCTTCGGTGAAGTATCATGTCGGTTGCTTTTGCTGTTTGGACTGTGGCCGACCCCTGACCGATGGCTATTTCGAAGTCGACGGCCGATCATATTGCGAGCAGGATGCTTGGAACCGAGTCAACGCGCCTCCAGCCCCGAGCAAGCAGGGAAGCTATCCACCACCGCCGCCACCACAGGATCCGTACGGCTATCGCCAATCTCCTCCTCCAGGAGCGCGTGGACCGCCACCACCACCAGGTCGTGGTCCCATGCCCCCTCGACCACCGCCTGGGCAGGCCGGCCTTCCTGGTCGCCCTGGCCCACGGCCCAGAGGAGGCGGCCGAGGCGCGCCCCCCGGCCCCCCTATGCCGCGACACCCGCCTCGGGGCGCTTCGCAGAGCAAGCGACCTCCTCCGCCGGGCATGCCTCATCCGAAGAGCGGTCTCACACCCCGACGGCCTCAGATGAACAAGCGCACCACACGCATTGGAATGATGTAATGCACTTATTAGTGGCTGTCGCTATAATTTCGGCGTCTTCGCGTTGGTTGGTACCAATGCGTCGTTGTCTCTTCACGATATCCTTTATGACTTTCGCTATACTTTCCCACTAGGAAACTGGGATTTTATTTTCTTTAATTTTCTTTCTCTTCTTTTCTACTACCGTTTTTTGGCCTTCGATTATACCCCTGGCTTTATTTGACGTTCGTTGCTTTGGATTCCTCGCGTTTTGACCGGAAAGCTGGTCACCATTGGACATCGCAATTTATTGGATAGGCACAGGTCCTTGATATTATAAGCGTTTGCTAGGAGTTGGGCGCATAAAGAATGGATGAGGGACAGGCAAGCCTCATCGAATCACATTGATATTAGCGCCTTTTATTTGCGCTCCGGGCGAGGAAGATTTGAAATATTTACCTAAAGAAGGGGTCGGTCACCGTAGTCGATGGGCCTAAGCTAGGCTCAACCATAATCTACACATACGCATTCTTCTGAACTTGATTGTCTCGTCCATCATTGAAATCAAATAATTGAGGCTACTTATGTTAAGATTGCTGGCGGTTGGTTCGCGTATAGACCTAGCTAAGGAGCTTCCGTAACCGGTGAGGAGTAGCACTCCGGTGGACAGCCTGGTGTAGCAGCCACACGTCTTCAAAGGCCCAACGCTGAACCAAATGAAGGCAAGCGGAGGATGGTCCGCTACTCAGGGCAGTGCATGCGTTACGTCGATAGTGTGTAATCTTCGTACAGGATCAAGCCTGAAGAGCTGGCTCCTGGACGGGGATAGTCGGATCCACGCCGATAACGAGAGCTGCGAAAGAGCGCGCGAAGAGAAGACAAAGCTCCCTTTACTAATCATCACGGATGACAAGCATATTGTCGTTGTTCTTGTACCGAAGAGAAAAAAATGCGAGAAAAGAGAGAAAGGCGAGGATAAAGAACCATAAATAGTAAAAAGTCGAGTAAAACGTCAAACTGGGCGGGATATGACGATCATGCGCTATCACGGTTGGCTTGTAGCACAGGCACGACCTGAAACAGCGAGTGCTGTGGAACGAGTGCCAGAAAGCCGCACGTATATTACGCGACAAAGACCATTCTACGGAATGCCTATTCATACAAAATCTAGGAGGCAGCCCAAATACTCGCTTCTGTCTTTTATGGTTGAAAACGTGCTCTTGGCTAAGACAGGTCTCACCATGAGGCCTCACGGAAAGGGTGAGACCTTGCCAAGCTTGCTCTGTACCTGGTTGCAGCAAAAGTCTTTAGAGAAAAGCGGAATCACTATGATGGCAATCTCATCTGCAGGATCTCCTACTCTGGAAGCAGAACACTGCACGTGTGCTTTTTGTGTGTATCAGATGGTGTTGAGTTGAGACCACTTACCACAAGTCCCCTTTTTTAGGCAGAATATCTGCTTCAGTGTGGTTGGTTGAAGCCGGAACTAGCCTTATCATATTTGGGATGAAGTTGACAGGCTGGCCCATTCAATTCGTGCAAAGAGCGACAACCAAATGATATTGCGCCGCAGGAGAATGAAATTTGGCGGCTCCAGTGATCGCCAAAGGGATACCTCTATAGAGTATTTAGGGGGATCCGCTGGGGGGCCACATTGTCGTCAGTCGTCAGCGATAAAACACAGAGTCCGATTCCTCCTAGCTTTTGCTTGCGTGCTCGTACAGATAGTTGAGGACTGATCAGGAGATGGAGGCAATTTTTCAAGTCTCCTGTACTCTGTGTGATGTTGGCAATCGGTAGAGAGGTAGCATTGCTCGGCATTTAGGGTGCTACTGTGTTGCCAAAAAAAAAAAAAAAAAAAGTTGACCTGTCCGATGCGTGCTAGTAAGGGTCAGACTAAGCTTTTTAGCTGTCGAAAGGGATAGTCAAGTCAAGCTCATGCGCTATGGTCACTTTGGCAGGGGGTGAATGATGCGATTTCGAAAAAAAAAGGAGGTTACTGGTACTTGGCCAATGATAGGCACGCAAGTGCAAACGAACCTATGCGACTTGATGAAAGAGCCGGGTAAATTTGCTCTTATCAACGCTCTGAGCGTGACGAGAACGGGTTAATCCTACCTTGCGAGTACTACGAGCACTACAGTAGATAAGTACTTATAGTAGTGTGTAAGTAGTGTAGTAGTAGTAATTGCTGGAGGTGTGCATTAGAACTACATGTATGTACGAGTACTCGGACTGTCTCACACGGCTGCCAGCTTGCAGTGATTAAGATGCTCCACCTGGGCGGGCGCGACTCGGGTCGAGTCAAATCGACAATCAAGCATTAATGAAACATTAGGCTGCCAAAACATGCTAGCGAAAATAGTAGCACGAGTATCCACGAGAAGATAGGAGTTTGCTTGCCACAATGCCACCTTTTTTTGTGGTTACGACACTACTACTATGTACTAAGTACTACTACCAAGTATGGATTTGGTGGAGGTCAAGCAAGCGCCACTCAGCAGTGGCAGCGGCGGCAGCCAAAGAAGATTTTCACTCTGGCTGGCAAATAGGCAGCCTTCTAGCGTGGGTATGCCCACTGACCAGCGCTCCAGCGCCCAACCTGAGGCCCGCTTTAGGGGGTTGATGAACATTGACCCCCTGGAGCCACAGCTTTTGCCCCCCGCTAATTCCCTAATTCTACTCGGACTGCCATGACGGGTACTTGGTCAATCCCCCTGTAAGGCCACCTCATAATTTAGACGGAGGGAACTTTTCCTTGCTCTGCTCATCTCCTTGACCACGAAATCTTTAGCGATTTATCGTACTTCTCAATTTTCTTTTCAATCACCCCTTGAATTTTCGACCTGTTTTCCAACTTTCGACCTTTATCTCTGGAGTTTGAGCTTATTCGCGCCCGCTCACCTGTCGACAATCCACGAGACTTCTTTGACAGAAGTCGTGCCACTCATTTGACACCCTACGACCACGTAAACGCCCCCCTCCAGTCCCTTTCCGGCACGACACACCCAAGCCAAACCGTCGAAAGGGAGGACTAAGGAAACCTTCCGGACACCACGCTATCATCTGACCTTCTCTGGTCGCAACCAGTTTGCGCCAAGAATCCCGATAAACTCGAGCTTCACGCGAATCGTTTCGACCTTGGTCCTGGCTGTGCCTCTCAAACTTTGCCAGAGCGCGCTACGGCACTCCTTCCAGAACCCCTGTCGTCGTACTCCTTCGTCTGTCAGGAAATCCTGGCGCAACATCATGCTCCTGTGATTTGAACGGTCTTCTGAATTACGACACCCTTTTGCGCGCGACTTGAGTGCCCGGTTGCCACCTATCGTTGCGATCGAGCCGAGAGCTACCGCCGCTCTCTCGACGGACTCAACTCTCCACAAACATCAATCTGCCTACTATGGCTATGAGCAAGATGTTGCCTGCAAGCAACATCCGATCGTTCGCTCGGCCAAGGTCGAGAAACGTACTTCTCGTCACTGTGGCCGTTGTCGTGACTTACTTCCTTATCTTCAGCGGTCCTAGACCAGACCTCCATTCCGTACCCTACCTCCGCGAGAAGCCGGCACCTAGCACCGGAGGACGGACGGGTTCCCCGAAAGGTGATGACTTCAAAAAGAACAAACATCTCTACGATGTTGATATTTCAGAAATCCAAGATTGGCGGGACCCCACCGATAGGGAGGACCCCAACGATGTCCATCCCGGGTTCGAGGGTGATGGGAAAACCGATGGAGCTGGTGACATCAGCAGGACGCAACACGAGAAGGATCTGAGAAAACTTTGGCGATACGCCTACTGGAAGACCAAGGAGTAAGTCTTTCTGATGTATTGAAGAAAAGAGACCACCCGACTAACGTGACGTCAGCTTCCCGAGCTCAGGGCTTATCTATGGCAACACCTTGCAAGACCTCGACTTCAAAAACGATCGAGACGAGGGCTCCGCCGAGATGCTCAGAGAAGACCCCGATGTTGAGGTCAGCTTCACCGATGAGCAGCCTGTCCGATTCAACCCATACCCCGACTACAACAGCGAAATGTGGACAAGAGCCAAGCGTGCTCCGTATGTGCCGTGCAAGGGTCCCACCGGCGAGCTGATTGAGGACCTTCTGGTTTTCAAAGGCAAGCCGCATGAGTTCCCTGACCCTCATATGGGTGCCTATTCAGCGCTCGGTCTTGACCCTAACATCTGCTGGGAGCGCGAAACCCGCCTGGCACCTTACGGTTTTGTCAGACAGATGAAGAAGGTCGGCGGCGAGTTCCAAGAGGTTCAATGGGATAATGTCAACTGGGGAGATCTGCAGCGACGCTGTGTGCACAAGAATGCCAAGCGCTACGATCTCAACAGAAGCCGGAAGAACCCCTACCTGAACGCCTATCCCGAGACTGCCAAGCTGGACGATTCTTCCGAGAACAAGCCCGCCGACGCATGGGTTACCAAGGGCGACGAGAAGGAAAAGAGCACTCAAAACAAGCAGCCTCAGGCCCGCGACAAGGCCTCTGAGGATACAGAGCAGAAAGAGCAGCCTAAGGAGAACAATGAGCGTAGAGCAGACGACGGTTTTGAAACCGAGAAACGCACTGCCATCCTGCTCCGTGCTTACACCGGAAAGCAATACTCGGAAAACGACAAGGAGTTCATCCGTGCTATGATCAGCGAGTTGTCCCTGAAATCTGGTGGCGAATATGAGGTCTTCCTGTTGGTTCATGTCAAGGATGAGAAGCTCCGCATCTTTGACGACCCCGAGACTTATCAGTCTGTCCTGAGAGAACACGTTCCAGCTGAGTTCCACGGTCTGACAGTCCTCTGGAATGACGAGGTTGTCTGGGATATCTACACTGAGATGAAGGACCCAAACGAACGTACCGTCCACACCGCCCAGTGGCTCTCAGTGCAGAAGTTCAGCCACGACCACCCGCAATTCGACTTTATCTGGAATTGGGAGATGGACTTCCGCTACACCGGTCATCACTACGACCTTCTGGACAGCCTGGACCGGTTCGGCCGTGACCAACCGCGCAAGGGCTTGTGGGAGCGAAGCGAGAGATGGTACATTCCCGAGTACCACGGTGACTACAATACCGACTTCCGCAAGGATATCGAGTCACGCTATGACATGAACGATACCGTGTGGGGTCCTGTCGATTTGCCCTTCATCAACCCTGTCGGACCTAAGCCTCCTGCGGATTCCGCCAACGAGGACGACTACATCTGGGGTGTTGGTGAGGATGCTGATTTCCTCACACTTGGACCTATTTTCAACCCGATTGACAGTCTATGGATCATTGGAAACCATGTTTGGGGCTATAACGATGAGAACCATGCCTCCAGCGAGGTGCCTCGCCGTACGACCATCATCACTCACTCTCGTGTGTCCAAGCGTCTTCTAGACATCATGCATGTCGAGAACATGCGTGGCAACCACGTCGCTTCGGAAATGACACCGCAGACCGTGGCTTTACACCACGGCTTCAAGGCTGTTTTTGCCCCTCACCCCATCTGGATGGACCGTGATTGGGATGGCGAGTTTCTCAACAAGTGGTTTAACCCTGGTACCAATGGCGAGGCCGGCGGTCGCGGAAGCCCGATGGGCTGGGGCCGAGAGCGCCGCTACCAGGGTTCCACATGGTACTACCGTGCCGAGCCGCCCAACAGGCTCTTCAACAACTGGATGGGCTGGGTTGACACCGGCATTGGTGGAAAGCGCTGGGAACAGACTTACGGTCGGCCTTGTTTGCCGTCGATGATGCTGCATCCCGTCAAGGACTCTCAGCCTACCGTGCGAGGCTGGGCTTCTGGCTTCGAATTGGCCTACGGTTAAGATCACGCAGCACTTGGTTGAATCCTTGTCAAGCACGGGAAAGCGCTTCTCATTCGCTTTGTTTTATAATTTTGAACATTTCTTTCCAGAGTGGCATTGTTCTCGCCAAACAGCACTTGCGTTGGCATCGTCGAAATATTCGCTTTTTATCAAGTACTTTTTGTTCACTACGGCATCTCTGCGCTGCCCAAGATATGGCATGCGCCCTTACAGCTATCCACAGGCGGTGGATGTTTTTAGTGTGGTTTCTCCTTTCGCGGCATGAACGTTTATTCCCTTGTACTCATTTTTATCACCTCTTTTTTTTTCCCTACCACGGCGCATACTCGCAACATGATTTGAGAGAAATAAGCACTTCTGAGAGGAGGAGAAGTATTAAGGGAAGTGTGTTAAAGGTCACAAAAACAGGCAACATGCACAGCCTCGGCGTTTTCTTGTTAGGAGAGTATTTTGTTCCCCTCGGCGCGCTCCGGCACCAATTTCGTCTATGAACTGGCATGTGAGGGAGTAGAAGAGAAGAAAGAAGAGAGAGTTTTTTGGTTTTTGGTCCTGGAAAGGACGCGGTCTCTCTATGTTCGGAAGTTGCATACGATAGAACTATGAAGCAAATATTATAAAAAAGATTTCATCAATTTGTTCGATTAAGATTGGCGATGAAGTAAGACGAGCCGTTGGGCGCGTAGTCCTCAACTATGGTTGAAGGATAGGAGTCGATGATTGCTAGGTTCTCATTCACAATGGGGTTTGAGTATTTTGTAAATATGACTCTTTGGTACAGAGCCTGTAGGAGTCCGAGCTCTTGTATCTAGGATAGACGTCGCGATTTTAAGTGCCAGGCAAGTGGAGGGTTAATGGAGATTTGCACTTATCTTGTCGGCGCGATCAATGATAATGCCCCGCTTGACTCACCTCACATACAATCAACATGCCATCGTCATCTACTAAGACGCCAACTCCAACTTCTAACAATCTTCAGCAGTAATAGTCATTCGAATATCTAACTTTGGAGGCGCATCACACCCACAGAAGCAGCTTTGTACCACTAGGTGTAGGCATGTTGCTGCTCCGCTGTCCCCGCTGAACATGGCCGGGATGACCGTCATCTGAGTTCTCATCATGAAGCCTCCACCAAGTGTACTGTTCTTCGCAGCATATCCTAAACGATCACTTACTATTAATGCTTACCACTTGTGATCACAGACGCCTGCGCCGCGAAAGTTCCTGCTCCCTAAACGTGGGCAGCCCTCACAGTCACAGTCCACGCCACGCTTTGGCCCTCCGTCATCAGCACCGCGGCTGACGCAGCGCGAGAGTATAGAGGATGTGGATGACGAAGATGAGGATGAGGAGATTCCACAAAGGAGCTCTGGCGAGGATGATGAGCCAATGAAAGGGCGGAGAGGGCCTGATGTGAAGGACGATGCCATTGAGATTGGCTCTTCTATCTCAAGGGATGAGGAAGCGGAGAGCGCATCTGATCCCGAGAATGAGCAGTTGGACTCTGCGTGGAAGCATACAGTCGATGTGGACATTCAGAGTTCTTCTAAAGAAAGTTCGCCTACGCAAAGAGAAGCCAAGAGGCGGAAGTTGTCTATCACGCCCTTACCGGCGTTTAGTTCACCATCAAGCAAGCAGCAAGAACCAAGCACCGTAATAGCTGAGGAGGACAAGTTAGAAGAAAAGATGGATGCTCTTTCATCAGGCTTATCTGAGTCCAACTACCACGAGGAAGAGCACCCTTCAGACACAGATACTCGGTCCAAGGCGCCGCAACAGCCAACATTCCGACCTGCGCCACGCTTTAAGCTTACAGAAGACGCGGAGCCCCTCGGAGAAGGGCTACCTGCAGCATTTTCACCTCAGCGAAGAGGAGCCAAGTACCTCACCGGCGGGCTAGCGGCTGAACTTCAAGGCTGGCTGGCTGAAGTGAAACGGGAGGATGGGGCTACGGGCTCTACGTTTACGATGAGGGTAGAGGAAGTCCGGCCTGGACAGCGGATGTATCTAGTTCATGGAAGGGTTGAGAGCAGCGCAGAGCTGAGAAAGGTGATTCTCGCCGGTGAGGGAAGGTTGACGGGGTTAGGTAAAAGGGCTGTTGTTGGCGTGGGTAGTGTGGTTGAGGTTGGCCAGCCAATGTGGGATGTAGAAGTCGACGGCGAAGCATGGACGGTTGCTTGCGACTGGACTGTACCATAGTATGTTAAAGATACCAACCGAGCCATGATTCATTGTGTAGAAGCTTCGTTAAGCTGTCCATATTGGACCATGTACAAATCTGCTACTGTCTGTATATATGCATTTAAACCATGTTGCACTAAACGCGAAACTTCGACATCATGAAGACTGGGATTGGGGAACTTCCAGTAGATTTCCATCTAATAGCATAGTAACGCAGGCGTTCTCATTTCTCGTTTTATAATAGATCTCATTCGACAGGTGCCGAGATAATTCAGGCATGTTCCGTTCAGTATCGAGGCCAGCCTTTGCGCTGGGCCGGCGACAGCTTTTCGCCAAACCGCCGTCACCCATGAAACCGCTGATACCGTGTTGGCGCGCCTCACGCTGCCCGTACACAACCACGAGCGGGAAGATCTCAGAACCGCTGAGAATTCTATTCTGCGGTTCAGATGCTTTCAGTGCAGAGGCATTGCGTGGGCTGCACGAGGAGTGGATGTGGAACCGGGAATTGGTAGAGAAGATTGAGGTGGTGGTTCCGTCCGTCAAAGCTAGAGGTCGATATAACAAGGATACATCCGTTTGTGAGTCTCAACTGTTCGCTCGCTTTCTATCTGAGAGGTTTCTCTCTCTCTTCTCCCTCTCTCTTTTTCTTACCCCGATTTGGGACTAATTACGAGTGTGAAAAATAGCATTTTGTACAAAGACAGCGCAAGATTTGAAATTGCCTTACTATGAGATTGATACCTTTAGGGGTTGGGAGGTGAGTGGCTCCTTCAACAAGATCTCGTGGCCAGGAGGCAAAACACTGGTGCTAATACCGAAGTAGATGCCAGAAGACATCAACCTCATCATCGCCGTGTCCTTCGGCCTACTGGTGCCGTCACGGTTGTTGCAGCAAGCCAAATATGGTGGACTCAACGTTCATCCGTCCTTCTTACCTGAGTATGACAGAACCAGGCAACTTCTCACCCCAACTCAAACATGTTACATCTAACTGACGTTGTAAATTAGTCTACGAGGACCGGCACCTATTTACCATGCGACTCTAAGGGGAGACGAGTATATGGGCGCATCGCTCCAAACCATGCACGAGCGCAAGTTCGACCATGGCGTGGTCCTCTCTCAGACTCCCAAGCCAGGCTTAAAGATAATCCAGCACCCTACACTGACAAGGACAAACCGCAAGCTCTCCATAGAATGCTCTGAACTTCTCGTCCAGGGCCTCCGCGACGGAAAGCACATCCCACCGTATGAGGACGTTGGCTGGAAGGCAGCCGAGCTTGAAGGCCAGCCGCTCCAGCACGCGCCTAAGACCACCCCGACTGACTTTCAGATTGACTGGCACAACTGGACGCCAGAGGACTGGTCTCGGCGGTTACAGATTAAGCAGAAAGTGTGGTCGCTGGGCCGAGTGCAAAAAATGAAAGAGAAGAAGAAGGAAGAGGCGAAGAGGAACCCTCTCCAGCGAATTATCTTTCACGACGCGAAGCAGGTACCGGCTAATGAGGTGGTTGGGAGTCCAGGGATACTAGAATTTCAGAGCGCGGAGCGAGCTAAGGAGCATAAGGTTGAGGGCGAAGAGCCGACGGTGTTTAAGAAGGTGATTCGGGTGGATCAGCATAAGGGTGATGTGTATGTGCTGTTGTACGGCGAGACGTGGCTGCGGTTACGGAGGGCTACGCTCCAGAACAAGACGGAGAACTCTGCGGCCGTGGGAATCAGACAATTCATTGTGGAGTGGTAGCACCGTGAGAGAACGAGTTGCTGATGGAGGAGCCGAGGAGAAGACTTGAGACTTGTAGCGGAAAGAGATCAGCTCATGGAATGGCGGCCAGGGGATGGACGAGACTGTACGATACCAGAGTTGGGAGATGTCGCGAAGGTAATGATTCTGTACAAAACTTGTATACAAAAACATTTATCAAATGACCATAGAGAGTCGATCTTTGCATTCAATAATAGAACAAGACTCTTGATGTTTGCTCTCTACTTTCACGTTGGCCTGAATATACGAGTACGCTTACATCGGCGAGGCGAAATATGATCGACAGCTACGGATTTATTCGGGAGAATGGCTCAACATCATGACCGTTAAGCGCGCCTCCCTCAGGTCTTTGGCAAAGCAAGGTCCAGTCCAGTACCCTAGTACACGTGGTGAGAAAGATACCATCTAATCAAAGTGATGCCAGCTAAGCAACGCCACGTTGAACGGTAGGAGTCCATATTAGGAGACTTTAGATAGCTTCGTGAATGGATAACAGACGGAAATGAGGCCGCCGTATCATATCATTTCGTTCAGATTGCAATGTACCTTCTTCGGGCTGGAAACTTCACGGTCCCTGTGTCGCTTCAAACGACGGGAACTCGAATGGCTCTCATAAGTAAAGCAAGTATACGTCCGACGATCAACCCCCTCGGCGGGGCTGATGAGCGCAAGTCGATCAAAGCATCTCGCTGGTCGCTCTGAGACTAGAGTAATGATTACTGGCATCAACCGGATATCATGCCCTACGGCTTACTGTTGTTGATATGGTCTTCCCGTTGGTGCCTGAGAGTAATATTGACAATAGTGCGGTTAGCGACCGTACCTCGGCGCTGGTGGGTGCAGTCGTAATCACGCAACCAGCGCCAACAATTGCTCACTCACTAAGTTGCGCCACGTCACGGTCAAGCGCCTTGAATATCGTAACTCTTGCGTGACTGGCACGAGTAATTAACAACTTAAGGTACTATTTCAGGTAAGACGGGTTTCTACGAGTGATTACACCAAAAGACTCGGACCGTATTATTATGCGCTGGTCCGCATCATGGTCATGACGACATTGGTAATTAAGGTAATTTCTGCCATACAACCCTCTCGCACTTGCCCTGGTAGCCTTATTACTTGGTGGCTGCGGCTGCTCTGTATGGCAAGTGCGATGTGGAGCCACTGGAAAAGAAAGGAAGGAACTTGAATGTGCCTGAACGCTGGAAAGGCGAGGAAGGACCATCCAGGAATCAGAGCAGGAGCAACAGCCCCCAGGATCGCTAATGAGTAAGGGGCGACCGGGATATTAGGGTTGGACAGGGTAACGACAACAGCCTAACAGGGTTGGGCGGGATCGAGGATCCTCATTATCTTTCATCCCATGCTCACCCATGCCGTCTAGACTAAGAATACTCATCGCACAGCTGTCAGCTCGATCCCATCTATGGCTGCGCTATTATCTCTCGTAGGTTGGCTACGCTACCGAGGCGCTTCTAGCTGCTTGGCCACTTTGGAATAGGGATGAAAAATCTTCAACAGAAATGGTGGACGCTAATGATTCCGGGCCACGCAAGTACCGACGACTACCAGTACTAGTTGTACGAGTAGTCTAGCCCATGATAGCATCTGATCAACATCGAACCCATCAGATTGACCGATCGAATCGCCGCGCTAGATTCTAGAATGGACACAAGCTGGAGATACGGGCCAGACTCAATATTATTACGGAACCCACCGGCTAAGTTCAAGTTCTGCGGGCTTTCGTGGTCTCGTCGCCCACGCACACATGGCGGGCACCCCTGAGCATCCGGCCATACAGAGAGGCTAGCCTAGCTCGATTCAGCCATGGCTTTCATGGTTCCTGCATTAGCACCAATACTTGAGACGAGCGGTCTCTACAAGGTGGACGGCGGCCACGATGAGTGCTGCGTGTAAGAAAACGAGTACCTCTACAGGCGCTATCAAGCCTCGACCAGCTATTTTTGGTGGGCATCTTGGCACTTATCATGTATGAGTACTTGGGCCATGCGCTGCTTCTCCTTTTTCTCTTCCTCGGTTCTCAACCACCAGCACGGGCTGCAAGGTGACATGCTCTCACGCTCACAATCCCTGCAAAAAGAGATGCTTCGACTCCCCCCATTGGATGTGCCGGTTCCGATGCTCCACGATCAGGATCCCCAAGTAGCCTTGATAGTCCACGATGGCCCAAATGCGCGTCGTTTTTGTTCTGGCTGATTCGCCCGTTCTGGCCAGGGTCATCATAGGCCTTGGGACCCAACCGGGAGGACCGCCCTCCCTCCCCTTGACCTCTCGTCACAGGCGTGCTCATTCTGGCTGGCTGTGAAAGTGGAGGCAGAAGGCTCTGCAGATTGCGGCGGAGTCTGCGTGTGTGCTCTCAAAAGAGTCCATTGCCCGCCAACCTCGCTTGTCTTCTCTTTTCCCCCCTACGCGAATACATTCATTCACTTCTCGTCGACTTGAAGCTCAGGCACAAGGCTCATCAGCCATACATTCTTTCACTGTTTAACAGTAGTCATTCTTTTATAAACAAACCCACATTCACTTATACAATGGCCCGCTTCAACTTCGCTGTTGCTGCCCTGGCTCTGTCCAGCGGCGTCGCCGGTAGCGTCTTCGAGTACTACCCGGTTAACACCACCACCACCACGCCCTACCAGGCTCCCACCACGGTGAAGCACACTATCACCGAGACTCTCACCACCTGCGTGACAGACGACGACGGTACCGAGCACACCAAGACTCTCACCACCACCTACTGCCCTGAGGATGGTACCGAGCTTCCCGTTCCTCCCCCCGAGCCTACCACCGTCAAGCACACCATCACCGAGACCTTCACCACCTGCGTCACCGATGATGATGGCCACGAGGAGACCCAGACCCTCACAACCACCTACTGCCCCGAGGATGAGGAGACCGACAAGTACCCCCCTCCTCCCGCTCCCACCCACGGTGATGGTGACGATGGTGACGACGAGGACGACGAGGACTGCGAGGACATTACTACCACCACTACTGGCACCATGACTGTCACCAAGACCGTCACTAAGCCCGCTGAGAAGCCCACTGAGCCTCCCAAGGAGCCTCCCAAGCAGCCCGAGCCTCCTAAGCAGCCCGAACCCCCCAAGGAGCCCGAGGAGCCTAAGGAGCCCCCCAAGCAGCCTGAGCCTCCCAAGGAGCCTCCCAAGCAACCCGAGCCTCCCAAGGAGCCCGAGGAGCCTGAGTACCCTCAGCCTGAGCCTACTCCTACTCCCGAGCCCACTCCCGAGGTCCCCACCACTTGGCAAACCATTCCTACTGTCACTCCTAGCCAGGGCACCCCCGAGCCGATCCCTGAGCCTACTGAGTCTGCTCCTCCTTCTTCAGGCGCCGTCAAGGTTGGTGCTAGCGCTCTGGCCTTCGTCGGTGCCGCTGCTGCTCTCTTCCTGTAAGCGTGGCATGAGAAATGAGATAAGACGAGGTAGGACATTTTGGGATCGGTCTTGCGCATGGGTTGCATAGCAGCTGGCTCCACTGCCTAATATATATTGTATATTCTTAATTACTTATTCTACTGGAGGACGAAATTTATGTGGCGGCTTGGCGATTAATAGAGGGCGGAGTAGGGTTGCGAAGTTGGACAACGACCTGCCCAGACTTATGACATGATCTATCCTAAATGTTCACTTTAATTACATTTACTGTGCCATGGCCCTGAAGTGATTCGATGCTTTTAATAACTCGCTTGCAATGTACTTCTTGATACTTTAGCGTTGCAAATTTGTAGTACTTTTCTTATATCATACTAGTAGTGCCGTCCTGAAGACCTATAGGTGAGTTAACCAGTAACCCTCCGGACCTGAATGTCACTTTTCAGCCTTGTACGATTCTATAACCCAGCAATATACTCCGCTTAAGCCCTTCATACGCCCGTGGCCAACCAAATAATCCCATCATCATCCCCGTTCCCTCGCTACTTAATGCTCCGCATGTTGTCCTCCAAAGTTTCTCCCCCTATACAGCCACAAGCAACCCCAACTGCCTTGATATCCGTCATGCCTCTCCCAACGGCTCATCAACATGGCACCATCCCGTCACAAGCTGCCTCTTAGCGCAATGTCTCCCCATCACCACATCTCTCGCCATGGTCACCAGCTTCTCCCAGTGGCCCCTCGGCAAAGCTCCTTGACCTGGAAGTCCACGTAGTACTACCTCCACCGTGAGCCAGTACTGCACTACATCACCCCTCCGAACCAGCGCGTGAAAGTCCCGCCTGTCCAAGGCCAGGGGGCGTTGCAGCCGCGGCGAGAGAGGGAGGATGGTGGAGTCTGGGCGGGGCAGCATGATCGGCGCCGGCGCCGAGTGGTGGTGGTTGTCCGTGGTGGTGAGGAAGCTTGTTGATGTGGTGGATGCGCTGGATGCTGCTGAAGATGGTCTGGACGCAGTGGACTCGGTCCGGTGGCGAGTGTCTCGGCGCCCGCGCCGTGTATGCCTTCGTTTGGGAGGAGGTCGATCCGGTAGTGGTCTGTCTGGAGGAGGGGGTCCTGATGGTCTGCCGGCGTAGGTCGAGGAGTGCTTCGAGGCGGCCGCGGCGGCGTTGGCCATCATTACAACAAAGAAAAGGGAGACTCTTTTCCTACCCTCTGTCTTGTACTGTTAAGAACCGTATAAGTGAGATTGACCAGTCCTGTAGTGGCTTCCTCGTGTTCGGCTTTTATATGAAGGTAATATACATCAACGAAATACGAGGACTCGAGGAGGGTAGTATTGTTATTCTCCGGGAGAAGTCAAAAGGCGGGGAAAGGTAAGTAGGAAAAAATAAAAAGGGACTCATGAAAATCAGAAAAAAAAAATGTTTGTCTATGTTTGCGCCGGGAAAATAGGATGAAAAAGCGGCAGTCGGCAGTAGTTAGGTAGTAGTAGGCAACTCAAAACGCGTCGGGACATGTCTACTCTTGTGGCGTATGCCTTGCGAGAAAAGGGCAAGTTGACTACTACTACTACTAATGCTATCCTATACTGGGTGGGTGTGTGCCGCTGAGTGCCTTCGGCCGCCCGCCCCCCTTTTTTCCTTGACAATTCTATTCTTTTTGGGGCTGCGTTACGCGAGCCATGGCCAGGCGGGAGACGGGTAGTTGCACGATGGAGGGCGGCGCGGGCCAAGGGTTTTGGAGGACTCGTTTTTCCTTGGGTCCATGGTGGGCAAACTCGGCGGGGGGGCTATGCGACGAATCCAGGGTTTTTGCAGCGGATAAAGAGCTTGGTTTCCTTTTTTAGGAATGGGAACACATGTTTGTCGGTAAGGTAGTGATTCAGTCAGGAAGAGCTGAGGGGAAAGAGGGGGAGGAAAAGCACTCTTTTCGCAAAAGAGAACTGCAACAGCGAGACCGACAGATACGTGTAGGAGTCGGTGTGAAGGGGGGGCGTAGAAGGGGATAGGTGAAGCGAGTTTTGGAAGCCGAGCTGAGCATTTGGAATACCCTTTTGTTAGGGTCTGCAGCGAGCTGACGGCAATGCATCACATAATAAATACGTAGCGTAGCCGGGCGCGGCTTGCTTGCGGCTCGTAATGGGCTGCCGCGCGGCTGAAGAGGCGGCGGCTGGCTCACCTCTGCAGGTTTTATGGGCGTGAAGGAACCGTGGCTTATTCTGGGGAACAAAAAAAAAAGGCAACTCGGATAGGTGGGCTTGAAACAAGTCTATTGCAAGTGGAAACCCAGGGGTATCATAAATAAACCGTAACGCTTCGTCAAGAGGAATTTGGGGGCTAAGCGAGGCTGACCAACCGCCAACGTACTCATGATAATCGCGACCGAATCCATTCTGCCCACTTGCAGAGATCCTCCATGTGCTCTAGAGCCTTGCCGAGCGTTTGCCTCGTGACTTGCTTGTCCTGGCCTTTGCTGTCCTCTTCGCTGGGTAAGACGTTCTCATCGACAACTTCGACCACGCCATCCTCTAGGATCTGCAAGGTGATAGTTGCTTTGTTGTCTTTGAAGGGGAAGACGACCTGGAAGTGGGGAGTAGGATGGACCCAAACTATGGTGTCCAAACTGAGCTGCGATTCAGAAGCTTCCAACCCTGAATTTCCCATTTCCTGATCTTGGCCGGAGGATTGCATGAATGCTGCCAATTCATCCCTTGCCGCGGTAGCTGTGCCGTTTGGATTCTTAATTCTGTCGGCTGCCTTGGACCCTGGATCCTCCGTTTTGGAGCCGAAGCTGTTTTCCAGAAGTGTAGAGGTGAAGGCCCACTGTCTGAGCAGTGGTAGCATGCTGATTAATTGCTTGGGGTGAGAGAAGGTCATCTCTGTCACCTCCATTGAGTAGATCTGTTTGTAGATGAACAGCGTATTGTGATGCGACTTGTCCATCCGAGTCCCATCTTTGTCGAAGACCGAGACCTTGCGATGGCGCTCGATAGTCCGCTTCTCACTCGGGTCATGATGAACGCCGGGAGGGATGGGGAAGTAAAGCTGGTCGAACGTCGGTGGACGAGGCGGAGGCGGCGGAGGGTCCATATTAGCGCATCCGTAGAGCCGCATCCAGTCGCTCTGTGGCAGCACGACGGGGGGGTCGAAGGTTACGGTAAACATGACCGCAGGTACCCTGACTGTGGAGAGATCTGGCTGCATCACCTCTATGCCAGCATTCTTAGTTTCCTCCGATGCCGTGAGTGGCACATTATCTGGTTCCAACCAGTCCAAAGGGAACTGTTTTGGGTCACCGCCGAGGCCATCGTCTTTGACAATATCTTTTGATAACCAGTCTTCTGATATCCGTGCTGGAGTTGCCTGCAGGCCATCCATACCTGCGCATCCTATGGCAAGCGTCCAGAGTCTTTCACGCTCTTGAGAATATGATGTAGTTTTGTCATTTTCCGGCGGTATCAACCTCCCCTCTTTCCAGTACTGCAGCGTTAGACCGACTCGTTCGCGAGCGTTCATAGTTGGATACCCGTGCTTAGTACACATTGCCAGCTGGGGAAGTAGCTTCTCTGACTTATCGCTGTCCCCACGAAGTTTGGAGAGATCCCATTGATACAGCTTCTCCAGACTTGTGTATAGGCCCGCCAAGGCGGCACGGCAGTCGAAAGTTGGCATAATGCTGAGCTTGTCCAGAGTGGCAAGCCTTTCCAGATTATAGGCAAATTTGTCAAGCGTCTTTGTCAACGGGCTCTGATTTGGAGGCAGGCGTAGGTCGTCCATCAGTATCTTGCTGACGGGTTCCATGTGCTTCGAGGTGGATTCCGATGATTGAGGGAAAGCCAAGGTAACATTGTGTACAATATTGTTGTCAAGGACGACTTCAATCTGTGTGCTTGAGCCCGCAATGATCAATGCCCTCATTTTTCGTGCACCCGCACCCATGTAGTCTTCGGCGAGGCAGTCGAATCCATTGCGCTGTGCAAGACGCTCCAAGCCAGCTTCACTGACAAGCCCTTTCTTTGTCTACATGACCGTTTGTTAGACTTCCAACCTCCCCATGCCCACAAACAAGGAACTCACATTCAAAATATCCAGAATTGTTTCGAGCCTCTTCAATTTGTCATCGTCTCTGGTAATCGGTCGCATATCTCGCAGCTCGTCGACCGGATCATGATCTGGGCCTAGGTCCGGAGGCCCAGCAAGGCCAAGAGCGGCGGCGGTGGATGGACTGTCAAAGCCGAGGGCGCTGTTGGAGAGTTGACCTAACATACTAGCCGCAGGCGATTTCTTAACTTGCTGCGGCGAGGAGCGCGGGCCGCGCGGGGAGAAGGCAGCTTGGGCGGCATTGGAGAAGGGCGTCGAAACGGGAGGAGTTGCACCGGTGAGTTGGGAGGGCGTTGCGCCAGTGAGCTGGGAGGGCGTCCTGCCCTGCTGAGGGGCAAGATGCTTATTCGGAGTGGGAGTCGACATTGTGACAAGTGTGATGATTCGCGCTTCCTAAGGGCGGTGCAGACGGTTTGTTGGTTGGGTGCTTCCGGTAGGATATTCAGCAATTCCGTCCGGAAGCTGCCAACGAGGCTTGTCACCACTTGAACAAAGGCGTGGAGACAAGTCGACTACTTCCCGCGGCTCGGTGCGCGAAAGACCTGCGAAACCCTCGCAATCAATGTTCAAGAGACTGGTTCCATTCGTCAAACGATATGCGCCACCTTGGCGCCGCGTTTCCGTCGGTAGGGTAGAGAGGGCGGGGAGGGAAAGGTGAGATTGACAGCCGTGCTGGAGTTGAGGCCGCGATAAGGTAGCTTAAGCTTGGTGGAGGTAAAGTAAAATAAATGGCAGCGCCAGTGCCCTTGCAGAGTGCTGCAGGCGGAGGACCCACTAAAACATTCCACTACGTTGAGCATCATCGTATTCTGCCTCACAGCTCTACTAGCATCTACTATTATACTACTAGTAGTACTACTACGCAGTATCACTCATCGACTCCAGGCCACAGGCAAATCAACATCGCGTCATCAATTGCCGCCGTCATGGCCGCCGCCGCAGTATCGCGATGGCATCCCAAGGCTGGCAAGCGTAGCTGGGCCGGCCGAACGTTGCGCATCGTGGTCTCCCCCAGTCCGCTGAGCTTTGCTGAGCGACGATCGGTCCTCCAAATTCTACAGCGGCAAGGTACGATTGAAACCTTCAAGATGGACCCGGTATGTCAAGGCCTGCACAATTGAGCTTTTTGCTTCGATACCGCAATGCGACGTACTGACAGAGCTGCAACGTATAGAATTACCATGACCAATTCATCGCTGTCGCAAAGACACAGGAGACGACCGACAAGCTCCTCGAGTCCAGCCCGCTTTCCTACACCATCGACAGTCCCCACGAGTCTCTCGACATCAATTACATCGACTTGGCTAGGCCCGATCATCTCGACGGTACCAAGGCCACAGTCAACCCGGGGGGTGAGATATCGAAGGAAGAACAAGGCGGCCAGGCGCATAAGAGGTACGAGCTCGGGATCATGGAAGCGCCGGAATTTAATCACACATTCACCATGACTTCGTCTCCTCTCCATGGTCCGTGGCCGGCAGAGTTCACCAATCGTGAAAGTCTCTCGAGTTCTATCCTTAAGCAGACACTACCGCACAACATGGCGCGCCCAGGCCTAGCTCGCTGGGACTACAATTCCGAACAAGCGGTACCGACATCGAAGAAAGAGGAGCGCCATCTACTGGCCCGATGTCTGCCGTCCAAGATCAAGAGACAGATGGAACAGCCTGATTCAGACGAGCCAGAGTGACGAGGGCCAATAGAAAGGCTTTCCATCACGTACGAGTACGCGACAGATCATGGCTGGCTATTTTGTGCATGCTACACCTTCGCACATGGTATTTCGGCCTTGGTTCCGTTTCCATGCAGCTTCTAGCGTGTCTGCGCCTTCCGTGGCAACGCGGCGTTGGGGCGGTGCGGTGAGAAACGCGCACACCCAAAACATCACCTCCTTGCGCCAGTCGGTGGCAGACGCAAACAAATTCATGTACCAGCTGTCTCCACTGAATAGGGCTTATGATGTTATCTCCGACAAAGGCTTAAGGCTTAGACCCAGATCCAGATCCAGGCCCAGAAACAGCTGCATCAGCTGCATCAAGTTGCCCAACTTCTTGTCTCCAAGGCCTGTAGGACAGAGTCTATTGTCGAGCAGAAGAAACCAACTCTCACCACCTTACGAATAACGGGATTATATACTTGTAGAACAAGCTGAGATTGCGAGGTTATTATGAACTCGAATACATACTCAACGAAATTAGTGTCATATTATCAATATTATCTCCTCTAGCCTACGGATATCTTACGCATCAGAGGCGATTTACCAATCTTAATATATTTTGCAATGGACGCATAAACGCCGCTGACACTCAGTGGCACCGTTCAGCATCGTGGTCAAGTGTCTTGAAACACGCCGCCAGGAAGCGATTGTTCTTCACTGGCGAGTCTTCAAGTGCTGTAGACCTAATACGTGGAGCCATTGCGGTACACGGCTTTGCATTCGGCGTCTGCTTCTTTCAGCCGTTTTCTGATGGGAAGATCAAGGGTCTGTGCGAGACGATCGTCTAAGGGTCCGCAGGATCGCCGACTGCTGAGTTTGGTGTTACGCGGCCCTGGATGTCCTACAACTAATTACCACTTGAGCCCTGCAGGATGCCACTACCTATGTACTGGTAGTCAGCTAATGCTATGCTAAGGGTTCAAATCTCTTGGTGTCTGAGTAGCATGATGTAGCCTTAGACGAGCCCGTAGCACTGACAGAAATACTTGCTGGTGTTCATGGGGATTCCTGCCAATGACGGCTACCAATTAAACAATGGTTCGTACGAACACCGGTTGGGGGCGTCTTCTCTAGTATGCAGAAAGCCCCAGTATGTGTCGTTCTAAAATTATCACTACTACAAGTAATACCAGCAACATCCTCTTTGACTGTTGTGAGGTGCCGTACTTTGCCGTCTATCCAGCCGGGACGTTGGTGCCGAGTTTGTGACCGATTCTGTCACCCGATCGGCGCACCAAAAGAAAGCGTGTTGGTGGTGTTGGGCCAAGATGAGCAGGGATCCCAAGCCTGGCTCCAAGCCTGGTTCCAAGTCTTGGCTCCAGAGTTGTTGGTGTTTGCCAGTTTGGTATTGAACGTGGCCCACCATCGCCTGAGCAAGCCACCCCTAGCTACGTCACAGCCTCAGAGGAGTCGCAAGCTCTGTCGAACTTGGGGATGGATGGGGGCAAACCGGTTCTGCTGCTCTACTGCTCTGCTGATTGTCCTGTCTCCCTCCAGGGCCCCGGCATGTAGGGATCTACGTCGTGGCAATGAATGGCACAGCACAGGACCAATTTTTTCTGGGTAATCCGCGTCAGCGCGGCCGGCCCTCAGACATGTGCCTTGGCTATTCGTAGGTACTTGTACGAGTATTACTCGTAATAGTCGGGGATGTCCTTGGTGGCCCTTGGGTGGGCCGTGGGCCGTGGAGAACTGAGATCAGAGTCGCAAAGCCTGCCACGCACGCAACGAGCTGCAAGACTGACAAGACCCCTTCTTCTTCTTCTTCTTCTTCTTCTTCTTCTCTTGTGAGTGAGTGTTGCCCGTTCTACCGCGACTGTGACTGGTCTGTGCTGTCCGGATGGGGCATGGCTCAAGTTCACTGCCGTCATGACGTCTCACGAAATCCACAAACAAGGCGCTGCTGCAACTGCTGCGATCGGCCCTTGTGCCCTGCATAGTCACACCCATGTTCGTCTCTTCCGATCTGGGCTGGCACTGACATCTTTCCTATTTATTCATATCTATCCTACTTCCCCAGCCTTCTGAGGGTATTCATGATTTCTTTGTCTCCCAAGTAAAATAGCGATTACACACTCTTGACTTCCCGAGGCTGAAACATTCAGCACACACACACACACACACACACACACAAGCAGTACTCACTTACACACATTCACTAAAAGCAACACCACCCTCCATCGACTTCACCATGGGTCTCGGCACAGTTCTTCATTATGCCGGCTCGTTGATGCTCTTCGTCGCCATGGTCCTGACCATTGTCGTGGACATTACTTCCCCGACCGTCAGGAACCTGTCCTTCGTCAACCTCAACTTGGAGGGCGAGAATGATGCAACCTTTGGTGCATTTGGATATTGTTGGAAAGGTGGTCAAAACAATAGAGAGTATGTTCTTGCCATTTACCTTACTATCAATTCATGTGATCCAAGATAACTAACCTCTTCCAGCTGGACCTGCTCCGACACGACCATTGGCTACAACCCCGTCTCTGTTCTTAACACCGTCGACGCTGGCAGCTACAGCAACATCCGCGCTGACGCTGTCGAGGGCTTGACCAAGGTCTTCATCCTCCATCCCGTCAGCACCGTCATCCTCGGCATCGCCTTCCTCCTCAGCTTGCTCAACGCCAGCACTGTCATCTCCATCTTCGCCACACTCACCTCCGGCATTGCCTTCGTCGTTGCCGCTATCGCTGCCGTCCTCGACTTTGTCACCTTCCATCTGCTCCTGACCGAGATCAACGATGCCGAGGGTGGAGGTAGCGGCAAATACGGTTCTGCCGTCTACCTCGCTCTGATCGCCGCTCTCCTGGCTCTGGTTGGTACCATCATCATGTTTGTCACTTGCTGCGCTGGCCGTCGCCGCCGCAAGAGGGAGAGCCGCAAGATGATGCAGTACTAAGCGTCTCGAGAAATTCTACGCGACAACATGACCGACCAGATCAAAGAGAACAACACCAATGTTTAATCAAAACTGGAGTTAGCGGACTCAACATGAAGACACGGCCTCTCTAGGCGAAAGACAACTACATACTGCTTGGCTTTTGTTTATTACTATCTGTTACTAGATCTTCAATGATCGCTTATGATATCCAATGTTTCCAATGAATTTAGCAAACTTAATACATAAAACAACTATTACTTTATTCACTTTTACCTCGCCCGTAGTATGAAGCATAACTGTAAAATTCAGGAACAAAATTTTGATTATTCCATGTTCGTATTATGACTTACACCGCCAGCATCGAAAGCCTAAAGACGCGCGTCCTTAATACGCCCACTTATGTCATCGGAATGCCATGACCCGATTCTCAGTCACAGCCGAAACACTGGGGAATCGGGAGTCTGGCCTTTCGGTGGGGGAGGGCTTGAGCTGAACAAATGGGTTTAATTCAATTGCCAAGCGAGGGCAATTAGTCGGAGCGACAATAGCGTAGGATCATCATTTCAAGGTCTGAGCTAATGATTTTCTGGGCAACGTCACCAGGGTGACAATTAATCTTTGTGCGACACATGATGCCAGGGGCGTGTCTTGGCTAATATGGGAGGTCAAGGACAAAATACATGTAGAATCAGGAAGCAGAGGACCAAGGTTCTTGTGGGGTTTCCCTCGTCAAAGACATATCAAATAGCGCCTTTGATACATCCCAATATTGTTGGCCAAGTTACCATCGTACAATTTACTCGTAGTATAGAGTTGGCCTTGTATGCGCAGGGCAAATTCAGCCTGTTCCAAACCGGACCGAGGGCTTGGTACAGACGTCACTCACTGTTCTAGACCTTAAAATCTGGTTAGCTGTTAGCTGTACGTACCCAATCTATTGATTGGTGAGACCTCAACCCCTGTCCATTGCCATTTATTCGGTCCAAGCAGCTTGAGCCAAGTATAACGCTACCACGAACCGGCCTGGTAGCAACTATCGAATAGCCTTGTGGCGGCATGCCGTCTAAGTCCTTGTCTCTCTTCCTTCTTTCCAGACCTGGCAGCCTTCCATTGCCTTCAAGCAATGAAAGAAAAGCAATCACTTTGGGTTTTGATTATCACAGGGGAAAAGTGTATATTAAAGGGATTCATGGATGTATCTATTGAGGGATGATGGATGGATAGATGGATTACATTAAATGGTAGGTATCTTTTTTTTCTTCTTTTATTTGTTGGTAGGTCGTGGTAGCAATACACCCGTTGTTGTCAACGTCAAGTTGAAACGCCTGAACGCCGCCACCAGCACCCTTTGAAAAACTCCCTTGAGGCTCAAAGACCTTGCAACAAACTTTTGGTTCTCCCGAGCAGTCGAGCCAAAGGGTTATTTCTGTTGAAACGACCTGCTGTCATTGGTGTGTGCATATAAGTGGCATTCGGCTCTTGTTTCCGCTCGCTTTCTCTCTCTCGCTTCTTCTCATCCAAACCCTTTCTCCATTACTCTTCGATGACATTTCGAGAGAGTAGAGAATAAGGGGGGGAAAGATCAGATCAACAGAAAGTGGCGCACGTTTACAAGAAGAGGACACTGGCAGCAATACCAATAACCATACCAAAGATGGAGGACTTTTGGGCGCTGGCGCCGGCAACGGGCACTTGCTTGGGAGGAGGACGGTTGAGAGGAGAGCTGATGTTGCCAGCGGGAGGTGCAGGGACACCGCCCGAAGGAGGAGCAGGGGCAGAGCCGCGAGGAGGCTGCACCTGGGGAGCCTCGGGTGAGGGAGCCTGGGGAGAGGGAACCTGAGGAGAGGGAGCCTGAGGAGCCTCCTGCTCGGGAGCCTCTTGTTGAGGAGCCTGCTGCTGAGGGGCCTCCTGCTCGGGAGCCTCTTGCTGGGGAGCTTCCTGCTCGGGAGCTTCCTGCTGAGGGGCTTCCTGCTGAGGGGCTTCCTGCTGAGGGGCTTCCTGCTGAGGGGCTTCTTGCTGAGGAGCCTCTTGCTGAGGAGCTTCCTGCTGAGGAGCTTCTTGCTGGGGAGCCTCCTGCTCGGGAGCCTCCTGCTCGGGAGCCTCCTGTTGAGGGGCTTCTTGCTGAGGGGCTTCTTGCTCAGGAACCTCCTGCTGGGGAGCCTCAGGCTTGGGAGCTTCTTGCTGGGGAACCTCTTGTTGGGGAACCTCAGGCTTGGGAACCTCAGGCTTGGGAGCTTCCTGCTGGGGAACCTCTTGCTCAGGAACCACCTGCTCAGGAACCTCAGGCTGAGGGGAAGGGGTGGCTTGAGGGATGGGAGCGGGAGCAGGAGTAGGGTTCTCGGGAACCTCAGGGACAGCCTGAGAGTTGACTTCAGGGGCGGGAGTAGGAGGAGAAGTGATATTGCGGGCGGGGACAACAGGAGCCTCCTGGCTGACAGGAGCCTGCTGGACGTTAGGAGCTTCCTGGTTGATAGAAGGCTGCTCGACGTTGGGGGCCTGTTGCTCAACGGGAGCCTGCTGAACGTCAGGGGCCTCCTGGTTGACGGGGGGCTGCTGGACGTTAGGAGCTTCTTGGCTGATGGGAGGCTGCTGGACAACAGGAGCCTGCTGCGATACGGGAGCCTGCTGGACAACGGGGGCAGCCTGGGTGATGGCAGGCTGGCTGAGGACGGGAGCCTCCTGGTAGATAGGAGGTTGCTGGACGATAGGAGCCTCCTGAACAACGCTAGGCTTGTTCTCGACCTTGTCCTCCTGCTTGACGTCCTCTTCTTCCTCGACCTTCTTCTCTTCCTCCTTCTCCTTCTCCTTGATCTTCTCCTTGACTTCCTCCTCGACCTGCTCTTCGATCTTCTTGTTGATCTTCTCCTCGATCTTCTTCTTGTCGACCTTCTTCACCTCCTTCACCTTCTTCTTAGGCTCAGGCTTAGGCTTGGGCTTAGGCTTGATCTTGAAAAGGTCAATCTCGACGTCGACCTTCTCCTTCTCCTTGGGGCATTGAGGGCCGTGGCAAGGCTCCTTAGGCTTGCAATGCCAGCACCCGGGCTGAGCCCAGTTACCCTTGCACTCGTGGCAGGGCTTCTTGCAGTCCTTGCAAGGCTCCGGCTTGGGAGGCTTGGGGCAAGGGCAGAGCTTGCCAGGCTCACCGGAGCAAGGGCAGGTGAGCTTGCCCCCGAGCTCCTTGACGTCGACGTGGTCATGCTTGGGGTGCTTGTTCTTGACCTCAATCTGGGTGGTCTCCTTGACTTCGCCCTTCTTGCCGCCGAAACGGTCCAACTCGACGTTGTGACCCTTGTTGTCGTTGTTGTTATTGTTGTTGTTACCCTTGCGGCGGTTCTGAGGAGGCTCGGCACGGCGGACCACGGGGTGGTTAACGTAGTCGTTGTACTGGGGGCGCTCGTGGGCAATGGCCATGGAGGAAACTCCAGACACAAGGGCCATGATGGCCATGTAAGCTTCCACGCGCATGATGACGTTGAAGCTGAAAAGGAAGCGTTATAGGAAATGGGCAGGAGAAGAGACAGTACTTGTTTGAAGGGAAATCACTGAGAGAGCTTGAAGAGTATGAACAGAAAAAAGAAGAATCAAGACAACTTGAGCCGGGGACTAAAGTATCAACATCTTAAATACATTTAGTTTAGATATCATTTCATGTCTGAGGTCGGTGATATAATCAAAACAAAGGATAAGCTCACACGGTTGCATAGATTAATATGCCAAATGAGTTCCGCTTGTCGTTCAAGGTTTGCACGAAAGACGTGTCTAGCAGCATCGTCGAAGGCAGGGAGATTCTGCGACGGGCAAATGAAGCCATTCCTACCCTCGATTAGGAAGCTGCCGGTTGCTTTTCGAAGACGTAGTCCATAGTCAAAGTGATCTCTGCATCAAGTTACGCGTTGCTGCTATCAGGGTTCGAATGGGGAGCAAACATGGATACTAGCCACCCATACAATGGATGCGGGCCTCACAAAAGCGAGATGACCCATAACAAATAAAAACAGAGTAATACACAGCGATCCACGGACTTTGTAATGAGAAGAGAGATGGGGATCGCTGCTTTTTTTCTTTTTGAAATCCAATTTCTGTCTTCGATATCGACGCCAAAGGGTCGGGTAACATTGCGGGAGCCACGTCAAAAGACAATGCTCGCTAGCTCAAGTTCCAAAGTCGTACGATAAGTCCATCCTCTTATTTTCTTTGGGGTCTCGCGAGTTTCCTCTCATCTCCCTGGTTACCATGCGGGGGGAGCCATCCTCAACGCCTCACGCGTCAGCCACACCTTATTCCTCCGGTATTCCAGAAAAGAGACCAAAACGCATGCGATGAGACTAAACATGGTCAGCTTTCACTCTGTATTTATACTGATATGCATCTTAGAGTTTTCCAACGAGGTTGGAAACTCTCCTTAAAGAAACGAAAAGACGCGGGGAGAAGGAACGTACGAATGGAAGCTTCGGGATCACGACTGCGAGAACTGCGAGGAAGTTGATGACGAAATAAGCCAAGTCGTAGTGGGTATAATGGGTGCTGAGCAAAAACAGCACAATCGGCACACTGAGCAGGAATTTCTTAGTCGGTGTGTATTGAGCCCCGTCGTCGATTTGCTCCCACATATTGAGGTTATCGAAGGCCCCGCTATTAAAGTCGAAAGGGACGCCGCGGACGTAGTGGAACATGATGTACGAGCCGAACATGTAGGTGATGTTGGTCAGGGTCCAGGACGTCTCTTGCGAGACGCCAGGGATCACATCGTAGAAGATTTTGGCGCAGGCAATGAGTACAATGTGAATGGTCCAGGCTCCTATGTCAAGGTCAGTCTCCATACTCCGGGGTTCCGGAATACTGGGAGATTGAGCAACGTACCTTTGGCACTGGTCCAGTTAGCATTGAGATTGGGCAGTGCTGCCTGGTCACTGATTTGCTCGAGCGTCTCGGGGGGTTCATGATAGACCTGGAGGATACTACTAGATCTCCTCCGGCGAGTGCCATCGTCTTTCCGATCGGCCATGTCGAGGTAGGCACTTCCGCTCCCACTCCTGCTTCCGCTGCGCGGAGGGTTGTTGCCCGCGTCAAAGGTGACGGTGCGCTGAAGGAGAATTGGGGAAGACAGCTTGGCGGTATTGCGGGTTGAGCGAATGGTATCGGATGATGATCTAGGGCACAGGGGGGAGCGAGTCAAGATAGTCTTTGACTCGGAACCTGTGCTGAAGGCCTGCTAGATACCGTCTATCGGCCGCTGCTAGTTTGTAGTTGTAGGGATCTGGTGGTCTCGACTTTGCGTAACGTATGCGGAAAGGAGCGTCGTGTGACCGCGACGTTGGCTCTGATGACGATTACCGGGAGAGAGTGGAAGGATTCGGGTGTCAGGATGGAGAAGTTGGCTCTCTTTCCCTTTCTCTCTCCTAATCTCTGAAGCTCCTTGGCAGCAGGAACAGTATCAGACTCGTATGAATCGATAGGATGAGGAGGTGGCGATGGGTAGGATAGAGCTAGCTCCGGGACAGTCGAGGCAGAGCCAGCAGGATGAGCTGCGCGGGAAACGGGAGAGCGAGAATAGCAGGACTCTATTCCCACCAGAATGAGAGAAGAACACAAGGCAAGTAGCAGCAGTAAGAAGCAAATAAAACAAGGTGATGGATGGATGGATGGATGGATGGATGCTGGTGATGAAAGATGCGCTGGTGGTGGACACGGGCTGCAGCGTGACGGTAGAATTGGGCGAATTGAGAAAGATGACAGTCCCTCACGTAAACGTTGGATGTTGGAGCCCCTGCCCCAGGGCGACGGATAGGCGGCAGTCCCTTTTTTTTGGGGTGCACAGCCAAGCGTCCCACTGGCCGAGACCGCTCAAAGGCTCAAGCTCCACTCGGATTGGCTCATCATCTTCTGAACCCTTTATCGATAACCTGGCATACGTAATTATATCAATTGAGTAGGGGATTAATATTACCAGAACGAATCCCTACCCTATAAGAATAATTGGTCTGCAACGCATCGAAGCAAGCAGGACATTAGGCTCGTGTTCGTGGTCTCGGCTCAGTAGCCGTCAAGGATACTGAACCTATGGCCATGTGCAATACATGCGATACGATAACCAGGGCTTTGATTGACTGTAGGCAGATCTTTTTGGTTTCCATAACCATGCGGACTATTGGAATGCAAGCGCACAAGCTTTCGGGAAGCTGTAGAAAGCTGCAGTTTCACAACGCGCAAGCTCCAAAGCGGGAATCAAGAGCATGCAGCCAACTTTATTGCCAAGAAAGAAATATCAATGAATAGATATCCCCGAGAAAAAAACCGGTAGAGAACCATACTGCATCATGCTGGCTTCTCTGCATTGATCGGCTAATCATCGGCGGACCTACTTCGCGACAAAGCCAGGAGCGCGCTCAAAGCTGATTGGCCTCACGAATTTCTACTTTCACCTTAGGCAATGATTTCATCTCTCGATACTGAAGGATAGAGATATTGGGCTGCACTTTCTCAAATCGCATCAGCGTTGCAGCCAAGCCTCCCATCAACGATACTGACGTATACCTGGGTTGAGTTTTCGTCTCAGACCTTTGTTGTTCTGAGAGATTTGAAACATCGGACTCTTAACTCGTCTTTCACTGCGGCTGTTGCAAATTTCGGGTGCCTGTCAAGTTTTCATCACTTTGCCAACAGCCGCGCTTTAGCAGCCACCAGCATCTGGTTTTGGTCCAAAGACAGGGAGCTGGTTTCACATAGCCGCTCAGAAGCACGTCCTGGGTCTTACTAACATTGCTCAAAATGGCTTCAGCGGCGCAAAGTCCCGGAGAAATCCTCGAGATCTCCTCAAGTGATGATGAGCTCACTCCTTCTAGGAAGCGCGCACTCGATGATCCCGACAGCCCATCATCGCCCGGAAAAGCTGAACGTCACACGAAGCGTGCAAAGACTGAGTCTGCTGCCGCTTCCGCCTCTGCCTCGGCTGCCGTCTCTGTAGACGATGATTCCGAACTAGAAGAGGGCGAGGCAGAGGAATACTCCCCAACACTCGAGACTGAAGAAACACCACAGACTGCGCAAGGCCATCCGCTAGACTCAGCTTCTGGATCGAAAGGACCGACAGCTGAGGCTGCTACGCTGCCAACCGGCGTGTTCGTTCCGGCTAAGGGCCCTATCTTCACACAAAAGGCTAGGAGTTTCAAGCTTCCTGTCTACGCCGCGAACAGAGCAGGCACTTGGGAGGATAGATTCATTGACTGGGCCGAAGTATTTTGTGCCACAAATGCGGATCAGGCTCTAATAACCCAGAATATCGTTATAGATGCGTACGTGTACTATCTTGACCAAAATTCTGCTATCAAGGGCAAAAAAAGGAAAGCAGCAAAGACCGCCGCAAGAACAATGAAACGCAGCGGGGATCTTATCAAATTGACCAAGAGATTCGCGCCATCGAAAGGCAGCGCCCAAACATCGCAAGCACAAGCTCCTATTGTTGCCGATGACGAGAGCGATGGCTACGAACCGACCCTCGACGATCCTAAAGCTAAACCGACCGGAGCTGTGCCTTCGGCAAGCGAGTGGGCCTCGTTACTAGATGTTCCAGCGCAAGCCAATGGAAAGGTTGGTGGTTCTATGATCCGCGACACCAATGGCGATGGTGCTCAAAGGTTGGTTGGATCAGAGCAGAACCATTTGGGTGCTGCCACAGAGGCTAGCGAGAGGGAACAGCTACGCAAGTACTTTCCCTCAGCTACCGACCTGACCAACGTATGCCTTCTTTGTGGACAAACGGGACACACGTCAGTCTCTTGTCCCGACGGTAGTTGCAAGTTCTGCAACAGCAGCGAGCACTGGGACTACTGCTGCCCGACCCGGTCAAGGTGCGGCAAGTGTCGCCAACTGGGACACGACTCCTCTCAATGTGCAGAGAAGCTGGCTCTCACGAAGGAAGAGGGACTTGCTTGTAGTTTTTGTGATTCTGTTCAACATCTGGAGACGGAATGCACAGACATTTGGCGTTCTTTTGTGCCCTTGCCAGAAAGTATAAGGACAGTTCACTTCATCGCCCCATCATGCTCACAATGTGGGAGTGGAAAGCATTACTCTGCGGACTGCAGTGATGGCCGCGAGCGCGCCGAAAATCCTACCTGGTCCGTGAGGAATCTTGAACGATACGTCGACAGCGAGTCTCAAAATCTTGGAATTGAAGATGCCGCAGCGAGGTCAGAAGCACCATCGACATCGCGCGCTCCTAACATGAAAATCCGCGGTCATGCTGCACGCACCGCCAACACAGTTCACTACTCGTCAGAGAGTGATGATTCCGAGGTGGATTTCTTGGGTAAGAAGCCAGTCGGCAAGAGAGGAGCTCCCGTGGGACGCATTCGCATGTCCAGCAACATCCAGATGCCACCTGGTGCCCCAGGCAATGGAAACCGTCGCCGCCCTGATAGAGGCCAACCTCCACTCCCTCCAGGTCCGCCACCTCCAGGCCCACCCAATCGACAGGAGTCCTTTGGACGGTCGCGACCGGCCCCAGGACCACCACCATCTTCTCTTCCAGCCAAGCCCCCTGCGAGCTTAGGTGCTTATCGCGGTATACCTCCACCTCCCCAAGGGGGTCCACACCGCGGAGGAGGGCAGCCATCCTGGCCCAATGAAGGCGGAGGGGCTTCTCAATCACGTCCAGGAGATTTTGGTCCCGGAAAAGGGCAGCGTGGTGGACGCGGTGGTCGTGGTGGGAGAGGAGGGGGGAGAGGAGGTGGTGGCAGGGGAAAGAATAGAGGTAAACGTTAGTTGACTGGCCTCGAAAAGCAAACTTGCATTGCCACCCCACCTAGTCGTGTATGAGGCCGGCCGGCGATGGACGACACGGATGGCGTTACCATTCGGCTTTGATACCCATTTTGATTTATAGAGAGCCTGTTTGGCGGAAGCCACATGACTTGGGAATAAACTAAGACCTATCCTTTTCACCATGCGAATGTCATTCTCAGTTGATGCTGTCAACTCTCATGTTTTCAACAATTCAACGGACGGGATGGGTGTGAACATGAACCAATCAAAAGTATGAGTTAAGTAGAAAGCCTCCTAGGACCTCCTCTCCAATCATTGTTGTGCTCCGGCAGAATGGGCATCTCCCCGAGGAAACACTCTGTTTCAAAAAATACCTTGAGTAGGGTTTCGAAGATTTGCGCAGGGAGCGGACGATTCGTCTCGAGAGGCCCTTGCTTTCAAGCTCCACAACTCGAAACATTTTCAACTCAAGTTTCGAAATGTCAAGGCTATACTCGTACCTTGCCTGTGTGGGTGGGGGTCATGGACATGGTGGCACGGCCCGCCCGTTGATCGCTTGTTGTGGTGGTTTCAACGGTGATGTGCAACTATCGTGACGCGAAGCGATAGGACGCGACTACATGCTTGGATGTGTGTCCAAACTCTGCTATACCTTCTTCTCCACCGCGATCTGGTTTCAATAGTCTACGATTTTACCTGGTTGAGATGAAAATTTTCAATGATCCATACATTTTGGGAGTCATTCAAGCAACAGCAGCAGGGTCATATGAGTCTTTGCAAGCGTTGTTGTCCCCATTTGACGTGGCAGCGTCCAGGGGAGGCGCAAACTTTTTATACTCACAGCGGCATTGAAGTTGTCAACGTCGCGAAATTCATGCCACAAGCCGAAGAAGCGCAGCCGCGTGCCAATCGCGTATCAAGTCGTGGCGTCGCGTCTGTCGAGTCATACCAGCGCGCGTCTGATTGGTTAGTGGAGTCATGCAGTCTGCAAGACGGGTGAATCGTGTGGCTGGGAGCTGCATCTGCCCCGCGAACGTGGTACGCTAATCAATGGAGAAACGTCTTTAGCTAGGCCTTATGGGAAGTTATTGGCGTAGGATCCAAGTTTACTGCAGCTTCTTGACGGTTTCCCCCCTCTTGTCCACTCGGAATAGGGCTTGGATATGTAGCTTGCGCGTGGGCTGCGGATCGCACTGGGGGGGCCTTTGGGCCTCGCGACTGGCCATCGGCACTGCAGCCATGAGACGGGCCAGCTGCATGCCCTCCTACTTCCACACGTCCCGGGGCAACGGGGCAAGGGTTGAGTGACCGCTTGGCCAACGAAGATGGTCCGGCGCGCTGCCGACGCCTATCCTACGTCGCTCCAACGCGGATGTGGACGCGAGCTGCAGCTGTTGGACCTCTGGACGAGCGTGGAAAATGTTACCCAACCCCCCCGGTCTAGAGATGCATATGTACGAAGACGGGTGCATATGGTCAAGTCGTGACTTACCATCCAATCGTTGAGGCGCTCTTCTCGAATTCTCGCGACATGCTCGATTTTCCTGTCCCATCTTGTGGATGGCGGGGAAGGAAACGCAGGAAGACTTGAGGGAAAAATAGTGCATAGTCAAGGGGGCAAGTAAACGTAAAGTGGGCGATCAGTATCCCCCCCGTTCCTTGAGGACCCTCTTGCGCGTTTGTGGTGATGCAGGTGGGAATATATCTATCGTTTCCGCCGGATGTTTGTTGCGGCCTGATTTTCTGACCTGCATTTTTGTTTCTCGAATCCAGCCTGTCAGCTTCTAATATTGTTTCGCCTTGTTTCTGCAGGCCATCTTTGACATCTTGCCTATTATCAGACGACACAACCCTTCCACATCAGACGGATCAGATTACATCAAATCAGATCAGATTAGATAACACTGTCTAAACTGATTTAATATTCCTCTTGAAAGCTTTACTGTCAGCTCCAAGACATATTATCCATCGTGCTCGCCAAAATCGAGTTTGGTGTTCTCATACTATCTCATTCCGCCTAAACACTTACACCGACACTTACACGTACACATATCCCGGCAATCTACCCACTCACTACAGAGTCGTTTTGTTTTGGACACGAAGACCTTGCTATCTGGAGACAAGGCTGGCCGAGCAGCTCTGGTAGTTGTCTCTTCCTTGGAAACCTAGCCTAGCCCATTTCCTAGTCCTCGAGACATGCCGTCGTTATGGCCACCACTACAGAGCAACAATTCGCCGCACTCTTAAGAAGCGATCGCTTCAAGGATCACTTATTTCCCTACCTCTCCGATGCAGACATCGGTGCCATCCGCTCTACCTCATCAGCCAACTGCAACCTTGTCACCAAACGCCTCTTTACCCGCGTCCATGTCTCCTTTTCCGCCCATACCTTCACCAAGCAGTCTCGGCTCAACGCTCTCGCCCGCATCGGCCACCATATCGAGCACCTCACCTTCAACCTCCCTCACACTGATGCGACCTTCCTCCCGCCTCTCATCCATCCCCAGACTGGCAATGAGATTTCCTTTCTCTACACTCCCCACACGAGCATGGGCTCTGTGCTCACTCGTCCCAAGTACGCAAACACAGCGCTCGGCGAGATCCTTACACAGCAATATCCTCCTCTCTTCCACGCTGCTACCAATGTACCCAGCTTTATCCACGCTTTCAAGTCGCTGGTCAATATGCGCCATTTGACCATTCGCTGCCCTGGCCAGGATCCTAAGGAGCGCTACCGCAGGAATATTGTCGACTATGCTCTCATAAGCCTGCGCATTGCTATTGAGCGCGCCCCCCTGGAAAGGTTGAACAAGCTGTCTCTATCATCTCTCCACCCCTCAGCTTTCAACTATCTGCGCCATGCCCCTGGCTTCGGGTGTGTTCCTTCAGCCACTCGGCGCTGGAGACAGATCCGGAAACTGTATATCTCGGTGGAAGCATGGGATTTCTACGGATCTTCCCCTGGCTTGGATCATCTCAAAGTTCTAGACGACTACATCCGCAACTTTGCGCCGTCTCTTGAGAAGCTTAGCTTTACGTGGGTCGGGCGTAAGGGGCCTTGCCCTGTTGCTCTATACGCAGACCCCCTCTTCGCCCCGCCAAAAACATCTAAGAAGCTCTTCCATGAGGTCACCTCGCCCATGTCGCCCTTACCAACGCGTCCCCTGAGGGCACCTATGTACTTCCCAAAGCTGCGTTACCTTCAAGTTCGCAACGCTACCATGAACGCACCGCAGCTCAAAGACCTTATCACTTCCCACCGTGAGACGGTCAAGGAATATGATTTTGAGAGCGTCGTTCTCGTCAACAACGGGAACTGGGAGGAGGCGCTCTCTCCCCTGGACAGAGACGAGGCTTGGTCAAGAAGCAGCTTGACAGCCAATTCTGAATTGAGTTTCGTCAGCAATGATAGTGACGAAGACTTGCCCAGTCCGAGTGCTGCTGTGGAGGCTGCAAGCAGGGAATTGCTGGATGTTGACCTTGGAGGGCATAGCTTCAGCGACGAGGAGAGGGATGTAATCGAGGGGCTGTCAGAAGAGATTGCTTCCGCTAGAGAAGAGACTCTTAGCTTCACTACCAACCTCAAGCGGAGGCGTGTGCGCCGTCGGCGAAGAAAGCACGACAACGCTGCCATCGCCCAGGAGCATGCGCAACCACAGTTCCAAGAGGAGTCCCATTCTCCTTATTCCTCGCCTGAACGCCGCAAACCTTCTTGGCCGTCTCTCAAGCGGTCTCAGACCTCCTTCACTTCGGAACCCAAGCGTCCCCAAACACCCGTACCTAACCCTATCATCACCGCCCCTCTGCTCAAGTCAGATCCTCAGCCTGTCCTTCTCCAGCCAACCGTCTACGACCCTACCACCCGCAATAAGACCCACGCACCGCCCTCTGAAGACAGCATTTCTTCCGTCCAACGCAACATTGAGCAGGAAGAGGCGCACCGTCGCATGGCAGAAGACGCCGCGGCGAGGACAAGCGCGCTGCGCAAGGCCAAGGAGGCCGTGCTGATGAAGCTGAGCCGCGAGTTCTGCAGCATGAGCAGGAAGAATAGCTTGCACAAGCCAGCTGGTGCCGTGTCAGCCTGTAGGATCATGGCGGGCCGCGAGTTTGGAGGATGTGGCGTGGAAGTAGTAGAGGACCGCAGGGCTTTGGAAAGCCAGAGCGCGCTGGTGCCCCTGATGTTTGCCAGGGCCTAGTGGACTCTATTGTGGTTGCGGATGAGGCGGTGCCTCCTGTCGTCTTATTTTTCTTTTTCTTTTTCTTTTTCTTTTTCTCTTTTCTTATGATATTGTAATGATGTGATGCCATCATGTTCACTACCTTCTTTCATGTATTCCATTTACTTTCTTTAGATAACAAAGGGAAAAGGAGGTAACAACACGTGCAAACGAATGACGCCACCGCAATGACAAATGATTCAAATACATTCGCTTAAGAATATTACAATTTTATTTCAAGTTACGTGCTCTCTCGAATGACCGTTTCAAGTGCCTTGACATAATCCTTGATTTCCTTTGCGCCCGTTAGCGTAATGTCCCTCCTCTTCCCTTCCACCATCACCACAGGCACGGCATCTACATCCCTCGACACCTCCCTCAATTTGCTCCTGGTTTCCTGCTCTCCTTTACTCTCATCCTGAACGACCTCACGGGCCTCCGCCTCTGGAACACCAGCCTCTACACAACTGTCGACTAACGTTGCTTCACCACATGGATGCTTCGCCTCGCAGAAGAACCTCTTATATAAACCGTCCAAGATCTTCCCGGCAACCCCACCTCCCTCTTCTTCTTCTTTGCTCTGGAAATATTGTAGCACGCGGTGCGCTTGGAAGGTATTCCCGGTTTCCCCGTCGAAGCGCAGCTTTTTGGCTCCCGCGGTTTCAGCATCGAAGAGGGACGCCATGCGGGATTGGAAGGTGGCTAGAGCATCCGCGTCGTCGAGGAATTTATCCTTGAGATACCATTGCTGCTTGTCCACGGAAGCCGGGAGCTCCGGGTTGAGTTGGTAGGGGAGCAGATGTAAGGTGAATGTCACGGGTGGAGAGGAGGCGCGGACCTGGGAGAGGGCTTGCTCTAACCTGTGAGTACCAAAAATGCAAGTTCAGCTCATGTTTCTTTTGATCGAAGTCATCCAGTCCCTCATACCGTATTTTGGTTAGGAATGTCCTAGAAACCGTGAGTACTATCATCTGCTTTTTAGGGAAATGGAGTCATACCATGGACACACCGTATCGAAAGTGAAGCTCACTTGCGATTCATACATGATGGCTACTTCTTATGATGGAATCGCCGTATGGTTTTGCTTCAGTATCAAACGCACGTAACGTAGATAGTTGTCGACGGTGGCTGCAGATTAATTTGAAGCCGATAGGTTTGCGATAGGCAGTGGCACTTTAGCTCAATTTCATCATTCAGCGTCACGGGAGCTTAGTGCGGGGGGAGATATAAAAAAGGGTGGCACAAGGGCTGCATCCGCCACAATCACAGAGTCTATCTGTAGAACATTCAGTCCAATACTTGGAAGGGTATCTTGACATTCAATTCATTCGCTAATCGAAAGTGACCTTAGTGCCCGTTGACTTGACCACGGCGCCTGTTAACCTGGCGACGTCAATATCCGTCGACTCCTTTAGCGGCTGCTCTGAGCGATCCCCTCGGGACCGCCCATTCGCACCGTCGTCTCTCCGGGGCCGGCCACCACCGGGCTTGCCCTTCCCATCCGGCTTCGGTGCGTCTTTGCCAAATCGCTTCTTATACCGCACCTGGTCATCCTCAGCCAGCTCGAGCTTCAACTCACGCCCCAGCATCCGGTTGACCCACCACTTCCTCGTCTTGAACTGCTTCTGCTGGTTCTGATCATCCCCACTATCTTCATTGAAATCGGCCTCAGTCTCTACCTGCTCCTTGACCTTGACAAACCCCTTGACCGCCCAGGCTGCCGCCTCGGGCTCCTTGAACTTGACCCAGCCATATCCCTTGCACTTGCCCGTGTCCTCAAACTGCGCAACCTTGACGAACTCAATCTCGCCGCATTTCTCAAAGTTACGCCAGACGTCGTCCTCTGTTGCCTTAAAGCTCAAGTTACCCACAAAAATCTTGCGGCTGCCCTCATCCTTGAACGCTTGTTTCTGCGACTGCAGCTTGTCTGTCCCTGCGGCTCCATCGCCGCCCTCCACTGCTGGCTCGGGCTCCTTCTTAGGACGACCCTCGAATGACGTAGAGTCTTTGATGAGGAGTTTGCGATGATTGAGCTCCGTTTCTGAGAGCGCAATAGCGGCAACTTTGCCGCCGAGATCCGAGAAATCGACGTATGCGAAACCCTTGTTCGTAGGCGGGAGAGACTTGTCGCGGCCGGGCTCTTTGAAAGTCGGCATGTGAATTCTGGTGATGGACTCATCCGTGATGGCACCCCCAGAGTTGTCAATCAGCCAAGTCTTCAAATCCGCGGATTTGACCATGAACGGAAGATTGCCTATCCAGACGCCGTGCTCAGACCTCGCGGGCTTCCCCTTAGCAGTCTCGCCTCCGCCTTCAGTCTCGTCTTTGGTGAGGTCGTCGTCATTGCGGTCGTTTGATTTCTTTGTGACGGACTTGCCCTTTTTCAGGGCTCGTTTGGCTTTCTTGGAGGGCGGTTCGGGAGCAGCGAGATCGACCTCGAGCTCTTCGACATCGGCTTTGCGCTTGGACGGCGTTGTGGAAGTGGTGGTTGTAGCGGTGTCGGCAGCAGCGTCGTCGTCGTTACTGTCAGACTCCGATCTGTCCCGTTTGCGTTCCTTGGTTGCCATTGCTTCTAATAACTTTGAATTCAGACTTTTATGCAAAGAAAAAAATGATTTAGACAGCCAGTTGGCGCTCTGTAGGTTGTCCTGGGCAAAAGTCGGACTCGGAATTGGAAATGCAGCGGCAGAATTAGAGTGGCAGGAATTTTTTCTATTGGTGATAAGCGATAAGTAGCCGCACGGAAATCTTGCCGCTCAGTGTGGGGTCCGGCCCACGGTCAACCGGCACCGAGACCCTCTCGGTGAGTTTAAACATGAGAATTCAAGATAGATTGTTGGATGGGATGAGAATAGCCTCAGACGACTCCCAAAATACAATAATGATGAATAGGATAAATCCTGCGATCATGTTATCCAAAATACTAAAATACATCCAAACAAAGCTATAGGCAGTTGCTAATTATGCGTACTCGTTCAACTTTAAAGACTCGTTTAGCGGACCTCTTCCACTCTTTTGGGCAACGGCTGATTCTATCCTGAAACTATGTCACTACTACTAGTATAAGTTTGGTTTTCCCTTCAAGGAAGAATAACTGCTGGATTTGTCTCTTTTTAGCAGTGTTTTCTATTGTCTTGCTCCTAGGAATGAGAGCGTGCAGTTGCGCCCTGGTTAAGCTGTAGCGTGACGTGCACATGGCACAAAGAAGCCCACAAACCAGTGCACACGTAAGATGACAAGGGAGACTAACATTGAATTAGGACTGTACTTAGATGCGAATGGGACATACAAGCTCTGTGAGACGATGACGCGGCGTAGCATGACCTTTAATATTAGTAGAGGGTACTTAACATGAACACGACTCAGGTTCCGTAGGAATCAGCGCAAGCCTAAGACTTAGCTGAAACCTGCTCAAGGGGCTTAGACTTTAAACACAGCTGTGACCAACTAATATGCTGAACGATGAGCCGTTGTTCGATACTAACGGTGCGAAATTTCTTTTTCCAAAACAACATCTGTGAGATGGAAATCTAGTATATTGGAGCATGGAATTTACTGTACTCAGGCTCCGAGCGCATTGTGTACAACAATGAGGGCGGGACGTGGGGCCACTTCGGTCTACCCTTACAGGCGCTAAGCTGCTAATATTGGGTTAATTTTGGTGGTGGTGCTCTGATTGTGCACTGATGGTCAGTCTAGTTATAGAAGCCTCGAGTGCTATCAAGGTTCGTTTTCCAGCATGGTAGCATTCGTAATTAGCCCAAGACAGCCACAATGCAGCTTCCCCCCTCGCTGGAGCCATCATCACGTGTGGCAACTTAGCGTCTGGACCCATTTCCTGGTAGATCTCGGCCAACCATCCAATCCATCGCAACCCACCCACTCACTGCAAATACCGCCTCTTCTCCGCCTTACCCATCGTTCATTCACTCACTCGACAAACAACAAACATTGCTTTCTAAATCACCAGTACTCGGGCGGTCACCACCCGAAAAGTACACAAAGGTCGGCATACTGGTCACAAAGAACACTGCCTTCGACTTTTCGGAGCATCGTGGCCTGCAGCAGCCGCATCACTCGTCGCCGCCCGCCCGGTGAATCCGATTGCCATCTCCGGCTGCTTCTTTCAGCCCAACCTCAACCTGCAAGGACGCTCGCCGCCGCTCTTCTATTGTCAACCACCACCTCTTCAGACCTTTCGACGACACTACAAACATCTATCGGTATCGATTTTACGAACTCTCGTCACTTCTGTTTTCGATAGTAAATTTGACATTGGGGCTTTGTCCTCTCTGGCTTGGCACTGTCATCTCGGGTCCATATTATCTTCACAATGAACATCCTCTTGTCGCCACAGCCGCCAGTGTTCCCGCATCATCACGAGAACCCCCGACAATCTCCTCAACGATCTGGTAAGTACTACTGACTCCTGGGATACCCATCGCCTTCATTTCGGGATGGCCGTGTCGCCGTGGAGTCTCCCTAGCTTGGCTTCAAATCATGTCCTGTTACTAACCTCATGAAAGCTTCACCCCTTCAAACGATGTCGAACCGAAAACGAAAAGCCGACGATGATGGAGATGAGGCCATGTCCTCGACCTCCCCTTCCATCTCCGCTCGGGTTCTTGCCCGCCCTTCTAAGAAGGCTCGAGCCAACGACGCCATCGGCCGACCTTTGACACTCCCTCGACTATTGGAAACACTGGATACCGATCAGCTGCGAACAGTTCTCGAGAGGATCTGTGAGCGCCACCCTGATATTGGCCAAGAAGTTGTTTCACAGGCACCACGGCCGACGGCCGAGGCAGCTATTGCCGTCCTGCAGGACTATCAAGATAAGCTGACGGCGGCTGTGCCTTACGGCGAGACCAGCCCGGAGTACACATACCAGCGCGTGAAGGATGCTCTTGTAGCGTTGCTCGACTCTCTTGCCGACTTTACGCCTCAGTTCCTACCACCTATCGAGACACAGCCCACAAGATCCTTGCAATTTCTCAACGGTGCCACCAACTTTATTCATGACCTACCGGACTGGGAGCCGCAAATGTATCGACACCACAAGGAGAATGCATACGAAGACATTTCCAAGGCATGGGCGTTAGTTATCAACGAGGCCTCTAAGCGAGGCGGTGGGTTCAATCTTCACTCGGACGGTTGGGATGCCACGCTCAACCGCCACAACGCCCGCTCCGGCGGTCGCCTTGGTACTGCAGTTGCAGCCATGGCCGACAATGTAGGGTGGATGGGATCGAATTCGAATGACCAAAATTCGATCTTGAACCAGCTTATGTCGGGGACATACGGATCGCCTGTGCGGGTGGGACCCTGGTAGAAACAGCGACGAGCACCGCCGCGGCCTTAGGAGGAAGTTATAAACAGCATTGGCATTTGGAGCGAGCTGTCGGGGACATCTAACGACACACCTTTACGACCTCATTTTCTGCATTGGGGAAATAGCATAGACACAGGGATTCATGTTTGCACGGCTGGATGATTGGCGTTTTTGGTCCGCATTTCCTTGTTAACCCCCTCATACCACGTCTGGCTTGCGGATTTTTTTCAGCTATTGGGTGTTTTGTAATCGTTTAGCCGTGAACACATGGCACGGTTTGATTTTCGTACATAGTGATAAGTTAGTCTTCTCATGATACTGGGCCCAGCTTTGGCTGGCGACCTTGACATAATCTCATTACCTCGTCTCTTTACCATCAATCCCTAGGATTTACAGTGAAGCATGAAGTTCCTTGTGGCAAGATGGTTATGAGACTCCTTTCATCCATGAGCCGCATCTCTTAAAAAGTCTGAAATATGTTTTTGCTGATTAGTATCTTGCAATTATGGTGAGCCCAGCTGTTCTTGTGCATGCATTCACGTTGATGGTGGCTGTCGGGGGTGTCACGTGTTTTGGTGAGGATCTACGCGCAGTGAGCTTTGGGCCGTGAACGCGTCCCTCATCAGGACGTTTGTTGTAAGCATACACTGTTACCAACCCACTTATTCACCCGCCCACTCATTCACCGTCTCATATACTGCCAAACCGAATCGCCCAGATATTCTTGCCTCCTGGATGAGGCTTACTGCCCGTCAATGAGTGCGTGATTGCATAAGTTGCCCACCATGCCTGCGTAAGTCCAGCCTCATGTCTGTTTCCCTTCCATTCACGGAGCTAATCCCCCTCTTTAGGCCAGGCGACCAACATCAGGCGTGGCAGAATCCTTTTGAGGACGCCAAACCAAAGCTATCGACATGGACGGCTCAAGAGATTGCCACGATCGCGTCACGACTTGATAAACAACTAGGCCCGGAGTACATCTCTGCCCGATCGGGGCCCGGTGGCCAGAGAGTGCATTACCTCACGGCGGAGAAGTGCATCACGCTCGCGAATGAGGTGTTTGGATTCAACGGCTGGTCTTCTTCTATTCAGAACATCCAGGTCGATTTTGCCGACGAGAACCCTCAGACTCAGCGCGTCAGCATCGGCTTGTCTGTTATCGTTCGCGTGACGCTCCGCGATGGAACGTATCACGAAGATATTGGCTATGGCTCCATCGAGAACGCCAAGGGCAAAGCTATGGCTTTTGAGAAGGCTAAGAAAGAAGGGACTACGGATGGGCTGAAGCGGGCGCTGAGGAACTTTGGCAACGTGCTCGGCAATTGCATCTACGACAAGGACTATGTCTCGCAAGTTACCAAACACAAGGCGCAGCCGGTCAAGAAATTTGATCCCAGCAACCTACATCGTCATTCTGACTTTGTGGCGAAAGAAGAGGTGAAGACGGAGCCAGCGCGTACAGTCCCAGTCCCAGCGCCAGCGCCAGCGCCAGCGCCAGCCGCCCCAGCTGCTGCCGCTGCCACAGCTCCGAAAGTTGAACCATCGGAATCATTTGAAGACTTCCTTGGAGGTATGCCTGACAGTGTCGATTCGGATGGCTTTGAAGAGCTACAAGCTAAGTGTTAGCAGAGTTGGACGAAGCCGATTTCTGCGTGCCAGAGGATGGCCATCCCGACGAGGTGGTCATTCCTGCTCAAGAGAAGGAAGCCAAACAACCACCACCACCCGCACCGCCGAACCGCCCTCCACAAACACCGAACCAGCCTCAAACAAGATCAGCAGCGCAGACTGGAGGCAGCGCTCAGGGTTTTAGCCGCCCGCAGCCTCCACATCAGCCAACATCAGGACCCTCAGGAGGACCTGCGCCGCCAGCTGGGAACGTAGGCGAGACTGTGGGATTCTTCTCTGCCAAAGCCGTCAATCAACTCCCTGAGTCTAGCTTCCAAGGGCAAGGCAATCATCAACTCGCAGCTCCAAAAGCACAGCATCAATTCAATCCGAAACTAGAGAGCCCTTCCATCCGCAAAACGCCCGGCATCGACCATACCTCCTCAAAACCCGTATCTAGAAACGGCCAGCATGTTCCTCCTAGTAACAGTCAAGCTCAAACGAACAATAGCAACAGCAGTAGCTTCACCCCAGTTCGACCCTCCGCTGGACCCAGGGGCCCCGGAAATCCTAATTTAGACCAAACCCGACGCATAGGCGCACCCGGCGGCTCACAGAGCCCCCTCAACAACCGCAGCTCGTTTCGCCAGCCGACTATGAAGCGGCCGCCACCAGGTGATGGTGCTGGAGGGAATGCTTCGAGACCAGCGCTTGCCGATATTCCTACCAACGCGAACGGGGTTTCTAAGGCACCCGCTGCTGATGGTCTGGAGGCGAAACGGCAGCGGACAACATGACTACAAAGGCGGGCTACTGGGATAGGGTTATGACGGAGTCTGGTGTTGTACGGTAATCACGGAAATGTGGATGGCTTCACTTTGCTAAGGCGCTATGTGCTTTTTCTTGGGACAGCCTTTGATTTTCTTGACGGTTTAGAATGAATGGGGAACTTGCTTGTTTGATGTGTACCTGGTCATTCACGTATGTAGACAATATACAGGGGTTTCAATTTGGCGCCTGCCGTTCTTTCCAAAACCGCTAGATGATTCACAATCGACGAGTATCTCAAGTCTAGTCTTGTAGAGAGTTTCTTATATACAGGTGTTGCACATATCGCCATTAGGCTGTTACTTCTTTGAAGCGGCGGTGTTCAGGTTCTTCAGCCCCTTTTGAGCTTGTCTAACTCCCGCCTTGAACTCGAGCTTGTTGCTCATCTCAATACACTGCGTGTACTTCTTCTTTGCCAACTCCGTCTTGCCCTGCATGGCGGCGACATCACCCCAGTTACATAGAGCCACGGCGCAGGCCTCATCGCACTCCGCTGTGCGATCGTCTCCCTGAACGTCCTTGGCGTGAATGTAGGCATTACGTGCCCAATTGGCAGCCGCCTCGAGGCAGTCCTTGCGAGTGTTGGGCATGGACGAGTCAAACAAGTCCTTCAGCGACTGGGTTTCCGGGCTGCCGTCACTACCGCCGTTTGCGGGACTGTAGATGGGATGCTGGGCGAAGCATGCTGACAAGTTGTTCATGATGACGGCACGGTGGCAAGGGCTTTCGCAATTCCGTAGACCATGGAAGAAGAGCGGGATGGCGAGGTGGAACTGCGACTTGCGCTCGTAGTCGCGTCCTAGAGACTCCATAGTAGCGCCGACCTCGGTCGGCGTCATCCACTTGTCCTCTCCTGGTTTCGAGCCTTCCTCTCGCCGTCGCCGGAACTCCTTGAGGGTCGTTTCTACCGACCAAACGAGATGGCGATGGGAGTTGTCGGGGTCCATGACGTACTGGCTAGCGTACAGCTCGCCAAGCTTGACACTCGTTGAAACAGCTGTTCTGAGCAGACGTTCCCTGCGACGCCATTGTGTTTCCTTCTCTTTCTCTTCGCCGTCTGGTTTATTCTCTACTGGAGAAGCTTCTCCGGAAGGTAGAGGCTGGGCCACGGAATGAGGCTCTTCTTTAAGCATCCCCTCGTCATCCACCTTGCCGTCTTTGATCTTCTGTTCCACCTCTTCGACCCATTCCAAACAATGTGTTCGCACCGTCTCCAGAACTTCAGTTGCCTGACTAAAGTTTTCGTTCTTCTCCATCCAAAACGCTACCATGATCCTAATACCGAGTACCTCATCTGAAGACGGGTCCATGTCGAGCTCTTTGGCCTCGGCCATGGCAGTTCGGTAGCATTTCAGGGCCTTATCAGGATCGGGGCTGATGGTCGTATAGTAGATTGCGCGCCGGAGGGTGGTAGCTAGGGGCTCGGGGTATCTGCTGATTTGAGGGTTGTAGAAGGTCTCGTAGAAAAGCTTGAGCTGGACGGCTGATAACGTGAAGATGATAACGAGCCTGATGGGAATGATTAGCTATTGGAATTCTTTGAAAGCCTAACAATTGGATGATGGCATCAGCATACAAAATGGCAAGAAATGAGGTAGAAATCGGAGCGTCGCGCAAGGACTGGCGGAACCCCTTGGGGCTCGCCAGATAGGCGAAATTCCGAATAGCGCTCGTCATGGCCCTGCCCAAGAACTGGCGCGTTGTAAGTTTCTCAGGCCTCGGTGGCCTCGGCGCCTCGCTCCGACCATCCTGGTCGTTCTTGTTGCTGTTGGTATCGGACTGGAATCGTCGCTGCTCTGGGCGCAACATTACGAGAGCTTGCATGGTCATGCTAGCTGAGCGCGACTTGACTTGGATGGAGAGCAGGCCGGTGCGAGCATGACGCAAGCATTGGCCCTGCAACGGCCTCAGAGAGCCGATTGCAGAGACGGACATGTTGAGGGCGTCTTGTGTCGCTCGCGAATTGGCGTCGGGTTCAATTTTGCATAGCCAGATATTGAAGTTCGCGGTACTAAAGGTTACGGGTACATATGACGTTGGAGCTGGGTGGAAGCTTGCGCCGTTACTAAGCTCTGGTACAATTGCTAATTGGCCGAGAATACTGGTAGAAGAACCCGCAATAACGAGGGTCCCTTCCAATCTAAAATATTCGGTTAGTACTCGTAGTAGTACTAATACTTAGGCTGGCATGAGTGGAGTGGGGGATCGTCTTCGCTTGTGACAATGAGAGTGAGAGCCGACAAACCAAACCACGAACACTTATGACCTCACGGCAAACTTGACATTCAACAACAAATACCAGAGAATAATCCCACACCCGCTGTAATCCTCAAAATGACCGGCAAGTTCGAGCCCAAAGTCCCAGTTAACCTGGATCCTCCAAAGACGGATCCCATCTCAACCGAGGAGCTGTCGAAAGCCAAGGGTACGTTTATTTGCTGTCTATGGGTTGCCCCTCCACAGCGTCTATGTTTCTTGAAGGGACTCCAAAAAGCCTCCATACTCGGAGATTATCCTTATGCACGTGCCCGAAGCCTTGCAGCTTGAGTTAAGAGCAGTCATAGCTCAAGCCCGCTGTAATTTCTGGTTCTTTTTCAAACGAAGAAGTTGATGCAGACAGGGAACTGTCGTCATTATGAATCTGTGGAGGTGTGAAGTGAAGCATATGCCCCTCTTCACTTACTCGACCCAGGGCAACAATATCGAAGTGTAAGCAAGTAGCCTGGCTAACAAATGATAATAGGCGAGGATGGAGGAAAGTGCTATGTCGCTATCAAGGTAGAAATGCACAACTGCGCGTATTCGTATGTGCGTTCAAAGCTAATATGTCACTCTAGGGCAAGGTCTACGATGTAACAGGAAATAAGGCTTACCAACCAGGAGGCTCATACCACGGTACGCTTACATTTCGACCAATATGAATTCACCGTCTGCTCATGTACTAACGATCTGGGGCCAGTATTTGCCGGCAATGACGCTTCAAGAGCGCTGGGCAAGACATCAACCAAGGCCGAAGACGTCAGCCCCAACTGGCAAGACCTGGATGACAAGGAGAAGAGCACCCTCGACGACTGGGTCACGTTCTTCTCTAAGCGATACAACGTCGTCGGGATTGTGCAAGGAGCTACAAACATGGACGAGTAAGATACAGGGAATATTTCCGGTGCAGCTACCGTAGGACAAACCGGTTACCGGTACACTGTGAAATCTACAGTCATATGGAAAAACTCTCACTGTTCCACGCGCAAAGTGCAACATCTCACTCGTGCAGAACGTCGGGTCCTACTCTCTACGCCGTTTCTCGAGTGCTACCAAATTAAATGCCCCGGGACGCATCCTTACTGGAAGCTTCCGGAACAAGAGATGCTTTGGAACTCATCACAGTACACGGAACGTAATGGTTTGATCATATAGCAGGGTCAAGAGACATCCTCCCCCGTCACTACGATGTATCTCTGCATGACTTCACCGAGAAATCCTTTCTCTCAGTTCATTCATCCAGACAATCTATCGCGCAACACACCACTGGCAGATGATAAAGAAGAACTTGCCCTCGAATGAGGATAGATGTAGGTCTCAGCCATAGCCCAAACTCGAAATCAACTCAGCTTTCTTTTCTCTTCTCTCATCTTAAGTTTGGATTCCTCCAACCACATCATAGTAATCTGCAGCCACTATGCAGAGGATGACAGCCGTGCCTTGGGATACGGCTTATTGCATATGAAAAAATGTGGGCAAAAGGGCCATCATCCTGGTCGATGGCGTCGCTCAATGGCACACGCATAATCTCTACGTTGCTTCTTTTGTACTTTTCCTTTTGGGCAAGCAATTCGTTTTGTATCTCGGCAAGTATACACGCTGGCGTTGCACTTGTTACAGAAGGCTAGTAGCCATTTCATCGTTGTGGAAAAGGAAGAACAAGCATCTTTCGTAGCCTAGGTCACTGCTGCAGACCTTGGACACATGTGGAACGACGAACCTCAACTTAACGAAGAGAGAAGCCACAACAAGCAAATAAGTAGACACCGAAAATTCAAGTCAAAGATTCAACTTTTTTTTTTTCTTTGCTATGGTCCTCCTAAAAGCGATACCCAGTTTCTGGAAATCCACTACCTAGATCAAATATCTCCATAATCCTAACAATCGTACACTATTATATATAAAGTACCCAAATACGGTTATCCAGCTGGCCTCGTAACCCAGCATCAGTTCTTTTGACCATCCCCCACGCCAAGGGCGCCCTGAGGCTGTTGAGATACCGTGCCCGTTCCCATAGTTACCAACGCTGGAGCGCAGTTCTCACATGGAACGGTCTGCAGCCACGATTTACGTAGAACCTTGACACTGGCGCAGGCATGGTTATGCTGGTTGCGCGCAAAGTGACAGTACGACTTTAGACGAACAGTCGAGTGGTTGCAAGTGAAAAGAAACTCTTCCCAATCACACATGGTTTGAGGGATATGAGAGGACGTTAAAGCTGTGGGACAACACCCGATCAATCTTGTGTAGATGAAATCAAAGGTGAATCATACATACTGGTTTGATATGTGTTGATGAATGGTGTTTAGCTTGCAGATGAGAAGATGCCAGGTTAGAATTGTAAAATTCTCTTGTATATTTGAGAAGCACGTTTTCCAGAGTCAGATTTGACAAACAGTGACCTCTTTATACTTTCTTCCTAAGCTCAGAAAGCCCTCATGGACGCAATGTAAGCGGAGAGAATGTGATTCCTCCGCCACATCTTGATGCTCATCTGCACGAGCATTGAGAGAACTTCGACCTTTTTAGGAAAATTTCGGATTCTGCGCCATCATGCAGTATGATGAGTCCAATGATGAGGTGCTCATGAGCTTGAGGGTGTAGAATATACTTGTGTATACGGAGCTTGAGCTCCCGCCACCAGCCTGCGTCGAGCCCCCACTAGGCCAGAGATCCTATAAGAGTCCACCGCTGAATCACGGTGGGATGAGATAGGCTTGATGGCGCATACAAAACAACTCGAGAGCTTTCGAGACACAGTGTCAGTAGGAGCCCAAGAAGCTGAAGTTGGACAATATGCGTAGAAATGGACGTTACATATGCAGGTCAAGTCAACCGTCCGCTGTTGAAGCGTAGCCTGAATCAGTTGACGGCCTCCACTCCTGCTGATGAATGAAGCAGGATGTTTGATAGCTGCCCTCCCCCACTTGATCAATTGTAACTAAGCTAAGTTATAGCGGAATTAATATTATTGAGAATTTGTATGGGCATAGACGGTTGACTTGCAAAACTAGTAAGGAACGGAAAGCTTCTTGAGGTCGTTGACACACATCCACAGAATCCCGTGCACAGACATTGACCTGAACGGTACTTTGCCGACCCAGAAGCCAGGAATTTGGTACTTTTTGTAGCCTGAGAGGTGTCCGATTGCCCGATACGTCCAGCCACGCCCTCAGCTCTGTGGAGCAATTTAACACAATTACGGTAGCGAGGAACGAATCAGACATACGGGTATGCAACCAAGCAAAGTGGGCGAAGTTTAGTTGATGCAAGTAGCAGGGGACGGCAGACGAATCATGACACACATGCATGCTCCAGCTGACTGTGAGGGCTGCCGGCAGAGCTCGAAGACAGCGGCGAGGCTATCCGGGCGGAACCTTACATTGGCGCGGACGCGGGCTCTTCAGGACAAGCCTAGAATCATGTGGTATAAACGATTGTTGGGAATTTGGTGATTACGACCTGCAAGTAGCCTCTTTGTGCGAGAAGAGTTAGGGTAACAACTTGTCTAATGGCCGGCGCGGTGGCAGGAGATGGGGAAGCTGTTGATGGCCGGGGTGCTCGTACTACTCCATAACTGAAAGGAATGTACGCTGCCTAGAGCAGTGTAGCAGGGCAGGGCGGAGACAAAAGATAGTATCCAGCGAATCGTATGCTCGCCCAAACCGTCCCATCTTCCGATAGGATGCAATAGCAAAAGCCCAAGAGGTTTGGGGTGCCCCCTGTCCATGAGCTGATTCGAATATTGGCTTGGATAGAGACGAAAAGAGGTCGAGGTTGCAGTCCGGGTAGCTTGAGCCTGCAGCAACTGCTGCAGGAATCGAGTAACATGTACATCGTCGTCATAGGCCATATCCTACCGTTGTAAAAATGCTATGCGAAGCTCCTCGTAGCTCTTCATAGCTCTGCACAACTTTCTTTTTTTGTGGTGAATGTATGCAAATTGTATGGTGGTGTTCTTGGCTGAAATTGTACAGCAAAGTGAGCTGCGTAAGCAGCAAGGACAAACCCATAGCCTGTATACTACCAGCGAGGAGAAGGTACCCGATACTACCCATTCTTGGAATCGACCAAGGATCTGCACAATGAATCTTTCTCGCCTATCAAAGAAGCGCACACCTCCGACAGCTGTTGGGATAAGTTGAACGCGGACAGCGTCAATCAATGTACCCGCCAGTGCACGTTTAACACCCGACCACACCCTCAAAAATCATAAGGAAGTGGAAACGACAAGGCCACAAGTATTGGTGAAGTGATCGAGATAGTGAACAACATCTTGACGAAGATCCCAAAGCGAGTTGGCTACCAGACCCAAATTACATTCTGTCAACTTCAAGCACGCGGTGACGTTTCTGTGCTTCCGAGCGATCTGTGCCTGTGCTGGTTTCAACAAGACTGCCTCCAACACCTTCAAACTTCTCAAGTTGACGAAACTTGGGCAGGGTAATGACTTTTGGTAACAAGAAATCCAGACTCTGGTAGGGGAGACACTTAAAGGTGACTAATCATTTGTTAGTGGTGGTGGTGGTAAGGCAGCGTCGACGATCGTGGGCTGTTCAAGCTACAACTGCCCAACCGAACGGACCGAAATGGTCGTCTTTTGCCAACGGTGACCATGGCTATTGAAGGCTGTCTGCGGCTGTCCCAGGCCCGTCTGGAGTCAAGGCGGGTTCAGCACTAGCCAGACCAGCCGCATGTGGCACAGAGTGATAGGACTGAGGTAGTAAAGAATGGTTAGTAAGGTGAGCTAGCCAGGAATCTAGGACAATATGGTACGGGTATCATAACGCGCGGTATACGTTCGGGTTCTCATTTGGAGTTAAAGATTGCGAGTAAAAAATGAGTAGGGTATAGCAGGGTGAAGTACTGAGTTGGAGGTCCGAAGATAGGGTACACATACTGTAGGTAGCATGCTGGAGAGTGATGAGTTGGTAAGTTTGCCTTGCAGATCTGCCTTACGGTTCGAAGGACGACTTGAGCTGACTAGGTAGGGTTATAACGGTTGCGTTGCGGGTCTGTCATTGGCGCAATGGCTGCTGACTCATTCAAACGGCGCAAGGGACGCGCCGTTGTGGGGAAATGAAGTGTAGAAAGGTTGAAGTGAGGCGAGAAATGCGAACCACGTCCCACCATCTGGCAGATCCGACAGTACTTCTACTTTGTACCTGTTATCCCGCATCTGCTGGTGTAAATGGAGGGGCACCAGTTGCTCGTGGTTGCCTCGTCTGCCTTGCGGCTGCAATGTCATGGCCAGCGCCCCCCGACTCCCCTCGAGCCCAAGAGCTATGGCTTTTCTGGCTCCTAGATCCTCAAGAATGATCAACCAACTTGATCCATTCATCATCTACCGGAAATAGTTGTCTTTGCCCTCTATTTTATTCACTTTTGGCCTCAGCTGCGGGTTGCTGGCTGCTTGCCCCTCGCTCACCCTTACGCCGCGCCCCTCGCTCTCACACTACGCCGGGTTGGCGCAGTCTCTTCCAGCCGCTGCAACTCCTTCTCTCCCGTGGCGTGAGACACTCGCAATTGCGGGTTGGTTTGACCATTTTACTCAGCAGCCTGGTACTCCTGTTTCTATTCGGAAGCACGAGCCTAGCCCAGTCCATCCATCGTCCATTGCCTCTCTTCCTCCTGGAGGCTTGGGCACTACAAAATCACCCAAGGCCTCGCTGGTGGCCGTCCCCATTCCTATTCCCTATCGCCAGGCATGGTTATCAACCTTTCGTGCTTCTGAATCTTGTGACTCTCCTCTGCGGGTCTGCCCTTGGACCTATGAGAGCCGCCTATACTAGCAAACCTCCTTTAGTCTCTACTGTTGACTACCACGTTAATCCTAACCACAAGACATAGAGCGCTAGTAGCCTCTAGTCGCTTCCAGGGAATAGTCCGAGCCGGATACCGGAAAGCTTTTCTTCTTTGGCCGTCGGGATGGACTCAGCAATGGATCATTCAATGCAGTCCGTCAACATGGAACCCATGTCCCGTCAAATGGACGACCAGGGCTTCTTTGATGAGGCCGTTTCTATGCAGAACTCCAAGGACGGCCCCCAAGTACAGACGCAGATGCACCAGTGGCTGACCAGAAATGATAATCCGTGGACCTTGGTGTCTGACACTGTTCCTTCGGGCGAACACCTTCATGTCAGGCCGAATTTCCTCACTAGCCACTCAAATCAAGATGCCTTCATGGATTACAGAAGCACCGGAATGCCGTCCGAGTGCGAAACTATTCCAGGTGACTCGGGATACGGCAGCTGGGGGCCCCGCAGCATCGAGAATACCTCGGTCCTTGGCGAGGAGTATCCCTTGTCGCACAATGTAGAGCAAGATCTGAGGTCCTTCCATTTGAGCGGCATAGACACCGTAGCCAACCCGGCTACCAACCTGGGACTCCCTTCCAATCAGCCCAGCAGCGTTGCAATCTCCGAAAGTCTTTACTGTCATGACTGCGGCGAGACTGTCCGCACAAAGTCTGAGCTAAAGTAAGTAGCCAAGGCCCAGGATCTTTATATTGTCTTGTGCGCAAGGAAAAGGATGCTGACCTGATAAAGAAAACACGAGCTTCGCCACAACAAGCCATTCCGTTGCAAGCATGAAAACTGCAATAGGAACACCAATGGCTTCGCGTCGCAAAACGATCTCGACAGGCACTACAAGACCGTACATCGCAACTTCGGGATTGGAAAGAACTACATATGCCGCCATGATGGCTGCGTCAAGAGCAACCCAAAGTTGTGGCCTAGAGCTGACAACTTTCGGTCGCACCTTTATCGTGTGCATCGTATCAAGTTGGATGCAGATGTGGATCTCGCATCATACGTTTACCAGTAGGCTGCTCTTGTTGTTTCAAGATGATGGATGTTAACACATGAGCAGAGAACCGTCACCTCATATCTCGGAAGACCTCTCAGGTGTGGGAACCAAATTGCAAGAGCCGATAATGCTGCCGTCTGAGGGCGAGCAGGGCGTCCTTCCTGGTCATCACGCTGCCAATCCATCAATGCCAGAGTTCCCGGAGATTCTCGGTCCAAGGACTTCGATGCCTCATGCCCATATCTATGTTCCTAACGACAATTTGCTCATGCCCCCCGGGCCATCAAGGAGCAACGTTCAGCATAATCAGCCCACCACTATGTCTAGTGGACAGCACAGCTACTACAACATACACAAGGACCGTGTACCGTCCATTGAAGTTGAACCTGTTCCTACGCCGATGGAGATAACCTCAAGTAACGAGGACTCCTCCCCGGTGCCTAAGGCTGAACCATCCCACCCCAAATCAAGCTCCCCTGGTAGTGAGGAAGCGTCAGAGAGTGGCAATGAGTCAGACTCGTCTACCGACGCTGAGTCAGAAGTACCGAGCAAAGAAGTTAAGGAGCTATCCGCCAAGATAGAATCACTTGATGGTGATCCGTCTAAACACGAAGCTCTGGAAAGCCTTTTGAGAAAGGTTCCCTCACACCTTTTGCAGAAAGTTCTCCGTGAGAGTGACCCAGCTACTGCGACAAGTAGCCAAGAGCAGACTCGCTACTCTGCCACTCCCGGATTCGACAAGACCAAACATTGTGATCGGTGCGGCAAGCGGTTCAACCGTCCTTGCGAGTTGACGTATGTTATAATTTCCATATCTCTTGATTATAATCTGCCTTTGCTAACTGCTCCTAAAGGAAGCATCTAAAGCGACACTCGAAGCCTTATGGGTGCACCGTGTATCGCTGCGCCAAAACCTTCGGTAGCAAGAATGACTGGAAGAGACATGAGCAGGGCCAGCATAATCCAAACGAAACCTGGACATGCAATGTCTCCACCTGCTCTGAGAGTTTCAATCGCCGAGAGAGTTTCGAGGATCATCTACGGGATGACCATAATGAATCCTCGGACTCGATCAAGGAGAAGCTCGAGAACAACCGACGCGGCAACCACTGCAGCCCGTCATTTTGGTGTGGTTTCTGCAGGGATCATATCACCTTCAAAGGCGACAAGAGTGCCAAGGATGAGCGATTCGATCACATCGATGATCACTTCATGGGGCGCTCTGAGTCCAAGAAGAAGTGGAATATTCAGGAGTGGCGGCCTGTCGAGGAGGCTTCCGACAAGCCTGCACAAACCAGTGAGGCTAACCGGAAGCGCAAACCTGGGCGTCAGTCAAGTTCCCGGCCCGCCAAGCAACAACATAAATCGTCCGCATGATAGCTGAGGTGTATAGCAGGGGGGAAAGGGAGGGGGAGAGAAGATACGGAAAAATCGGGCGTAAGACATGCGAAGCGTTTGATGCATGATGATCTATCGTAGCACCCCCATGTATGAAAGCTCAATACATGAGCTCTCGGGGTGTTACCAGTAATGTTTCTGAATTTGGCAAGGCGTTGTAGGAGTTCTCTCATCTCTATCTCGGGACCTGAAGTATCTCACAGAATCTCAATGAATATAGTAGTACGTTTTTGGACTAGCTAGCAAATCCCACCCTTGTCGTTTCTTATGACCAACCCTAACGCAAAACCCCACGCCCGATTCAAGCCACTCCGGTGGGCGACTGGTCAATGAAATAAAACATTGTAAGCCCCCGTGGCAGGCCGATCTTTGGGGGGCGGGTGGGACTAACTCCGAATTTACGGTGTTCGAAGAGTCCTCCCGACTACTCTTTTGGGAAAGTAAAGCGGCTAGGCTGCATTTGGTCATTATCCGTCGCAACACGTCCGCGGACGTGGACACGCAGAATGGCTTGGTGAGTAGTCACCGACCCCATCGAAGAAAGATCTGCCTTTCTACGTCATGCGCACGATCCATGTCATGCTTTGGCTTACCGGGGCAAACCGACTCATATCGGGTGCCTTCAAAAATGCTAAGGGTTTCAGGTGTTACTTCCAATTACTAGGGTCGCTCCTAGATACACATGTCGAAAACAAACCGGGACTTCAAAAGACATCATGAAGATCAGTGGATAAAAATTCAATGTACTATCAAAATTACTGTATTCATTAGCACCAAAGCACCAAGGACAGAAGATTGTCAGGACGACTCCTGCTGCACGTGCGGCACATGATGTGTCATAAAATTCCTGGAAGACAGTTTGCTTTTTCTGGATTTTTTTTCGAAGACACCCGGATCTGATTAGACAACAGGGATGATCTACTCGTACTCGTATAGAAGTCAATTCAACACTACCAATCAAAGGGTGTCTCTTTACCACAGCTATCTCAACACATCACCGAGATGTACTTAGAAATTCAGGCTCGGATCGGCGGGGCAGATGAATTTGTCACTATACCGATGATCTCCTTGCCATGGGTGTGCTTAAGCTTGTTGAGGTGGCAGGGCAGGGCAGGGCGTTGGCCTGTGAGGGCGACCCGAAATAGCCACCTGCAGCCACCCTTCTGCGTATATTGTTTGTAATTATGGCAGCCGGTGAAGGGTTTGGTGGGGCACTCCAGCCACGCTGAACAACCTTCTTGTAAGTATGAACGGCGGTCGAAGGAGCGCAACAGCCAGGCAGATGCAAGGCAGCGGCGCTAAGCCGAATGCCTTGTCCTACATTTCGCGCCTCGGCGCGTGTGACACTGAGAAGGTGCAATGTAGAGAATGCTCTTACAAGACAGAAGCGGGATGAAAGCGCGAAACTGCCCATGTGTGAGCCACGAAGGCATTGACCATGTTTGGTGTTGGCGGCCGGGCGGCAATGGTCGCGTGCCAGGTCGTCGCTGGCTCGTTAGTGTGAAAAAAACGAAATAGGTTTGGAGTATTGATTATGTTACATACGAAGCTAGATGTTACCCTGCTGAACGGCTGAAGACTTGCAGCAAGCCTAAGGAATCGGAAATCGAATATAGATTGCCGCATGGGATTTCCAGAATCCTGGTATATCGGACCAGGCCACCCCTGTGTGACGTCTTCGTGAAGCCTCAGCCATTACGATACGCTGCTGCTAGGCACTTCCGCCAACCATGTTGCAATATTAATTTATTCCAGTACACGCTGCGACTTTGCTACCCGCATGATCTTTGGGGAAATGTACTAGAGACCTGGCCAAATAAGATCTTCATCTGCGTGACGGCGAGCTCGAGAAAGTGAACTCTAGTTGCTGCATGTAGGGGCTCTCAGGGCTTCGCTCACTTGCGTGCCAACCACATGGCTATTGCTGCCAAGAAAGGCTGAAAAGGGCATCTTAATTGCCATTTCCACCTGGGTTTGAAACAGCATGTTAAACTGAGATGTGCATTTTCCGGCGCTTGAAAGAGCCTATCGCAGGCAGTGAGAGACATCATGATAGAACTAGTAGACCAGCCAACAGCCGCTGGTTACATCTTTGGCCGCATCGAAGCACAGACAGCAGTGCTTGTACCCTAACGAACTCCGGTCTAATGCTGTTGCTGTCGACCAGGGGGGTAAGTCCAGCAATCGTCTCCCTGCCGCATTACGTGTGAGGAATGCTAAGACTTGACACCGGCATTAGTAGCAATAATGTTGAGGTGTGGCCGAGAAAGACAGGCTCGAGCCAAACCGTAGAAAAGCGCCCTGAACCTCGGGCGCTCAACTACGCGCACTTGCTGGCTGCCGCGTTCAGGTGGGCTTAGAGATGTGCAGCCGTCCGGAGTTGCAGGAGTGGTGTAATGGTTTAGCATAGTGTGGGGGTTGTCGCATCCCGACCTTCGATTCCAAAACCCAAGAAATGGCGAACTAACAGCAATTTGCGCCATTCTACGGACAGTACTCTGTACCAGTAGAGCGCACTCTGCAGTTGGTTGTGCCGGCTGTCAAGTCAAATGTTGCGCGCTAGGAGCAGGGTACCCCATGAAAAATACGGGCCGCCCTCATCGTCATCGTACCGAAGCTCTGGATCCGATTGCTCCGCCATCCTCCAAGGCTTAATGTCAGATTCATGGGGATTTGATGCGGTGTGGACGGTCGCCGAGTGGGATCTAAAAACGCCGACGTTGGGCGTCGTTCGTTTCTACTTGTCTTGCATTTTGTGCCACCGGCCTATACATCATGAAGCTGATAGGATGGATCAAATAAGGGCCTAGATAATAGCACCAAGGCTGAAATGGTTTGACGCCCAGGCTTCCAATCCACATCAACTCCGAGTCCTAATGATCAAAGCGTTTGAGCTGAAAGCGATCGTCAGGCGATTTCGGATAGAGATGAAGATCCAGGGTATTGTCGAAGCAGGGATTGTGTCCGTGCCCCGTGGCTAGCACCACGCCGCGCCTGAGAGGATTGAGTAAGTAAGGCACTGTCAGTGCCTGAGTATCAACTCGACAAGCTAAGGTGAGACGCACTTTCGTAAATTGCAGGTATCTTGAAATTTCGGCACGTATATGGAGCAGACGGATGGACCAGAGAAAAGCACGGGTGAGTAAGGACTCAGGTTTTGCCTACCTTAGGTCATGGTCATCCTTAGCACAGGTCTTGTAGTGGAGGTAGTAAGGTAGTAATGATCCAATGCCTGCTCTCTGAATGTTGGACGAGCAAACAAGGAAGATGGGAGATTCAGCTGGGATAAGCTGCGGTGCCAGTGTTGATGTTGATATCACATTGAACCTGCCCCTTTGTTCCTTCCGAGTCCGTAAACTCAGGGTCGACCTTGAAAATTGCACATCAGGCTTGGGCGAATGGGCGTGCAATGTGGGTCCCCGGCCCGCGACCACCCGACTCCCCGCCGCTAGTTAATGGGCGCGTGTCGCTAGCATTGCTCCACAGGGACACATTGAACTTCAAGTTGAATGCACTAACGTACCTTATGTTAAGTACTATTTCCAAGGTGCAGCAGGTGCAATGGCGGGAATTGCTCCTTCCCACCATCACCACTACCATTGCATTCAGATGCAGGAAGGTACCTCAGGCTGCCACTATGATTCTCTCATGATGCCCATACAGTCACTCAGGCTGCCATTGGCAGTTCAGTTCATTTTGGGCTCCACCTGCCAGCCCATCTCACGCCCTCACGCTCTCTAGCCCTCACAGCTTCTCATCTTTCTCTTTGTACTACCAGTTGCCTCGCTATAATCACCACCCACCATCAAAGGCGCTCGGGGGGCATAGAGGGCAGCCGTCCATCTGATCATACCTTACCCTTACCCTTGCCTGGGCCCAGTCTATGGGATCAGCACGAGGTTCCGTCGATAAGGTACTGACGGGACGAGTGGAAGGTGGTGACCGCAATCATGTCGAGATTCCGCCAATTGTTCCCAAGTCCGCCATTTTGCCCACCCCCTTTTTCACCAAGTATTATTACTGATCGGATAGCAGCATGAGGTGCTTCTAAAAAAAAAAAAAAACAGCTCAAAGGTCTTTCGGGGATCCGTTGATCAGGAACAGGAACTACTGGGCCTTGGCGCCTACATGAAAGGCATGCCTAGATGTTTCGCATAGTACACAGCTTGCACGAGCAAGCTGGACAGATGAGAAATTACAGCCAACGACATGTCGGTATGTGCTGTCTTTCGGCTGTCCCCGCCACTTTCTTGCCTACCATCAGTTCTGTACGGCTACGAGCGCCCTAGGCATCGGGGATTTATGGTCGCAGGGCCGATGGCGCTGCGCTCTGCACTCAATTCCAAATGTGGAGGCGGCAAGTTCGATAGGTATTGGGCGAAAGGACGATTGGATCGAGCATCCGACACGGGAAGATGACCATGTGTGGGAGATGGCGCCTGGCCGCCTGGGTGGCTACCTTGGCTGCCTTGCCTTACCTTACCTCCTTCAGGCTCCCTGCCATACCAGGCTCCTGACCACCTGGTTCGCATGGTTCTCCCCTCATTCTTCTCGGTCGTCATCCAAGCCTACGGGCTGCTGATCCTTCCTATCGCCCCCTGGGTTTTCCACATGCCTACCCGTCGTTTCTTTTTCCTTCTTGCTCCGCCGATGGTCCATGCATGCCAACTGGAACTTGGACCCAAGAGACGTAAACCCCGGCCTTCTCACCCACGGCTTTACCGAGCAGTAATCATGCACCAGGCTAGGAAAGTCGTCGACAAAGGCTTTTTCTCCGACGCGCCAGTCCATCAGTAGTCAGGAATGCGCACAGACATATCTCAAGTCTCGGGATCTGACCCCAGTACCATGGTTCATGTTTGATCCGCCCGTTCGCGTGATGTCTGACTACTCATGTAGACAGACAGGCATCGTTCCGCTCGCTTACGACCATTTTTGCGACCATAGCTCGTGGAAGAGGGTGTCTCGCCCTGTTCTAAGTTGGGATAGAGACACAATCTGCTTTCATTTCTAAACTGGTCGATTTCGCACATTCTTGTGGGAGCACTGTTGCATTCCTGACCAAATTTAGCAATCATGGCTTGCGTCTTTAGTCTTTCAAGGAGGTTCGCGCTGTACATCGACAAATGCATCTGCCCAAGGGGGAGAGCCAAATTTGGTTTATGACCTGCCCAGTCATCTGGCACCCAGGCGCTGGGCTCAATGCACCGCCTTGACCACCACGGTCATACTTGTAGGCCAACCGCAGGGGGTGGCGTTAATAGGAGCTGTGCTGCCAAGAGAGAGTGTGCTAGCTATGAGACGCAAGGCCGCAGCGGAGGTGGTCTCTGGGAGTTGCAGGTACCAGTGTTCCCAGGACCAAGGAGAGCAAGCCAGAGCCCACCCCCTTCTCCAGCTAGACGTCGATGAGGCTCTGCGGAGGTGCACTCGATTTGTGGCTGCTTTCTCGACGGGGTTGCGTCCTGGGTTGACTCATTTACTTCCTGGTACTGGTATACTCGCGCCCCTGCTCTCACATCGCCCCCAAGAAGGTTCGATTCCTCCTCGAGAGCTTATAAGTTGTCTGTCTGCGCCTTTCAGACACCATTGCCACCTCACTTCCTGTCACTCTCACCCCTAACGTTTCTCTTCACGCATTGCCAAACGTTTAAAGCGATGCGAACTTCTTTCTTGTTTGCTTAGCCATCTGTCCCACCTCACGCCAGCTTGCATTGATACACGTTGCACTCAGGCACACATGTCCTGCTCGTAACGCAGAGGCAACATCTCGTACTACCTTCAACTCCAGCGGCCTAAATGGTTCTATATACAGGCAATATTGGACGGAAAGACATCGCGCCTTTTCCCACTTCATCCTCGTCGACGTCGATGAACTGTAGACATTAGCGACCTCCGCCAAAGGATAGGAAGAGACGCCATAACATTTCTATCCTCGCCCCTTTCCATATCTACTTCGCCAAATCTTCTACTTCACCAAATCTGAAAGGATCTCATGATCTTTGGCTTCGCAAAATGGCTTACTTTCAAGCATCGTCCCCTGCAGCACACGAGACTTTTCCTGATCTTCCCTTGGAACCAAATCCCGACGACTACAACCACGAGCCTCGGTGGACGGGGGTCACCGGTGATATCTCAATGAACTTTCTGAACAGGAATACATCTGCCCGCCGCCCGTCTCCCTGGACAGACTACCCACCATTTTCTCCTCCAATGAATACGTTTGGCCCCTCTGCATTTGATCAGGAGGCGCACCTTTCCTCGGAATCATTAGTATCTCTCCACACGTCATCTGGTTGCAGCAGTCAGAAGAACAGTTTCTTTGAGAGAGAGCCATACTGTGATTCCTCCACCCCTGGCACAGCGCACAATACTATATCACCATCACCGACGCTCAGCTCACGCTACTCTGACACATACGTTCAATACCCATTGCTTCCCCACAATCCAACGTTGGATATGAACTACGGCGGGGATGGCTATGGCATGGGCTACACAGGCTGCGATCAAATTGGCGCGGTTGAGCCCTCTGCAACTGTCACAGCACCCGACGCGTCGTACCTTGCCTCGATGAGTGGACCTCAGACTTCCATGAACGCCGACCTTACCTTCGATCTGGGATGTAACAACGTTGACATGTTGACGGATGGAAGCATGGGGGACCTCGATTCGAACAACGGAACGGGGAAAAGGAGCACCTCCCGCAAGCTCAAGTCATCCAGGATTGGAAAATCATCTCCGAAATTGTCCAAGCAGTCCTCGGGACGAATCGAGAAACCCTCTTCTGGTCGCGGTCGGCCGTCGGCCAACTTGGCTAAATCTAAGACCAAAATTTGTTCCACCTGCAATGCTTCTTTCAAAGACAACCAGTCACTCGAAAAACACGTCAAGACGAAGCATACGCGTCCATTCATTTGCATTTTCCACTATGCGGGCTGCGATGCTGATTTTGCATCCAAGAACGAGTGGAAGCGCCACGTCGTTTCCCAGCATCTCTATCTAGAGTACTATCACTGCCAATATGCCGAGTGTGAAAACGCAAAACCCCCTTCGAGTCAATATCGCTGCAGCACCCTCCCTCAGCTTGGCGGTGTCTTCAATCGCAAGGACCTCTTCACGCAGCACATCCGCCGTATGCACCAATCAAAAGATCCTAAACAAATGGCTTGCGCGATACGGGAAGATCAGATCAAGAGCATGCAGGACTCTTCTCGTCAGACACGCTGTGAACTTCCACAGTTAATGTACTGTCCGGCGGACGGCTGCCATGAACGCTTTGTGGGCCAGCGAGCCTGGGATGACCGGATGGAGCATGTAGCTCGCCATCTCGAGCGGGCAGCCGAGGGAATGGAGCCTCGACTGAGCTTTGGCGGTTCCCACGATACTACTCTCAATATCTGGGCCGAAAGCCCCGCGGTGAATGTGGTCAGACGGGTCAATGGTGGGTGGAAGCTCCGCAATCCCATCAGACAAAAGGGTGACGACGACATGAGCAACGTCAAGCTCGAAGAATCCGAAGAGGATGCAGAGGGCGAAGACAACTTCACACCAGGAATGTTCGAACACCCCCTCTACAGATGATTGCGGTTATCCATTGAGATGGGAAGAGTCGACACATGGTCGCATCGTTACACATGTACAACATTTTTACTGGGCAGGATTTCCTTTGCTTATTCCTTTAGGCGCACTTGATCACACTCATTCAGACACATATGATGTTAGTTTAATTAGGTACTTTTTTGTATTTTGGGATTGCGGAATACAAGGTCACTGCTAAATTTGGAGACAATGGTACGGAGGGATACCCATCATGATGTTACGACTGATTCATTAATAGAAACTATTCTCTTGACTGCTACTGATGGATCATGCCATCTAATCCCACATATTGGATGTCCGAGGATAGAGCTACTAACACAATTGTGCCTACTGTAGACGTGCGTCTCCCCAATCCCGATCAGTCGATTTTGCGATTAAGCCTGCACATCCGCCGCCCGACGACCCTGTTCGCCCTACAGACGGGACCGCCCTGGCCGAGTGTGTGTGTGTATCTCACCCGCCCCATCTTCAATGCGACCCAGCAGTCTATTAACGCCTGAATAGGTAGTATTCAAGATTACGAATGATGAGACCAAGTACCAATAATCGAACTACCTCCCAACCAACCCGCCCCTCCTAATGCCGCGGCTCCTCCACCCCTTCCACAAGAAAGCGGCCCCCAAAATATCCGTACAACCATACAACGACTTCTATTCTTTTCAGCTGTATGCAGCGAATAACTGTTCTATCCTTCTCCCTAATGCTTCCCTCCTCCCCTAAGATCCTACCCAACGGTATTTGTGTGCGGTGGCACGGATATTTGGCATGTCCGCTACTCGACGCTTAAACAGCGGGGAGTCGAGGGACGAGCCGGCTTGCTTCACCCTCCTTCTTCTCCTCACCTGCAGCTTTGTTAGCCGTCGTCCGTCTTTTCTCTCTCTCTCTCTCTCTCTGTGAAAGACTACACGTATTGCAAACAAGCATCTTCACACCCTCTCTATATGTTCCCCGTCAAAGGGGTACCCACCCCTTTTAGTTGTTCACTCTTTATTATTTGGAATAATCTGATCATAATTGCTACTGCTACTGCTGTTATTATCGTTGTAACTACGACTCTTATGTGCATATGTACAAGCAACGTCTATCTTAGCCCCCAATACCGTTACGGGACCGAACCAGCCAACGAAAGCAGGATGGTAAGAGAAACATGCAAACAAAGACAAATAGGCATCACAAAGTCTCCAAACTTGAAAAAGGCGGAAAAGGCAAACAAAAAAACAGGAGAAGGCACACACACACACATCCACGCCCCGTAATTTTTTTTCGGTGCCGGATTGGGGGCTAAAAGTGTTGGTTGTTGTGTTTAATCTCATGACCCGACCACATCTTCATTTCTCGCCCTTGCCGCCTCCCCGCTAGTCCAGTCCCGACCAGGGCTAAGAAGCATAGAAAAGGGGGGAGGAGAAGGGCAAATAAGCCGGGGTGTGGATTCAGACGAGGAGGATCTGGGGTGATGCAGGATCGGTTTGCTGGTCTCGTGGAAGTTTTGCCTCTGCTGGTTCGGTAAGCGAAGGAGGGCACGCGTCCCGCGCTCGAAGATTTTCGGACGCGAATCATCAGAAGTTCCTCTCGGAAGCTGGGCGAGCCGATACTTACACACCCTCTTTGGCTCACTCACCAACTGGGTGGTACTGTGATTCGCTCCCCTGGAGTGACGAGCGGCAACACCGCCCTGTAGGGCTGATATATTTGCTGACATGCGGCACAGGCTTCTTGACTGTACTCAGCGAGATGGGTGTTTCATAAAGGTAGTTGGGGTATAGTGGCTATCTAATCTGTATACCATTTCCGCTGCTGTCGACACAATCCCTAAGCGGCCGATGGCTTCGTCAACCGAGTACAATACGCAATAACGCATAATTTCCACCGTAAAGGGTTCCGTCATACATGCTCTCTTCACTCCTCCAACAACTATTCATCCATCCCAGTAGAGTTCTAGACCAACATCGATAGCACAAGGCTAAAGAGTACAGATACAAACCAAGGTTGCCGAATGAGAATTCTGACTTAGGCACAAGAGTAACTAAAATAAGAGACAGGATGACGGTATGTCTATTAGGCCATCCATGGTTGCTCCTCCGCTTCCAGGAGGTAATCTGAGACCAATTTCATTGGTTCATCAGACACACACGGCGAGTGCCCAAGTTTCAGGATGATTCAACCGTACAATATAAGGTATGTCTCCGGTGGTGGCTGCAAATCACACAGCTCCCTTGAACAACAAAGCTCGTTGTCAAGGGTACTTGTGGCGGAGATCATGCTGCAGCGGGAACCTCCTCCTTGGGTGTCGTTTCGGATTTAGACTTGCTGGCCGTGTTTCGCTGGCTGCGTCGTTGCTGCCTGAGCTTGCACTCCATAGCATAGCCAGGTTCATTGGCTTTGCGCCATTCGATCCATGCCTCATACGCTTGTTGGTTCCCAGGGTCTGGTTTCCGAGGCTTTGGTACTGGCGCGGGACGAGACATGTGTGCATGAGAGCTGCACGGTGCTGTGGAAGCAGGATTGGCTCCCGTGTTGGCTAGCATGTCAAGCGGAGGTGTCACACTTGTACCAGGAAGCGGGATGAAGTTCGCCCCTGTTGCTGCATGGTTGAACATGCCGAGTGGCCAGCTGCCTCCGGGTAGAACTGTGGGAGGGGGAACAGCGTGGTTTGGCGTCTGGTTTGGACCCCAATTTGCAGAAGCATTTTGGTACGGGAAGGCCGAGTAGTTTGGGGTTGTCAGTGGACTCCACAAGTTGAAGAGAGCGCCCATATCTACGAGTGGCACGGGTAATGACGGCTCTTGGGACCCTGAAATGTCTTCGGGGTTTGCCGAGTATGTAGAGGGCGTTCCATCGCCAGGTGACATCCTATGAACCCCAAAGCCTGCTGTCGGCCGAGAATCATCTTGTTTCCTGGCAAAAAGTTCCTCCACCGGGATACGCCGATACCGAGGAGGAGGCTCTTGGTCTTCTTCACTTTTCTGGTGCTTCTCAGCAAAGGAGAGGAACTCTCTAGCCTTAGGATTGAACGCATTGCTCGACGTCTTATTGCTGTTAGTGACAACCCCGGAATTACCCCCTGGAATTGAAGATCCATATCCTGAGTCAGATGAGTGAGTATTGTTGATTTGTCGACGCCCGCCCGCCGATGATTCTGCGAGAGAGAATACGGCCGGTCCAGTCGCTTGCGGCTTGTGGAGCGCAGGCTCTGGTTTTGGCTCGGTTGTCGCGGAACTTCGCTGAGGATAGGCCCCGCGAGGACCTCGATGGAGCTTCGCAAGGAGCTTTTCAAAGGCTGCACCCCCACGATCGTTGCTTTGAAGTCCTCCCTGCTGTGATTCGTCTCGGGTTTTCATCATAGATGTTGTTTGATCTAGACCCTCATCGTTCTTGAGGCGACTTACATTGGCAACGGCGGAGTCTTTCAAGATTGCATGTTTATACTTGTGATCAAAGGGGCTTTTTCCCTTCGTAACAAAATTAGGGTGGGCGAGTACTGGCGGTGACATCGTTGGCTTGACGCGACGAGGCGTCTTATCGGCTGCTCCCATCGCGGCAGCAAATTGCTCGGACTGTTCGTCGCTATTGGCTCGGTGGGATGTAGGCTCCCACGTTGAGGGCGAGTTATTCAAACGTTGAATATCCACCAGAGTAAACTCCTGCCGGTCATTTTGCGATGGCCAGATAGGCCGAACCTCGAGGAGACAAACATCTGGGTAACTAGGCAGGGCCTTCTCCTTCACAAGCTGGTATTGACCGGAGTCATAGGCTGGGCTGTTGTCTTCTTCGTTCCAAGATTCTGTGTCAGCCGAAACCGTATGAAGGCGCACATGGGGCCGTGCGTTGATCGCATGGCCTGTTGTATCATCTGAGCTTGACAAGTTGCGTCGATCACTTGCTCCCGAATGGAGAGTGTTCTCCGAGTACCTCAAATCAAGAAGATGGCCAGACTCGCGTGGCCCAGAAGTTGCTTGACAGCACCGAGTCTCAAAGTCGGGACCTTCAGACCCGTCTAAGTCCCCGCGAGTTCGCCAGTTCGGGTTCTTCATAGCTTCAACAAACTTAGAGACAGGTTGAAAATCATCATGTGGTAACGGAGACTGATCATCAGATTCTATGTCGATTAATAAACTGTTGCTGTTCGTTCCGCTGCTTTGCTGCTGCAATCTTTTCGCCCGGGAGGCTCTGAGGGGTGGTGGGAAGCCGGTCACTGGAGCTTTGTGAGTATAAAGGGCGTATAGACAACGTAGAAAACTCACTATTGAATTGCCTATTCAACTGATGTGTGAAACTGGAAGTGAAAGAAGAGACAGAAGAAGCCACAGAGACTGCGAAAGAAGGGCAACAAATGTGTGGTATCGGTGGCGCAGAGGAAACAGAGGCCTTCTGCAAACAAATATGGGCTCGTCTTGAAGCAGCTCTCGAGACAAACGATTACACGTAAGCGGCGCTAGAGGGCTCCTCAGTTTAAATTGATGACAATGGCAAAACAAGAACGGGGGACTGTGAGACTATGGTCGTGGAGAAGAGTTGACAATCAGCCAGTCGCCGTGTCTGCAAATATGGGATCGCTGGGGGACGCTTCGAGGCTATTCAGAGAAGCCTTTAAGTCTGCGCAAGGCTGTCTAGCTCAATGAATTCCAAAAAGGCGTCGGGAGGATCCGAATCGACTATGAGGGTGAAATGGACAGTGCAGGAAGAGGCAAGCCAACGCTGGGTGAGATGGGAGCAACGTGATGCTTCTGGCAAGAGTAAGTAAGAAGCACAGCGCTCATTCCCCAGGACGGACTAAAATTAACAGGAAGTTGAAGCTCGCGTTTAGCAGTATTATACCTTCCAGGATAAATAACGTGGTTACCAAAGGTAGATGGCACTTTCCAGGCGATCGGGGGTATGGAAAGCGGGAAGAGCAGGGCTTCTCGCCCTTTTCTGCCGGTCTAGTTCATCTGAGAAATCACTCAGCTCAAAGTGAGATAAAGTTGAGGCTGGCAGCTACCGTGCTTGACCTTCCCATACTTCCAAGTTGATGTTATCTTGATTCAAATTCCCTTTCAGCTGCAAACACACGTAAATGCCATCCTCACAGAAGAAGATGAGGAGAAGAGAGACAACGAGAGACGCTGAGCGAAACGCTTTTCCGGTATGTTCCACCTCATTACACAAACAGGAGTTACCCCGAGCCATCAAACACGCTATTCCTTGTAGGCTTGCCCCGACATATAAGCACCAAATGACCGCTGCATTTCATGTCAGTGAAAAGCTCCAACTACGATACTCACGACAAAGCCGTGGTTGGGGTTAAACTGACCGCATTTCTTGTCTGGATGAAGACAGTTCCAGGGCCACTGAACTTGCACACGAGTCCTTCTCCAGAGGCAAAGCCGGAGATGAGACCACCGGATGCAACTCGTTCCATCACGTACTTGCAGTTCCAGGCGATAAGGTGTCCGTTGTCGACAATGTACTTCTCGCCATCGGCAAGCTAGAGAAGACCCTCGTTAGTCAACGGATCGACGTCAGGCTTTCAATGGCCAAGTTGTGGTACTCACATCTTTGCGAATGATGGCGCCGAAGCTTGTCACCCAGAGCAGACCCTTGCCACTGATTTTGTTCACCCACAAACCCTCGCCACTGAACATGGCCTTGCCGATGCCTTGCCGCTTGTAGTCCTTGATGACGCCCTGGGTGGAAGCGAGGAAGGCATCTTGGCCTACTGACCAGTGCTCCGATCCTGTGAGGCGGATGCTCGTAACATCGCCCAGCATCCAAGGAGCAAGTAAGAGTTCACCTGGGCCCGTGAAAGTTGAGGTTCCAATGTCGGCTCCTGCTACAAGCTTCTTCATGCTAAATTTCATAGCACCCTTGCAAGTCATGGTTGGGGACATGGCAATCATAGCGCCTATCGCCATTAGTTCAGGAATAGAGGCAGGGCAAGCGTGCCTGATGGGCTAGACGTACCGGGCTTGGCTTCTAGAGGGCAGCCCATAGCCAATTGAATCGTTACGATGGTGTTGCAGTCGCGGTGGCTAATGCGATAACTGCCTCCATTAAAAGTACCGACATCATCACATGTGGCTGCAGCTCCGACGAAGTGATCGGCCGGAGGCGCTCCGGAGACAAGATTATTCGGCTGGCTAGTGTTTAACGGTGTCTGAGCCGACTCGGCCGGTGGGGGGCCAGGGGCCTGCTGCACCTGCTGCTGTGTTGGCTTCTCGGGGGCGTAAGAAGCGTCAGGGTTGGGGTAAGAAGGTGGCTTCTCCTCGGGAACCGGAGTTTGTTGATGCGAGTCGACGGAGGCAGCGCGGTAGGGAAGGCTGGGTTGCGATGGTCGGTGCTGGTGTTGTGTAGGTGATTGTCCAGGGGGCAGAGGGTACTGCCCTTGGGCGGACTGTCTTAGGGAGGGTGATGGTGTACCCTGCTGAGGCGGAGGTGGATAGTGCCCTCCTTGAGGCGAGGGTGAAGCTTGAGAAGGCGTAGGAAACCGTCCGGCTTGAGTCGCGGGCGATGCTTGCGAAGGTGGGGGAGGGTAATGCGTGCCTTGGCTTGGGGTAGGTTGCTGCTGAGGAGGCGGAGGATATTGCGTGTTGTTCTGGGCTGGTGATGCTTGCGCCGGCGGAGGAGGATAATGTTGAGCACGGCCTCCCGGAGGGGACGCTGATGGAGGCGGCGCATATTGCTGCTGCTGGCCGCCAGCGGGAGGAGGAGGGTAAGCTAAACACGGTCAGCTACATTCGACAGGCTAAAATTGTCCTTGGATCATGGCGTACATTGACCTCCGGCACCCGGGGGAGCTGTGAGGTAGACAGGTCAGCAAGGCCGCGATGAGGGACGCGTACGTGAGATGGGAGTGGGGGTGGGGTTGGGACGTACGAGGATAGTGCTGTTGTGAAGCCATCGTGGTCGTGAGCCGATTGAAGCTCCCACAAGCTCGGATAATATGTTGTCAAGGCGAAGATGCGACGACGGACACAAGCTGATGAGGAGAACCGCGTTGGATCAAGAAATTCAGGTGGAGCTGGGAGAAAGACCCTGAGCTGAGTTGGAGGTAGTCGTAGTCGTAGTCGTAGTACGGTGAGAGCTAGCTGCAGCTTAAGGTAGTTCCAAGTCTCCAACCAAGTCGAAGGCCACAGCCGCGGATGCCCCACACCCCACACCTCAATCCCCACTATACAAACCGCTGCCGTCCAATGGAGCGAGTGAAGCCGTTAAGACTGACCGACCGTTCGTAATGGGATGCTGACGCCAAAGTTGTTCTAAGCGGTGTTGGATTAGACGATACCGGTGAAAATCAAAGAATTATTTGCAGAGAATAGAAGAGATGAGATAAGTGAATTCTCATTTGTATTTTCAGCCCAAAGGAAAAGCGGAAGAAGTACAGAACACGTACGCCTCTTCCCGTTTCCTCAATCGTCCCATCTCCAATACTTAACCGCCGTTATGGAGTCCGGGTCGTAATCGGCGCTTAGCCGCCCTCCGTCGAAGCTCCGTACGCCGCTTCCATTGGCCGGACATTGTACGGCTAAGTTCGACACCAAATCCGCCCCCTTGTTTTCTCTCAGAAAACCATTCGCACGTCCAACCTAATAGTATCGCTCTTGATCTCATTTTGTCTGATTTTTTCCTAATGAGCCCCCGCCAACCCAGCAAAAGAGGACCAGTGAAGAGGTCACTTTCTGCTGAGCGTATTACATCTTTGCGGGCGTATTGCCAATTCATTGTATTCGGTACGAGAGATTGAATGAAGCAGCAGGCATTCCAGCTACCTTTGATCTCAATTGACCAAGATCAATGCTAGTTTTTAGCTTATTTTGACATGGTGATCCGCGCCGATCTGTATGCCACAACGAACAAAAAAGCCAACTCGTCGTTGAGACTGTGACAGTAAATAAAACATTCGGCGAGGGTCCGCGCTTAGAGATTGCTTCACCTTAGGATCTAGGGAAGAATGAATATTTAAGTAGCGGAGATCTGATTATTCCGGAGAAGTAGCAAAGACATACCAGGGCCGGTTGCTAGAGATGTTGTCGGCCGCTCTGTTGGACCTTCGGTAGGTCTAGTCACTTGCAGTATGTTTTACTTTCATGACTTCTTGCTGCAAAAACAGCAACTCTGGCCTACTTGCATTCAACGTCGCACGGGCATGTCCGCCCATGTTCGTTTTGTCTACGTATAATACAGCGACATCAAACCATCCCAGATATCCGACAATGCCCTGCCTGCCGGGTGCTGTCATCAACGAGCCGTCTTTGTCGATCACTTCATCCCACCACGCGCGCGCGTGGCAGTCAGAGTGGCGAGGACTGTCTGTCATTGTGGAGCAAGGGGTTTGCTTGTCGTCAACCTTGCTCACATTTCAAGGGCCCCCGTCAGTTTCCACGAGCTCGTTTTCGAATGTCGCAAGGTGCTACGGCAAGGGCATTCATAGTTTCATGCTCACTTGAACGCTTATGAGGTTGCGATACTTCAAGCCCTGAAAACAAGGGCTTTGTCACCTCTTTATCAAGTACTGTTACAGTATCCAGCCCTCCCCAGAGAACCCCGGAAATTTGCATAGCACCTTACGACATTTCAAAAGATACAAAGGTCCACAAGGGGTCCCAAAACACAACGAAAACACCACGTCCCGCATAAGATACAAAGCCTTTCATTATCCTGGGACGCACATGGTCAGCGCATGCAAGGGAGATCTGACGATTGTGAGGCCCGATGCAAGCGGCAGGCTAATTACAGGTATTAGTGGTGCAGAGACATGCGGCGCGTCTTGACACCTTGACAGTCCCGGCCTAGCTTGCTGTCCCGCTGCAGGTACGGGCGACTATAGGCGCCACTCCGCTAAAACTGCCAAAGCCCCGATCGGCACTGATAGGGTCATACCTAGATAGATCACCCTCCTTTAATTTAATAATATTATAATTATACTTATATAACTAAAGTTTAATTTCTTTTATTTTAAAAAAATTATTATTTATAAAAATTTAAAATTAAATAAGATTAATTATTAATAATTAATTAAATTATTAATATATTAATTATAATTAATAATATTATATTATTAATAATCTT
>JAKLNE010000053.1:109749-217855 GCA_022814615.1 Waltergamsia citrina | reverse complement strand
CCCCCCCCCCCCCCCCCCCCCCCCCCCCCCCCCCCCCCCCCCCCCCCCCCCCCCCCCCCCCCCCCCCCCCCCCCCGACTTGCTCACCAGGTCTCGTGATGAACGGACGGGCGCCGCCGCCGTGGAGCCCGGACCTCAGCGCGATCACGACCAAGAGAAAATAAACTCTTGTTTCTAAGGACGTTGCATTCCTCCTGTAGGCTGCAGAGCATCAAAGTTGCGTAGAGCAATGCGCCACGAGGTTCAGCTGATAGGTGCACTGTGCCTCTCACCTTATCTGCCCCGGGCAATCCAGAGCATCCGCAACGGAGGCGGTGCTCTCGGGGAGGATCCTCTGGCTCCCCAAGCCTTCGAAGTGTAAACAGCCGCCAAGCAGCACTTTGTGCGGCTGACCTGGTCCTTGGGGCATGGGCTCTTCCTACGAGCATCGGGCTGCGGAAGATCCTGTTGCTACTGAGAAATCCTTCCCGCGAACCTTAAGTAGTGCCATTAGTGGAGTCCAACGCAGACTATTGCCTTGAGCTATCGTCTTTGTAGGGCAAATGCGCGTTGTGGTCCTTTGAAGCTAGAACAGCCAGACTATTGCTTTCTGAGGCGTTGGCCCGCCTGGTTTCGCCTGGCGGCGTGCTATGAAGAACGGTTCCGCGGAATCCAGCTAGCGGCCGCTACGGCAGAAAAAGATCGAGATTGAGGACGAAGGATAATTAGAGAGGCCCGAGCTACCTAACTAACGTCTAACACGTTCTGCACCAATGGAAGCACAAACGCCACACATACCTAGTCTCCAAGCCTCCGTCGAGTCCAGATCGTGTGGCTTATGTCAAGAGTTCATGGCAGCCATGCAATATCTGCTCCTGTTGTGTTCATGGCGTGACGCCAGGGTCCTTGCCGATAGTAATAATTGGCAGATTTTTTTTTCATACTCATGTCACGTCTCGCAAGCATTGAATGCATCGATTGGTCGAGACATGCTATGAAATGAGGCCGATATTTTACCCGCTGTGGGATATGGGCCGTCGTGTGGCATTGGTGACGGGATCAGCGTGTACTCGTACACTTCTGTTTCAAAGACGTGTACAACTTGTGCTCGTATAACCAGCGAAGATGCTCAAAGCGGCAGCTGCTCGCCGTCCCTGCTCGATATTTTGGTCGGCTTCAACAGTAAATCCTTTTCTTGATAATTACTTTCCAGGTATTGCTTGGTGAGATGAAAGCCGACAATGCAGCCTTGAGGCGGTGTGGTGTGCAGCCCGTCCAGGGTAGTATTCAAGTTTCAAGAGATGTCTTCCTACGCCGCATCTCAGGTCAACCGGGGCTTCCACCCCCCCTAAGCGTCACAACTTACTCACATAACCATAATATTGTGTCTGCTCTTATGGCGAAGACCAGAAGACCGTTTCATTGGCTCGGCGGCCTCGTCCCAGGTTCTGGAGGTGGGATGGCTTGCATACGAACCGTCCAGCATCGAATCAGCATTCGGACAGGATTACCTCTACGGCCCACTCTCGCTCGTGGGCACCGGGAATATGACCGGGCCGTTCGCTCTTACGTTTGGGAGATCTGAAGGGTATTATTGTGATCATGAGGTCGCAGTGCCCATCCACCGCGGTGGAAGTCGCAATTTGCCGGGGTCTGCAACTCCTGCTTCGCCAGCTACAGAACCCAACGATCTTCACAGTCGTATGTAAATAGTTGTCAAATTTGTCTTGATTGGAACCTCCGTGCCTTGCCGTAACGCCCGCGTAGATCAGAACGGCCGAACACCGTGTTTGACGGTCATAGTGTCATGGCGGAGCTGGCCATAGCGGATCGTCAATTTTGGCTGACGTCTTGCCATGGTCCGTGTGTTCACTCTCCAGGAGTTCCCATCGAGGATCGTCGAGACCCCTGGCGTAGACAGCAAGGCTAAAAACTAGCTGTATTAGTCCAAACCATTAGCGGTAACAGAAAGATTGATGATATTATAACCTGTTATTAGCAAGGAGACCAACAGACCGCCGGAGTGGACCAGGGGCTCTGCGCAAACTGGAAAAGGCTGTCGGCCTCTGAGTGGTTGATTACAGCGTCTAACGGTCCTCCTGAATGCACGAGTTGTAGTATTCGTGTAACTGATGCTAATAATGTGCCAGCGTCGGTACTTGGCAAGGTAGGGGATACAAGTACAAGTAGATTGAGTGATAGATAATATTGATGATACTGGTAATATCAGAGCAGTGGAGTTCTAGGTCTGGAGGAGGAGACTCGGATGGAGCCTGAGGACTCGGAGTAAGAAAAGTGGAGTCGGTGCAAGTTCATGCTCAAGTCGCTCTTACCTTGGAATGGAAAAGTGCTCCTGCTGTTGTTGCTGCTGGTGTCTTGGGCCTTCCGAGAAAGCGCCCGCGAGATTTGCAGATCTGGAGCTAGACCACATCGGGTTAGCCTCTTCACACACACTTTGCTCTGCTCATAATAACAACGCGGAAGTTGCGACCAGGGATCCAGCCCGGGTGATGCAGCATGCAAGTCAGCCTGAGGCATTAAGGCAGTTCCGGTGGCAGCCAGACAGGCCTGAGGCAGACAGGTAAAGTAGGCAGGCAGGCATTCACATCCCCAACTCCCACTGAGAACTCCATCCCATCTCCAAAACCAATGAATTATCCATGTCTATTTCGAGGCGTTGGTGCTTGCTGACTGGCTAGCTCCCAGATTCCTGCTCCGCTGGGGTTATACTGTACAACGAGAGTAATTATTAGCTGCCCGTGTGCGATAGTGAGGCAGTCTGACCGCCATTCTGCATCGCACCTGTCACTGTCAGTTCAAGGGCTCGGCTCTCACGTCGATGAAACATGTCTTTCTTGAGTCGTCGCAGTCGCGATTTAGTCCCAGGGTGTTTTCCGACGGGTCAGACATTATTACATACGAGTATGTTCTTGTTACTGGACAAAGACCACACCCGGCTTGAAGACAAGACAGATCAGACAGTACGAGTACCAGAGACAAGCAAAGACAAACGACAACGGTGGCGGTCTCGAGATAGCCTTGTGCCCGTTCGTGAGAGTTAGCTTCATGGTTCAGACCCTCCCACAAAGACAACAGACAGAAGAGACGACATTTCATCAGCTGGCTCTTGCAAAATGCTCCAGAGTAGAGCCAATACACAGCTCATCATTGGCCGCCCGTAGCAAGTCTAGGGACAAAGTAATCTGCACTAATCATCATGACCATGGGTATTGTGCACCATGCCTGCACGCGACTCGTCCCCCCCGCAGGCTCAACGGCACCGGCAGACAGCCTCACTTTTTCCTTTCTTGCTTCTTTTCGTTCCTCTTGCGAAACGTTCATCGGCAGCATGCGGGCCATCCTTGACAAGCCTCCTAGTCTGGCCTGTGACTGGACGACGAGTCAAGCAACCCTGGCTAGCTTGTCCAGCCACGGCAGGGATGACGCGGGAGGGTGGTGCGGTGGACTGGGATAACCTTCATTCACGGCCAATCATGCGATGCACAGAGGATGCAGCCCGCTGTTCTGGGGAGACATCGTGGCCTGTTCCCATCCAAGGGAAACTACCCTTGCAAGCCTGCTTGCAAGCGTGGGAAATAGAGTCCACGTTAGGCGCCACGTCTGGGAAGAAGTGGAAGAAGCAAAGAGCAGCGAAAAAAGTGAGGCCAGCATGCCGCTCAGGAATCGAGCGCATCACTTTTCGCATAGGCTCGCATCACACCACGCCCTACTAGTACGAGTTTGGTATTGGTGAATGCACCGGGTGCTGCGCCATTCCACTGATCATCACAGTTGGTTGAAACGCAACGTCGACGACGATTGCTGACACTAGTAAGTTTCGACGGTTCTTTGCTAATAACACTTTTTTTTCTTTTACCCGCCTTCGGCACCTCTTCTGGCTTTTGCCCCTATCCGCTTCACCTTGGCGCCGTCTGAAATCTCCTGCGATGGCGCTAGCAAATCTTAGTTAATCATTCTCAGGAACTTGCCCATCCCGGGTGAGCCGGCAGGTTCCAACACACTCATCGTCGGGATTCGTCACCACAGGCCCAAGCATCGGCGGTTTGAAGCTAGGAAGAAAAAACGCGGGCCCTGGTCGCCAGCACAATGGGCAGAGTGTGGGACTTGTGCAGAAGCCCAACGTGCACTATGCACTATAGCTTGCTTGCTTTGGGAGTCATAAGCCCACCTTGCATAGTTGATCAGCCACACAGATGGCCGCAGAATGCGTCAAGAGTGGCGACAGGACAAAGCGTCGAGGTTGCATAACTTGGGAGAGTCAGGTGCTCATTGGCTCCATGCCCGCCCGACCACAGGCATTCGTAAAGTACACAATGCATCCTATCGCTACTGTACGAGAACGGGACAGCACATTCGAGCATGCTGATCCTGAATTTTGCTGAGCCGTGAATGGCTGCCACAGCTGGCTTGACCGCTAGTGGCACAAGCACCAGTGCCTTTTTGGGCCAATGTGCATCTCAGCGATCGCTGCGAATTGGCTGGTTCGAGGCGCCTTTTGTGCGAGTGTGCATGCGTTGTGCACGAACACTTTCAAGATGACTTCATGCATTCCGACGCAAACAGAAAGCTCATCATGCAACAACAATCACGGCCCCCAGCTGCAAGGCTCGTCGACCAATCGGGCCCCGTGTCGGCTTGTTTGTTACTGCTCGGCCCTTTCCCTTCCACCACAGGAAAATTCCAGCCTCAGAGCTATAGGCAGTTCCCAGAGGTCTGCTGTCCGTTCCAGCCTGCAACGGAACTTGATGGGCATATGCCGGATCCACCATAACAACGAAAGGTCTAGGTACGAGTACGGTATCACACACACGTATTGAGTTACCGTTGTGTAGTAGTATTACTACGGTGTCCAGATGCAAAATTATTAGGCGGACATTTAACCAACCAAAAGCGTTCGAGTCTAACTAGCCTTGGGCTGTCATACCGGCAAAGCCTAGTTTAAAAAAAAAAAAAAACATCAACAAAGACAAGGGAAAGGGAAAGACAGAAACTATCTCATTCCTGGGATAGCTTTGTGTGTAAGGTCCTATGATGAGATGAAATTTCCGGCTTCGTCATAAGAAAAGACGAAAAAGCAAAAAAGAGCAGTCGATCACGAGGCTTGCAAGGCTTGTTGGCTATGACGAATCGCCCCAAATATTGGTATTGGCTGCGACGGATGGGAAATGCCTAGGATAATAATAACGGACGGGCTTTTTGGGCAAGGTGTCAGGCAACTGTGGACTTGGTTCGCGCCAACTACAGCCAGCTCCTGGCGGCGTCCGCCCCGTCAGCGTGGATCGCTCTCTCTCTCTCGGCACCCAGTCTAATACGTGTGGTGAACGGTGGGCGCCAGGACTCATGGCCTGGGCCGTAGAGTGCTCCTCCCCGGGCGAGCTGTTGGCTGTCTATGAGCCCGTGGATGGCCGCTGTGAGCTGGTGGTGGTGCCGGCGGTGGTTACGATGGTGGTAGTAAGCGTCAAGTGAAGCGCTGCACGGTCTCGCAGATGGGTGGCCCAGTTGTGTACGTAGTGTATGGGCGGGCAGGCCGCCAAGGGATGGGTCACAGGAGGCAGTGACACACGGAGCGAACTGCTCTCGCTTCATTTCGTGTGTCAGACCCCATCCTTGCCCCCTCGTATATTGCGCGGCGGCACTGCGACACGGATCCCTGGGGCCCCTAGTCGCATGCCTCACAGGCCGCTGAACCTTGGTGCTTGGCTTGCGTCTCCACCCATCCATCCACCTGCAGTCAAGAATAGTGCTGCTGCGTTAGTCGCCCTGCGGTCCAAGACATCGCCCCATGCCCATTAATCTTCTTCTCCATCGGCGCCAGCAGGGGTGTCTGATGAGGGCTGGTGGGACGCGCCTCCTGAGTGAGGGTGTGGAGTTGGTCGACGCCTCCAAGCAGTCCAGGCTGAAGTGCGACCCGGCCTGGTGCATCGCAGGCATACAGAAGTGCAGGATTGGCCCGTGTCCACCGGTACGTACTGGCCTCGCACCGCCTCGCCTGTTCTGTTGGTCGATCGTTGTCCTTGGTTCGTTTATCAATATCAGCCTGCCCGCATCCCCAACCTCTGGCCGAGCGCAACGACCTACCTATGCCTATGGACCACCACCGCTTTCACGACACTCCTTCAACCATTTGATATCTCAACTTCCTCTGGCTGCTGGATTCCAAAAGGTCCCCTTATCCTCACCAACCACAACAACTTCTCTCAGCTACCGATCCTCGCCAAACCTTCTTCATGACCCGTTGACTCGGAGTCATCTTGCGACCCGGGAGGCATCTCGACCCGCCGACTCTAATAAAATCCAACTAGCAACCTTCCGGCGCTTCGACATCCCCGTTGTAATAGACAATCACCTCCAGTTGGACCAGAACCGGCACCTCGCCAGTTCGTGGACCATAGCCCTCCTGTGTTTTAATCGCATTTTCCTTTTCATTTCTGAGTTCTGTCCAACCCGGATATCTTGGCCATACCTCGGACACTGGACTATTTCGACCCATCTAGTTGGATAATCTTCGCCCCATAAACAAGGAATATGCAGCACTATGCCCCCTATGGATACCCATCGCCGCCGGCCTCGCCGGCCTACGACAATTCCAAGTGCAATTTTCAGCAACCTGTAACGTCCCGGTCTTTTGTGCCCGCTCCTGCTCCCCGGTGTATTCCCATGGCTCCAGAGGAACGGTTAGGTATGCTCCTCGAGGGCAAGCTCCAGTTAACAGACATCCTCGGGACAGGTGCCTATGGCGTTGTCTACATGGCTGTCGACATCCATACCGGAGTCCGTTACGCCGTTAAGTGCCTCAGCAAATTCAATGCCGACGGAACACCACTGGAGCGCCGCCAGGTGGCCTACCAGCAACGCGAGATTCGTCTCCACTATCTTGCATCAGCCCACAGCAATGTGGTCTCGATGCTCAAGATTGTGGACGACGCTGACTGCATCTACGTTATCCTGGAGTACTGCCACGAGGGAGACCTCTTCCTCAACATCACGGAGCGCGGCCAATACGTGGGGAATGATGAGTTGTCCAAGAAGGTTTTCCTCCAGATCCTTGATGCCCTGGAACATTGCCACAAGTTGGGAATCTACCACCGCGACCTCAAGCCGGAAAACATCTTGGTAACAGATAACGGCGAGACCGTCAAGTTGGCAGACTTTGGTCTGGCCACTTGTGATGATAGGTCCGAAGACTACGGTTGTGGATCGACTTTCTACATGAGTCCAGGTAATTATTCTCCTCGTTTTGCTATCTTACTCTTCCCCCCTTTTGCCTTCCCAAACTACCTGGATGTCCGACTGACTTGAGCTCTTTTCCTTCTATCAGAATGCCTGGATTCATCTGCTAGGAAACCCTATTACATGTGCGCCCCTAATGATGTCTGGTCCCTCGGAGTGATTTTGGTCAACCTGACCTGCGGACGCAACCCATGGAAGCAAGCCTCTTTCCAGGATTCTACTTACCGGGCCTTCGCACGTTCCCAGGACTTCCTCAAGACCATCCTCCCTGTGACGGATGAGCTCAACGGCATCCTGGCTCGCATCTTCCACCCTAACCCGGAGCACCGCATCACTCTACCTGAACTCAGGGCCCGCATCATGGCTTGCTCCAGGCTTACGACTCCTCCTTCCATGTCCGGTGTAGCCCCCATTTCTCCCCCGGCCACTCCTGAGCACATCAACCCATACGTTGCCGCACCCCCTGAGGAAGCCATTGAGGACGACTACGAGTGCGAATCCCCGCTCTCGCCAGCTTCGACTTTCTCCGATGACGGGTCGCTCACGTCAAGCGGCTCTACCATTTCAGACCTCGACGATGACTTCATTCAGGAGCAACAACAAGAGACGATGTCTTTCGACTGCACGGCCCAACCCTTCGAACCGGAAGTCCAACGGGATGATGCCATGTTTCCTGGTCAGGAGTTCGTACCTCAACAATATACCGGACCCTCACCTTTCCCTGTGGTGCCAAGCCAGCAGCCTGTGCTCTGCGCTCAACCACAACAGGTTCCCACAACCCCCGTCCCATCTGCATACCCGTCCAAGTCCTACTTCCCGTTATGGGATGTGGTCAAATACGTTCAGCAGGTGCCCATGAAGCAGCCACACGCCCCTTTCCACCCTCAGGTTCCTGTGCTGCCTTCATTCCAAGGATGCTTCTAAGCCGGACTTGGATGACACTCTGCCCCAGGCTCACCATTAGATTGCTTACGATCGACAATGCCTGGATGGTCTTTTCTGCTTCACTGCAAATAATATCAATTTACAATCGACAAATGGAACCCTGCACGGGGAGTTGCCATTCCTCCATGGATCTTACCTCGAATCATTCTACCATCAGACCACTCGGGATGGCCTCGGCATTCGATGCTTTCATGAGTCGGACATGGTGAGGTCTTGGGGCCTCACTTGACCGTTCTCTATTTTCCTTTATGTTTCTTTTTCCAGCGTGGAGTTCTTTTTTAAAAAACTACGGACTAGTATCAGAAGATTGTTTCGGAACTGTTGGATTATTGGGTTCTTTATCGGCGCAAGCAAAAGAGCGACAAGTTGTTGTCTTTTATTTTCGACACGAGACGGATTTATGACCCTTTTTTTCTTCTGAGGAGCGTTTTGACGAAACATTTGAAAAAAATTTAATCCTTTATATGGGAGGTCTTTTGGTTTTGTTGTTTTTGTTTTACCTTCAGTATAGAGAGGGGATACAAACTTGGGCCGGTGTTTCATTTTCACGGATTTTGTGTTTTGGAAGATGATACCAGGCCCGCCACCATTCTTTATTTCATTTTTTACTACATTCTTGTCACGACGAAGGGAGAATTTTGGGATTTCTACTAGGATATTACGACTCAGGTTGGAGTTCGTGTCCTTTTTTTTTTTACTCTTCAACCCCAAGAAGGATCTTGAGGGAAGAGAAGCCAAAGAAGATTTTTAGACAAACCTGGCTCATAGCCAAAACCAGCGCTGCTTGGATACAAGATACCCAAGCTTGATGGCGCTATCATACGTTTTACGATAGCGGGCAGGACACTGATCCGCCCAAGCAATGAATAAAAAAATACGTTGCAAAGCAATTGATCTCTCATACACGGCCTTCGTGATCAGTCCATCAGTCCATGGAACATACAATTGACTCTGAACCTGACACTAAGTTCCTCGATTCTACATGACTCGCACATGGCACATGCTACGCGATAGTGAGATCATGCTAATAGATTCCTTACACATACTCACCAGGAACGGAGCTATGTTCCCCTCACCGTATCAAGCTAAGAGTAGCTTCAAGCAGTTCTGTCACAAATCAGACCTCGAGCAACCTATCAACAACGAGCAAGTCTGACGGCAAAGCCCACCAGAGCGCACCCAATGACCAGCTGACGATGCTGCCACCGCCCTGTGTAGGTGCTTACACACACACACACACACACTTACACACGAGCGGGCGTTTTTCCTAGTCTGCTCCTGCTAGTGGCTGCAGATGGCGTGCCCCCCTAAATCAACACACTCTCTCATCTGTCTGTCTCGACTCTCCCCCACCCATTCTCAATGTCAAGCACGCTGATGGAGAGGGCGGGCATGGCTCTCCCCTAGCGTGACACGACTCGTGCTGCTGCCCACCCACCCACCTACTCACATACGCAGCGGACACATAGCAGCGAGAAGCGGCAGGCGATGATTGGGGCGATGGGGCGCTTTGGTGATGTAAATGCGGGTTTGTCCCTCTTTGGGCTGTGGCTCGCTGTGAAGGGTATGTCTTTTGGGTGTTCACCGACCTTGGTGGAGGAGCTTAGGTGGCTGACTTGGGGCCGGGAAAGGGGATTGATTGTGCGTGCGTGTGTGTTGTGTACCTGGCGCCGATGGGATTGCTGCTGCTGTAGCTTACATTGGCCACGCTGTTTGGTCGTTTACTTGCGTTGCTTACACCGCTTTGGAGCTCTTGCGGACGGCTTTTACAAGACTGTTAGATATACTCTGTGGGGTTGCTTCCGCCCCTTTTCTCTGAGCGAGTATACAAGAACAGAGCTGAACGATTCCCCTCATACCCCCAAAAATAACACGTCATTATCACCAACTAGCTCTTATCTGGCTCTCCTCCTGATCCATGCAACATGTCGCTGGTGTGTATCCGGTGCCCGCACCGTCACCAACGGAATACACCATGAATAATAAAGCATCGCGCCTCCCGGGGGGCGGCGGAGAGTGGGGCCCGTCCGCTTGCTCGGCCTTTTTGCTCCACTTACACCACAGATACTACTAAGTAATGTGATAGTATGGAGAAGAGCAACGGCCGGTTTTGGGTGTACGTGGCTTTGCGCGGAGTGAAGTGTAGCGTAGACCCTCGATCTCGTATGCGTGTAAGAATGAGTTATGGGTACGGGGAATTGTAGGTGTTTGTGTATGAGAAGCAGGGTATCTTGAGGAATGAATGACGTTCGGGGTGGGATAGTATATTTGGTTCCGGGTGAAATTTCCCTTTGTGTGGATGGCAGGCTTTGTTTTTCTTGAGAACACTATGAACTGATCGTACGAGGCGCTCAAGCCTCCCGATCATGGGAACGGCCGAGACCCCCCTAGAGCTAAACCAAGTGAATCCTTATGCAAAGCATGAGCTGACTACGTAAGAAGGTTAAGTTAGGGGAAACCTGCAAGGGGGGTAGTTTTCCTTCGGCGCGCAACGTGCTCTGGAATGTCTGGGGAAGAAAAATTCCCTACAACCGTCGCATAAGACGACAAGAAGTGAATCCACAGGAAATAGAGTGCCCGCAGTTATTCACGTTTTCCGCGTACTTGCAAACACAACGTACGCCAGTAAAACCTTAATACTTATCACCGCCGCTCGCCGCCACCATATTTCTAGAGTTTTCGGGAAGTAAAAAAGTTTGGGTGGTGTTTAAGCTAGTCTGTGGGTCCGAGGTTCTAGTCCTAGGACAGGATAAGAAAATCTGGGGGAGATCGAAAGTTTATTTTGTAGGTAAAGGAGGGAGGGGGGGGAAGTCATGCTATTGTTGGATGTTTTTAAAGTTGGTGCCCAGAAAGACCGTTTGCAACTCTGTTGGTAAGGATCTCCCCCTCCACTTTGGAGAGGAGGGAGTGTTGAAGCGGATGGCGCCGCTGAGGAATGTGAGAGTGGGCGTCGAGAAGAGTTCGAAACTTTATTATCAATATGAATATTCATTGGGACGTTCGCGATAAGAGCGGCGGCTTCCGCTGGGCTCTTGACATTGAGGCTGGAATGTTGCTGCGAGTGGAGTTTGGGAAACTGACTCGGAACCGTTAGGTAGCTGGCTTCGGGGATGTTCAAAAGATAGTTGGTTCGTTAGTTGGACAGCAAGAGGCCATTTAGATTCCCGCGATAAGTTTGGGAAGTGTGATTAATTGACTAAGTTATGTTGTTGATCGAATACCCGGCTTTGGTTGAAGCGATTGAGCTTTGATATCCCCGTCATTTGTGATGCTCACATGACTTTGACTAGTCTCGCGCCGACTTAGAGGATGTAAGTGAGCAATGCTATGATCGGCAATGAGTATGGCTAGGTAAGGGTCCTTCAAGGCGATGGGTCTGGGCCTGACTGGAGCCTGCGATGAACGACATACGGCTGTCAAGTTGCTATCTTCACCGTCTGATATGACGCGACTAAGTCTGTCTCAGAAAGGAAGGGAAGAGTAAAAGCTATAGCAGTGTGTTATGATGCAACAAGCCATGGACCCCCCTTTTGAAAACCTGGGCGTTTTTAGATGACCCGGAGAGCAAATTGTATCTGAGATTCTGCGGTCTCTTAATTACATACGAAGCAAACCTGCCTCCCTCAGAACTTAAGGAACAGTGCTTTCGCAGACCTGGTGGCCACATCCGGGTTAGGTGTTATCGTAGGAAACGCAGCCCAGGCTAAAGTGCGTACTTGGAGTTTTGTGTTGTTCTTATATGTATCCTTTATGTCTGAAGGTATACAGGTTTATGTTGGTAAGCTTCTCTCTTCCAAATAATCCTGAGGTAGTGCTACGTCGTTCAATTCCACAATCCCTATGTTACGGTAAGGATTTGTGGTGTGTCTGTTCAGAAATTCTTTCGATATGGCCTCCCTGATTGTTAGCTACGAGGTTTCTGCTTCACTGGCTCGTAGCTTTACTCTACCCCATCCTCATCTTTGGCATGTTGAATTGGAGTCGCGATCATCAGAGCAGTCTCTTTGTCTAGCGCACCAGCCGTCGGTCACTCTTGTTTTCTGTATTAGCGGGCATCTTCTCTCACCATTCACTGAGCAATTCGCCAACATCCTACTGAGCGTCATGATTGCAAACAAGTTTAGAGATAACTAAATTAGTGAGGCAATGGAAGGCTCAAACCCTGAAGAGTCTGAGATGGACCCCTTGTCTTTATTGTATGTGCATGTACGTCTATACTGCCCTTGCGAACCTGGATGACTACTATTATCAAGTAAACTAAACAGCTTCAGTCACAAAAGTCCAGTCCATGTCGAGTGTTTGACTTGGCTCATCATTCTCGGGGCCATCCTCTCCGTACAGCACTGAGCAGTCGATGAGAAAGGACTGGACATCACCACTAAAGTCATTGGTCTGGCAATCGGTTGTGTAGGGGACATCGCCAACGTGGTCGCCGCTGCACCCTGGTCCGGAGAACTTTCTGATCACGCAGCCATCTCTGAAAGTTATTTGTTAGTCGGTTTTCCGGGGTTTCCAACTTGAGTCTTGTGTATCTCTCTTGATCCTGAACCGGCAAGGCTGGCATCTCCAGGCAAGATGACACACAGGAAAATAACAGGAGTTGGGAGGGCTTACGGTTTGTCGTTGATCATGGACGGAACCTCGACGATATTGAAGGAGAGACGAGGGCCAACACGCTCGTCGGGGGAGCCACAGAGCACGTGTGACTCGTCGGCGTTGGTCTCGGAGTATTGTTGCTGATCCTCAGTCGTCTCGCACGTATCCGTTGGGTACAATCCAATCCTCAACTTATTCTGATCCTGTCTCTTCTCTGGAGCAGCCAAGATGGGAAGGCTTAGGGCGCCAACAATGGAGAACATGGACAACTGCATCGTGTCTTAGTTGAAGACGTTTGTTGTTCTTTTGAGCTGTTCAAAAGAGACACAAGGAGCGAATGACTAGTGGAAATGATCGAAGGCAGCAACTCTTGCAAAACGGCAGAGCCGGGAGGTTTTATGGAAATATTCACTTCGAAAATAATAACCTATTTGGGATGTGGTGCATGACAGATCCTAATTCTGGTATAGGGGTTCAACCCATGCACGAAATATCAAACGAGTGCTGGCATAACAATCCCACCGCGGACAGATAATAATTAGATTTCGATTCTAATTACTAGAAGTAGCGAGTTCTCAGTAGGCTGCAGCGGAACTTCCTAGGTTGCAAGTCGTTGGCATGGTCAAAGTTGTCACCACGGCTCATGCCCCGTCGTGGAGTTGACGGATGTGCGAGCCTAAGTTGACTCTCTAAAAATTCTTCAAGCAAAGAGTTGTGACAAAAAGAAAGCCTCAGCGGAAAAGGCTTCGAAGATGCAAAAACACGAACTAGACAATCATCATTCGTGCAACTGAACCCCTGTTCCATCTGTTAGCCCTACGATTGAAAATGCATCCGCGCCTGGACTTTAAGCATGACACCTCTACATTGGTGGTGCCTATTCAAGTATCATTTTTCGCGAGACACAAAGCTGGTGGCTCCAATTTCTCGGTCATGAGTCCGCCCAGACCTTATCCCCCTGCTTCTCCACGAGTTGAGTTGTCGGTTGAGACAAAGTGCAGGTATATACTATATGCACCGGAGGCCTACGGTTTAGCTTTCGGCATGAAAGTGTTTGACAGGCACTTTTGTCTAGATAGTCATACACAAAAGCGGAAAGGTACAGGGTTGTTGATCGATGTTGTTGAGTGGCTCTGTGAAACCGAGCAAGCTGCATATTTCAGAACTACGCGTGTAGAAGCCTTTTAAATTTAAGGGGAGACTTGAGGTTTCCATGCTGAAATTGGTATCCTCAGGCGATCAAGCTGATACTCTAAATCCGGAGCAAATTAAAATATGGCGTTTTCAAGAAGATAGGTAAAGAGGTCTTTTGCCAAAAGAGACAATGAAGTTATCATCGTTGGGCTGTAGGGTACCAGAGCCAGTAATACTACGTACAAGATAAGTCACCGATGTTGATTAACAGATATGCAACATATTTCTAAACAATTCGGTCGGTGCTCTTAAGTATTCTATATGAACAACCAAAAATCAAGAATGTGTATATTATAGCAATACAATTTCCGGTCTTTTGCACCTTATCATGAATGTATGTAGGAGTCTCTTTGCAAAACCCTAAGAGATTCCATAGAATGAGCTCAAAGTTACGGTAGGAATGAGATTGAGGCCTGAAAACTTTGAAGCAGACAAGAAGGCTGTCACTATTGATATCTGGGGTTTGCTTCACTTATTTAGATAAGGCCCAGGCGAAAACTAATAATACTATTTCGCACTCTTATCAAAGAGGTCTTTAGATTGTTCCTTTTGATGTCTCTGCTCAGTAAAGAATTTAAGATAATTCGATAACAAAACTCTTTATTGTCCTCAGACAGCCTTTGTTTGCCAACAGAGGAGTGTGCCCTCGTGGGGCTCTGTTATCGAGGCGGGCATGATTGGGATCAACAGTACGTAAGACCCAGACTTGCGGCTGCAGTTGGGAAGAGGAAGCGCAGTGAGATCTGGCTAGAGATAGGTGAGGCAGGACCGGAGGCTTACAGTTGATCAAAGCTGTGTAAGTGGACAAGGGAAGCAAGCTCTAAAGAGAACTATAGTAGATACTACGCAATCTGTTCCTCGTCCGTCGTGAAGCTCGCTACGATGGAAGCCTTGTAATAATAACCTGGTCCTGTTCAAGGCTAACCAGTCTCGAGCAGTACCACAGCCCCGACAGACTTATCGAAGGAAATAATTATAATACTCACCCCAATAATTTGACTATATCACGCTGAAAGGCGGCGACGGTGGCCCCTTTCGATCGGAGGTAAATCACATGGCCATTACAAACAGGATCTAGGTTGATTTGGTTCGCATGCATCTCGCACAGAAGGCGAATGCGCTAATGCAATGGACTGTTTCACAGCAATCTCATCCTCCCCCGAGGCAGTGAGTCTTGACCTCTATGCTTCGGCTTTGTCAATTCACAGCAATTTCTTTCTTCTCCGAGGGCTTACAGTCACTACGTCGACTACGCGTAACGGCGCCCGAACAGGGTCAAATGCCCTCCCGGAGGGGCGTGTATAGCCAACGCCGATCTGCTTCACAGCAATTTCTTCCCGCCTCGAGGCCGTAGAGTTGGCTTGAGCGAACGTACATTCAGCTGCATAAGAGCGTGCGTGGTCCAAGGTATCCCAAGACACACATACAGAGATATTCGACATCTAAGAGGAGTAGGGACGCCCCGAAGTGTTCGCCTCCTAATAGGCACTATAACCTAAAGGCTGTACGATCCTTACGAAACGTGTACTCGTTAAAGTCAAACTCTGGGGCTGCCCTCCAACGGCGAGCCCCAGCTCTCCCAAGACCTACCTGCCACCTCCTATGCGTGTTCTTCTCTCGATCCGAGTCGTCGATGCTCTCGCGCACATAAGACTTGAGTCTGTCTATCCCCCTCGTTCTATTCTAGCCGTGGTCGGTGACCTAATAGCATTATCATCATCTTCGGTCGAATAGGACACATTGCTGTTATATCGTTCTAGCCATGCCGGCCCACAGACATCGATCGGTTCGCATTCTTTGAAGATATTCGATTCTCAACATCTCATTTGGCCCGTTTCGTCTCGCACACCGCATTGGATCGTTGTAGTGCCGTACATCGGTTGTCTCTCTTTCGAAATATCCAGGCAGCAAAGAAACGTCTAGCTCGAACCAGGCCGGACGGTATTTCGCTATCCGCTGTGATTCCTCCAACCCCATCCAAAGAAAACAACAAAGACCCAATCCTCAGACATCTCCCAACAACAGCAGCAGGTGGAATCCAAACCTTATAAACCCCAGCACCCTACCTTACTCGCCAAGACAAATGATCCCTTCCCAACCCTCAATCACGCCATTCCCCAAAATCGTGGTCCCAATAAAAAAATAAGCAAAGACCACATGCGACTTTTTTTTTTTTTTCTCGGAATTATTCCCAACCGCTGAAACCCGAAGGAATTTCCCTATTCTGGTAAAAGTTTGTACCCCAGGTTTTTTTCCCCGTGATGTCGGACAGCTTGCTTGCATGTAGGTTATCGTCATTGTCTTTTATCCTAGTGGAGGAGGGGGGGCTTAGGTGTAGGTTAGCACTCTTCCCCGCAGCGCGTCGGCGCGTGTCGCAATGTCAGCACTTCGAAAAAAAAAAAAGAGAATTCGTTAATTGAAAGGGACGAAAAAGAACGACTCGTAGCGTAAACTTTCTTTGTACCTAACGTTAGCAAGGCACCATCAATTAAGCTTCTCCGCGTACCTAGGAGGAACTGCTTTAAGGAGGATAAGGTCCTGAAAAGCGCGTCATTGGTTGCGACCTTTTTTTTTTCCAGTGTCGATCGCGATGGGTATGAGTCGCGTTTCGGCTTCTCCAAGGAGACGTTTTAATCAATCAACGTCGCAGTCATCCATCCACCCTTTCAAATCGCGACCATTCGTCAAGGAGAGAAGAGAAGAGAACAGCAAATTGTAGAGATCAGATCCCAGACGCCGTAAATTCAGAATAACCTAAACAGCTACAAATTGACCATCCACGACAACAAAAGGGCGTGGCGGAAGGCAGATCTAATCCAAACTCAACAACAATCCTCCGGTTTAATCAAACACTTTGTTTTTTTGTCCACAGCCGCCGGTTTTTTTTCCCCTCCTAGCATTGCGTCACAACGCCAGGGAAGAGAAAGGGAAGAACAATTCTATACTAGTAGCCAGCCACCTTTCTCAACCCTCCGTCTAGAACAGCTTCTCTCTGTAATAGAAAAAAAGCAATGGGCGCAAACCCGCTTAGGACTTGCGCACAAAGGCACCTAGGATAGAAGACCCAAACGAAGCCTTGTTATCAATCAGGTTAAAGTACTGGGCACCGCGGTACAGCGCCATACCCGTCAAGACGGCCGTAGAAGCATTGAAGGCGTAGCGCAGAGCACAGTTGTACATCTGGTTCCTGTTCCTGCGACGCGAGCGGCTCACAAAGTCCGAGTTGTCATTGACATTGGGGAACGACCTGTCCTTAGGCACAGGCTCGCCAAGGAACTCGCACAGCGGCTCCCAGCCATCGGTCACCTTGTACTCGAGCAGGTTCTCCTTGGGCACCAGGCTACGAACCTGCTCGTAGTGGTCGAGGAAGACCTGCTTCCCCTGGTTGGGGAAGTCGCCCTTGAAGAAGCCGTCAAAGAACTTTTTCAGCATGGGGTAGTACATGCTGGCGGCCCAGTCAAAGTGGGAGAGCCAGCGGAGCTCGGGGTCGGTGACGCGCCAGTAGACGGTCTTCATGGTGGAGGCGTGCCAGGAGTGGACGTCGCGGTTGGTGAGGACGACTTTGGCTTCGGGGTAGGCCTCGATGAGCTCCTTGGCAAAGGCGATGGAGGGCCAGTCGCAGACGGCTTGGGCGTTGCCGAGGAGCTGGTCCCAGTCTTCGCGGGTGAAGGGCTTGCCCTCGCCGTCGTATTTGGCGGTTAGGGCGTCCATCCACATGAGGGCGTCGGGGGGGTTTTCGATGGAGCAGTTCATCATGTGGTACGTGTCGACGTAGCCGAGATGCTGCATGGCGGCGCGCATAGCTAAGAATTATGTTAGTGACGAGTCCCCAGTCCGTGTGTCCATCAACCAACATCGCTATTACCCCGTTACGAGGGCTAGCGAACTCAATTGATTGCTGGGAAGTAATGGAAGGAGAGGACAAACGTACAAGCTGTGCCCGTGCGGCCAAGACCCAGGATAAGGACCTTCATGGGCACCTTACGAGTACATTCTCGGCGGTTGACGTCGGTGTCACTGGTAAAGACATCGGTAAAAGGTCTGGGCTTGTACTTGGCGGAGTAGGCCATCTTGAACGAGTTGGATCCGATGCGAAGAAATGACGATATTACAAGGTGGTAGGTAGGTTGGAGTAAAAGGCCACGGTCAAAGGATAGCCGGCCTGGGGATGGAGAGGCAGGGAGAAATATTACAACTGTGAAGGACAGTAATGAGCGTATGGAAGATAGGGCAAGATCCAAAAGGAGGCAGAGGAATAAGGAAAAAGAAAAAAAAAATTGAAGACAGCTATCAGGATCCAAGGAGGGAAGGGGGAGAAATTGTTGGAGGACAGACAGACAGACAGACAGGACGACAAGCCGTGCCGTCAGTCAATCAATGGTGGGAGGCTACCCGTACAATGTACATACACACATACATCCACGCAAGAGTACAAGCAAATCCCTGACACTCAATCGCATCCATCCCCTGGACTGGCCTTCCATGTTAATTGAAGGAGATGTCGGTACGTACCGATTTCGGACACGCAGAGAAGACAGAACGCAGACACAGGCAAATGGAGGACGCTGGACGATTACTACCGACACCGACACTGGTAGCTCGCATGCAAGCACTTTCTTTTCCAGTTTCACTCACATGGGCACCACAGGCATCAATCAATACTTACCTTACAGGCCTAGAGCACTGGCCATTCCACTGGAGCGTCACCCGGGAAGGTGGTGCTACGGCCGTCTCCACAGCGCTATTCCACTAATCCCACCTCGCTAGTACTTGTAGTACCTCCCATACAGCCGGACACCCACCCGAACCCGCTAAGGCGATGGACCGTTTCCAGTGGATTTTAGTTTTGATAATGGCCCTGGATCGAGGTGTTTCTCTTACAACGGCGTGATTTCACTGCAGCGAATGATCCAAGGCTCTCGCTCTCTTTTCAGCTTGCTGTCATGTGCTGTGCTGTGCCTGGCGCTAGACTCCTTGTAGATCCATCATAATAATCAATCAATCAATCCACCAGGCTGAACGCCAAGTTTCTTCAATTTGTCTGTGCCGCATTCATAGGTATCGTGGCACCATCTTTCTTATGCCTTGAAACACGAATGATTACGAGAACTCGGGTGTATGTACTTGACTCTGAGTCGTGAGAATAGACACGAGGCCTGATCAAACGAGTCTCTTATCGTCTCGCCGACTGCCCGACTGCCAGTTTCCTGAACGGGATCTGATAGTCTTCAAAAGTCACTTTGATGATGACGATCGTTTGCCTTTTCACGCTCGGACGTCATGTCGTTACCTGCCGGCCTATCCTGGAACGGAAGTAGTATTACCAATGGCCGGCTACTCCATCTGTCTACCGTCTCAATGCTGCAAGCAAGCCGGCATCGCTTCGACGTATTATCTGCCGCTTTTCCACCTCTCCTTTTTTCTCTTTCTCCCATCTGCCTGCCTGCCTGCCTGCGCTTTTATTTCGATATTGGCCGCTTTCGGGTCGTCGGTGGCAGACCTCCCCTGCCAAGCCTAGGGTGCTCGGCCGCGCAGGGGGTCTCTCCGTTGAGCGGCAGCTACTAATTCGCTAGCGTCATTTCTGCTCATTTCATTTCCTCCTTGTAGGAATCTCATTATCCCACGTTGTCATGGCTATTGTATCATGGAATCGTACTCGTAGATTCGTAATCGTGACTTTTGGTCTCGCAAGGATGGCGTGGCCTGGCAAATTGTGCGACGGCCAACACGGTCGAGGCTGTGAATTGATTGCGTACGTGTTTTGGCCATTCCCTGTCGGCTCCGTCAATCAAGCTTTCCATGTCAACGTCAACGTCAAGCAAGCCAGTCGATCACACTGATGCGACGGCCTATCATGCGATTCTGCCCCTTACGGAGCGCCACCACTCGAGCCGCCAGCGACCCACCAATCTCATCACTTTCCCCATGGTCAAGCTTCAATATTAGGCAGCTCCACCAGCCCCAAAATTGCCGGACTGTCGCTGGCCGACATTCTCCATTGTATCAGTGTAACGTCGGTCCGGTTGGCTCTTATCATGCCCCCGTCCGGGCCATGGAGTCCAAGGCTTAACGCCTTTCTGGCATCTGCATGGCCCAGCAGCAGTATTACCGCACCGGGTGCTGGGTTCAGGGGAGAAAACGCGCTGCCCACTCACGGAAGCGGGTGGGATAACCGAGGCGAACATAACGTAACCATTCGAACAGCGGAAAACCACCTGCGACATTCAGTTCTCCATGTCATCCACAAAATTCCTGCCCACCTTACGAAATTGGTGTGTGGCGCCCGCTTAACTAGAAACAGATCAGCATAGGGGTGCAGACTCGACAGCAGACCGTGCTCAGAGGCAGCCCAGGAGACATTGAATACCTTGCCTTGCCTTAGCGGCGTACCGCTCGGAACGTCGCTGGTGGGGGAATTTGCCGCCTTTTGCTCTAAAATCAATAGTTATTGATGGTGAGGAACAGTCTAACAAAGGAAAAACCCACGCTCGCTGCGGCTAGTCTTGCCGCGGGAAATGAGCGAGAGCCCGGCAATAAGCCATCTGGAAATAATATCTCGGAGCAGGGATCTAGTTCGTCCGTTGTTCTGGGTGCTTATGTCGCATCGCTAGTCTTGGCTTGAACTGTCTGTGCCGAGCTTGGCTTTTGGAAATGTCCATGGTTCATTTTCAAAATAGATTTCCAACCGCTGTGAGCTTGGCTCATCATTGATGTGGGATAGTAGCACCCGTATCCATTAGACGCGTCAGATTGATAACGTATGGTGCTGATGGCGGCGGGGTGGCGTGCTCAGAAAATACGAAGTGCCGGATCATCGGGGATAGTTTGAACTTTGATGGGAGCCAAAGCGCGTCCGAATAAGCTTATTTGTCCTTTTTCAACGGCGGCGAGGGGTCTTTGTATTCGCTCTAATACGGGCTTGTTTGGACGATCAAGAGAGGCAGCGCAGCGCAGCGTTGCTGTCGGCCAGGGTGTCTGATATATTCGAATGTACCCGTACCTCGTAACGATGCATCAGTCCATCAGCAAGTCTTTGAATGCACCTGGTGCAACTCGACCCGGCTCAAGTAGTAGGTGTCGCACTTGTGCACGGCATGGCTTCCGCCTGATCAGCGTAACACAATGCACACACTTTTTTAAGTCCCGGCGTCGTGCGATCTGTTGAGGCTTTGAGGCTTTGAGGCTTTGAGGTTTTGAGGCTTGTCAAACCAGGGCCAACCTCAGGCACCGCAGGGCAAACGGCTGACGTAGGTTAAGGATCAAGAGGAAGGCGCAACGCAAACCAAGACAATCGAGGCAATAAGCTTGTGCTTCACGAGTAGGAACCATCTACAAACATTGCGCTCTTTAGCTTCAGGAATTGTCCATGTCTAAAAAGATTGATTGTCTTCATTATCCTGTGTAAGTGAGGCCAAGCTGTGATATTCTTGTTCGTCGGGTTCAAGGGTCCGAGCACCGACACCCGAGGGTCCGAGCGACCACTTCTGGTGCGTGCCGCGAAGTTCGAGGTGAGGTACCTTGATGACGGCTTCTGGTGCCTCAGGCAATGGCTTCTAGTGCCTCGCTGGCCTCAATAGCGCACTGGGGCGGGTGCAGACAAGCGCAGGCAGGTGCAGACTAGGACAGGGAAGGAACCCCCCTAGCCTCCCCCCAGGCTACATAGACGCTACCGTTATTAGTGACTGCCCCAACTGCGACCAGCCCCGAGCTAGCCAATCAACCAATCAAAAGAGGTGGAGTCGTGGTAGGGCGAAACCATCCTGCGACTGCGAGCGGCGGCGGCCTTTCGTCACAGTCCGCCCACCATTAACTTCTATTACTCGTAGTAATACTCGTAGCAGTAAAGTAACTGATCTGATCTCATGCCATGGGTTCTTGATGGATTCACTGGTTGAGAAATTCATTCGCATGGCCAAGCGGAAACAAGCTTAGTGCCAGCGTCGACAACTCTAGCAGCACCAGTCGTTGTGGCATGTCTACAGTGAAAACTCAACGTGTGCTTGTCTACCTCTGACTCTAATTATTACCTAGGAGTCAGTCAACGTGGCTGTTACCGTTACGAGTGAGGTACTCCTATATCCCCAAAGGAATAACATTCATCAGGAATAAGTACTACTACTACTAGTAGTACATATGATCAGCCACCTCAACTCTTACCTGGCCACATCCCATCTCCCCCCTGACCTGAGAAACGGAGGCCACATCATCTCATTTATCCTGGAACCGACGCCTCTAGTTACTCCCACTTCACCCGCCCTAAGGTAGCCCTACCGGCTCCGTACCGTTTCGCTTCCTCATCCTAATTTTTTCTCTCTCTCTCTCTCTCTCTCCTTTCTCCTTCTGTTACGATTGGTGTTGCTCCTAATCCCCGCAACTATCGCAACTGTCGCCTTAATAATCTACCTCTTGTTTACTGGGCTGACATCATTTTGGACCCGTCTGGTTGATGTTGTCCGCCCATCTTCTTGGCTCTTGATCTGCCCACGCGACACCCCTCTCTCTGCGTCTCTTTTTACGGTTTACAGATAAGATACTCTAAAAGACGTTACTCTCTTTCCCCACGAGCACTAGACTAGTTCGCCGCTCTGGGGTGGAACCGCATTCATTCTGCATACATCCATACATACCTTACATACAGGACATCCTGTCATCCATTTCGGTCCGCACAGGGCGCTGAGCGCATCAACGCTGTCAATCACATACCGAGTAATACTACTCTAGACTACACTCCGTGCTTGCAGGAGTAGGAGTAGTACTGCTAGTAGTAGTACAAAGAGCACGACCCAGTTCCTCGGCCCTGTCATTCATTCCTCACCGCAGAGATCCTGACTCAGGTCCTCTGCCAGTACAAAAAAAAAAAAAAAAAACCGGCTTCCCTTTTGGGTTGCGCGTCTTGTTTGTCCCACTCGGAGCGCATTGCATTGGCCTTGCATTCCATTCCACAGTCGGGACGTCGGGCTCGGACACGATTCGCTCAATTTAGCCCATAGCACAGGGGAAGACAGTAAGGGTAAAGAAAGAGAGGTTCAATCAAAGGTCAAGCAACGCCCAAGGTACCCGTACCCGTACTCGCACCTAAGCCCAGCCTACGAGGCACAGCATCAGGGTCAACAGTCGGTTCCTGTACCTTGTCTTGAGTCTTGTCTCGCTGCTACGCCGCTCCCGGATCCCCTGCTATTCTTGCTGCACACCAGGTTGCACTTCCTGCCGACTTCGTTCCACCCACCTAAACCGTCCATCCACGTCTACCTTACCTACACCACTGCCACTGACACGGACGGCGCTCAACTGACTCTGACGGACACGAACGCTGGGATTGGCATTGGCATTGGCACTGGCACACGGGCATACTATCGGTAGCGGAAGCGGCGACATTCTTCCTTTTCGCCCGTACATAACATATCCCTTCCCATCCCCCCCCCCCCCCCCCCCCCCCCCTCCCTTCTCGCTTCCCACGATGTCAAGCAATCATGCCCGGTCGTTCAGTAATGACCGAGCCATTCAACAAGCCTTAGAACCCCGGAGATCCCGCCGAGGCAACGGCAGCACGGCCAACGCCGTCTGGGAACCAACAACCCCTTCCCCCTCCCAGTACGAGTTCTCCCACCACCAAGAGGACCAGATGCTGTACAAAGACCAGCCTGCCTCCGGTGCTGCTATTGCCCATTCCCGCCTACGCTCCGGCTCCGGCGCCGGTTCTGCTGCCGGGCCTAGCTCCAGCGCCAGGATGGACTCCAATAACCTTCACTACCGCGATCACTATCACGATGACCCTCACGATGCCGAGGCGCAACGCCCTCTCACCCCCATCGTCGAGAAGCCGCCTGCCTCCCGCGCTGGTGCCGCCGGCGGCCCGGTGACCTGGATGTCCCTCCCCCACAAGGACCAGCTGTTCATCCTCTTCATCGGCCGTCTTGTCGACTTCCTCCAGATCGCCTCCATGCAGGCCTACGTCTTCTACCAGCTGAAGCACTTTGACAAGACCCTCTCCGACGCCGAGATCTCCCAGCAAGCTGGCATCTTGCAGGGCTGCTTCACAGGCGCCCAGGTCCTCACTGCTATCCTCTGGGGTAAGGCCGCGGATGCTAGCTGGTGTGGACGTAAGCGCGTGTTGATTATTGGTTTGGGCGGCACGGCGCTGTCGTGTATCGGCTATGGATTCGCTACTACCTTTTTCTGGGCCGCTTTCTGGAGAGCTTTCGGCGGTGCTATTAACGGCACGGTAGGCATCATCCGTACCATGGTGGCTGAGATTACCAAGGAGAAGAAGTACTTTTCTAGGGCTTTCCTCATCCTGCCCATGAGTTTCAACGTCGCTGGTATGCTTGGTCCGTTGATGGGCGGTGTTCTGGCGGACCCGGCGGTCAACCTGCCTGGCCTCTTTGGCGAGAATGCCGCCTTTGGATTCGCGTGGATTCGCGATTATCCTTATGCTCTCCCCAGTCTTATGAACTGCGTCTTCCTCTCTACCGCTACCGCATTGACTTTCTTGTTCCTCGAAGAGGTAAGCTTGATAAAATTTCCTCAATTTCTATACATTTCTAACCAAATTTTAGACTTCAAGAAAGCGCGTGGGCATGTTCGATGCTGGTCTGCGCTACGGTGGCATGTTGAAGAAGTTCTTTAAGAAGGGCGGTCACCACGATGGCTACTCGCGCGTGGGTGCCAACGAAGACACGAGCATCCAGATGGAGACGCTGGACAAGGACGGTGCCGAGAAGCCCAAGAGCATTATGCAGGTCCTGCCATTCTGGCGACTCTGGACTCGCAATGTCATCTTCACCCTCATCACAGGCGCATTCTACGATTTCCATCTCGGCGCCTTTACCAACATCTGGTCCCTCTTCCTTTCGACCCCGCGACACGTCCGCCCGGGCGCACCGCCGCAGCCGCCCAAGCACGACAAGCGTTGGCTCCCATTCATGTTCACTGGTGGTCTGGGTATGCCGGCGTCGACCGTCGGTATTGCCACTTCGTTTCTCGGCATTCTGGGCATGATCCTGCAGGTTACTTTATATCCACCGATCCAGGCTCGCCTTGGCACGATCCGCTCATTCCGCTGGTTCCTCCCGCTCTTCCCACTGGCCTACTTTGTAGCGCCTTATTTGTCCATCATGCCTTCGAGCACCGAGTCGCCCGAGCCCGCCTCTGGTTTCTTCATCTGGTTCGGCATCGTCATTGTGCTCTTGTTGCAAGTCACGGCTCGTACATTCACTTTGCCGGCCAGTATCATTCTGCTCAACAACTGCAGCCCCCATCCTAGCGTGCTGGGTACGATTCACGGTCTTGGCCAAAGTGTGTCGGCCGGGTTCCGTACTGTTGGCCCCGTTGTCGGTGGATGGTGGTACGGCTACGGATTGGACATTGGAATGGTCGCCTGGGGTTGGTGGCTTGTTGCAGTCACGTCCGTCATCGGGTCGACAACAGCCCTGGGTATGCACGAGGGCAGTGGCCACGAGGTTTTCCTGCCAGGCGAACGTGACGAAGAGGACTAAACAGTTCTTAATAAAAAAGGGAGAAATGAAAGAAGAAGAAGAAAAAAAAACAAGCAGAAACCAGCAGCGTATGATTTTCAACGACATAGAAGAGCGCTCTACTCCTCAAGGGGTCGACCGCCTAACCGAAACAGGTCTTATTTCGAGGTCTTATTTTCCGATGGCATGAGGGAGGCGCAGGATAGAGAATAGCGTCTCGCTTTTTGTATAACTTTACGGCATTTTTGTATATACGGGGTTTGGAGGTGTCGGTGGGTGTTTTTTTTTCTTTTTCTTTTTTCCGTTAACGTGTTGGGGAAAAATTAGATAATTCCTTGTCTCTCTTGTCTTGATACCTAAACAGAACTGGAATAGAAGTTTCAGCATGGAGATACTATCTTTTCTCCTTACAACATTGGAAGCTCGTGATGTGGTGTTCTGAGTGCTTTGTGGTGACTGTTCGTGGTGCTGTTGCTACTATTAACGTGATGAGCCGCACATAATCGTGACACTGGGTAACTTGGGAGATGGGTGAGTTTACTTTTGATGGATGGAAAAGAGACATTAACAATGAGAACTAGAATTAAAATGAATCTTAGGTCATTTTCCTAATTTCTGTACCTCACTCTTAGTTGACCTTTTCGAAAGCTGTCCTGTTATTACCGTATGGACGCACGCACTAATTAGCGGGAGACGCCACATCTATGCCATACTCAACCGTTTGCTAGTACCTAGATACGAGTACGGTCGAGCACAGCTGCTACGCCACATCACGTGCTACCCTGTACCTTCTTTGGCATAACAAGCCAGAAACGCGTCGACGCGTGCTTGACCTCATTCGCCCATCTCCCACTTTACTCTCATCTCAACCTCTCACATCGCATCGCGACACACAAGTTCGACATCCAACCACTGTCGCGCATCTTCAACAGCCTCCATGTAAATCAATTTAGGAGCAGTACCCGTTACCCTTCTTCTTCGATCCCTTTTACTTCCATTTACCTACCCGACTTGCGCAAAAGCGCATACAGTCGCGCGCGCATAATGGATAGTCTCTTCGGCGGCAACGCCCCGCCCTCTACGGCCCCTGCACCTGTTCAACACTCCGAAAGCGCCAATTCCGCTGAAGCCGAGTCGCAGCAGCAGCAGCAATCCGCTTCTCCTTTCCACTTCTTCAGCTCGGCGGCTGCGTCCTGGCTGCCCTCTAGCACGGCACCTGCGGGCGGTTCTACGGAGCCGCAGGATGATATCATGTCTGGCGCCATGCCTCCCTCGTCGGCGGTTGTGACTGATCAGCCTACTATGTCTGGCGCGCTGAGGAGTACGCCGTTTGGTGAGCCGACTGGCGCTGAGGAGGAGCACGAAGCAAGCGGGGCTGAGAATGAAGATGCAGCGCTTGGGGTTAACGGCGATGAGAAGCTGCCTGACGCGACTTCTGAAGCTTCTGCTGGTGTTGATGGTCGTGAGGCCTCGATGGAGTTGGGTGGTGATGAGACCGCTGCTGACAAGCCGTCCGCGAAACGCAGTCGCAAGGCCAATGACGATGGTACCGCCGAAGTAGGAGAGGAAGCTGGAGGACCCCGCAAGCGCCGCGCGACTGCTCGTCCTTCGACCGCCGCCGCTGCATCAACACCCGCCAAGAAACAAGCTGGCCGCCCCAAAATGAGTGATGCCGCCAAGGGCGCGAAGAAGACTACGGCAACGACCACGGGCGACGATGGGGCTACGAAGCGACGCGGTCGTCCTCCTGGTAGCACAAACAAGCCGCAGCTTGAGGCTATCGCTGCCAATAGGCCTGCGACCTCCAGGAGTGGTCGGGCGCTGAAGGACGTTGCGCGTTTCTCGCCTGTTAGGCCTGCTCGTATGCCACGTGCTAAGTCGGCGCCGAAGTTAGGGCGTGCTGCGGCTAAGAATACCGCGACCAAGGCTAAGACTACTACGGCTAAGGCTAAGGCTGCTGCTACAGGTGGCGAGGCGCCCAAGAGACGTGGCCGTCCTCCGAAAGACGCGACAGCGGCACCCAAAGAGCCCAAGCAGAAGAAGACTGTCGGGGCTACGGCGTCTCGCGGTCGCGGTCGCCCGAAGAAGACGGCGGACTCTCCTGCTGTTGCTAAGAAGGCCACGACTACTAAGAAAGCCGCAGCTGCAGCTGCGTCTACAGATGAGCCAGCCAAGCGTCGCGGCAGACCTCCTAAAGCAGCTACATCTACAGACACTCCTACAACAGGGAAGAAGAGAGGCCGTCCTGCCCAAGAGCCAGGAACAGAGGCATCAGCACCAGAACCCAAGAAAACAAAGCTGAATGGCCCAGAGCCAGATGCCCAGGCCACGCCGAGCAGGAGTGAACGCGCTGCCGCGAGACAAGCAGCAACAGAGTCAACGCCCGCAACGACACAGTCAAAGCGCGGAAAGGCTACGCCGAAGGCAACGCCAAAGGCAGCCCCAGCGGTGGAGACACCAAAGAGGCGAGGCCGTGCTTCGGCTGCAGCAGCTACGGCTGAGACTGGGGAGGGAGGGAAGCAAGATGAGCCTGTGGAGACGGGACGTAGTGCTACCAAGCGATCTGCAGCGAAGCCTGCGCCAGCGAGCAGCAAGCGTGGGTCTCGCGCGTCAGCAGCAGCAGCGGCGAGTGCTCCCACCGGCAGAGCGACGAGATCAAGAGGATAAATGTGGGATGAGTTAATGGCAGGAAAGGAAACAGGGTTTGTCAGACTTTGTATTGGAGTTTTCGGAAGGGAAATGGAAGAGAAGTTTCGGTAAAAGGGAAGGGTGTTTGGGAGTATTGCTGTTACGTCTGCAGATGTTTTTATTACGAAGCGTCAGTAAATTGTACGACTTTGAATTGTAGAATATGTTATATCCGAAGATCCGAGTCTCTTTCCATCTTACATGGCATGCATGACTTCGTATTAATCATTGAGGTGTTCTCGAGATAGAAGTGGGATGTGCTCACAGATAGACCGGTTTTCGGGACAATGTAAACAAGGTGAAATCCGGTCTACGAATACCACTCCTCGGCGTAACATGCCCATTTTACAAAACAGGACAATCGTCAGCCGGGGAGGAGCTCAACACTGCATACACTGCATATCCGCCAAAAACCCCTGATCTTCTGCAGTGAAACCTCCCCGCTGCGCCACTGACCGAGCGATCCTGTACCTTGATATAGTAAATACCTATTACATAGAGACGCGTAATATACAAACAAGTCTTAAAAAAAATAAATTTATCTTCAGAGTGCAGGCTGATGAATAGGGGGGATAAATGTAAGGAGCGGACGATCGGGTAGACTTACGAATGCGCCCTGTCTACAACGGGGCGGATTTTCCAAGTGGAGCCTTTCTCCGCACCGAGGCCGATCCCGACCCCGATCCCGAAAAAGGGGAGCTTGACCCACGCCGGTAAAAAAGGATAGGGGGGGTAGATAGGACGTCTGTGCCCGGAGAATATTATTTGTACGATGGATTTGGATATTTTGGGACGATGGAAAGTAAGTAGAGGATGGGTTAATGGTGCCGGCGATTTCGGCGATTTCGAAACTCCGCTGATTTCGGAGGGCTATGCTTTGTCTGCGTTGTGTATGGATGGATAGGTTGGGTTTAAGGTAGGGTATGGTATATAAGACTGTCGCTGCTTGCTACGCTATCCTGTTTCCATGTCTACTATATTAGCAATCCATCTTTGCTATGCTGGGTTTTTGAAACCCTCTCTTTATTCCTTTTCCTGTCCACCTACAGCAAACAATAACGAGAAGATGACAACACTAGTCCCCATCCCGGGCCCCCCAGGCCTCCCCCTCCTCCGCAACCTCCTCGACATCGACCCCCAAGACGGCATCCGCGACCTCAAGAACCTACACAAGAAATATGGCGAAATCTACAGGCTCGACATGTTCCGCTTCAAAACCATCACCATCTCCTCTCACGCCCTCATCGACGAAGCCTGCGACGAGAAACGCTTCTACAAAGTCCCCAACACAACGCTCCAACAGATCCGGCACGGCGTCGGCGATGGCCTCTTCACAGCGTACATGGAGGAGGAGAACTGGGGGATAGCGCATAGGGTGCTCATGCCGGCGTTTGGTCCCGTCAGTATAAGGGGACTGTATGATGAGATGCATGATGTTGCGTCGCAATTGGTGCTGAAGTGGGCAAGGCATGGGAGCAAGCAGAGTATACATTTGACGGATGACTTTACCAGGTTGGCGTTGGATACAATTGCGTTGTGTTCGATGGGGTTTCGCTTTAATAGTTTTTATGACCAGAAGCTGCATCCGTTTATTGATGCAATGGGGGAGTTTCTGAAGGAGTGTGGCGCGAGAACGCAGAGGGTGCCGTTGTCAGGTTGGTATTATCGCAGTGTGGATAAGAAATTTGATCAGAATATCGAATTGATGAGAGAGGTTGCGAGGGAGGTGTTGGAGGAGAGAATGAAAAACATGACGGAGAGTGAGCGAAAGGATCTTGTTACGGCCATGTTGGAGGGGAGGGATTCGGTGACGGGGAAGAAGATGACGGAGGCGTCCATCATTGACAATCTGATTACCTTCCTGATTGCGGGACACGAGACGACTTCGGGGATGTTGTCGTACGCAGTGGTGAGTATTAGAATCCTTTCATTTGAAACCGTGATAGCTAATCTCGCAATAGCATGAACTCTGCAAAGACCCCAGGGCGTACCGCAAGGTCCAGCAAGAGGTCGACGAGGTGGTAGGCAAAGGACCCATAACGGCCGACCACATGCAGAAGCTTCCCTATATTGCCGCGGTAAGTCATCTACTACTTTACTCGACATACCTCTTCTTCCAAAGTCTTTCTAACGGCCCCTATTATCAATAGGTTCTACGGGAAACCCTGCGATTACAGTCTCCCATCCCCATATTTGCCGTCGTCCCACGCGAGGATACCACGCTGGGCGGCAAATACCCCGTGAAGAAGGAAGAAAATATTCTCCTGCTATTGAGCGGTCTGCATAATGACCCAGAGGTATACGACGAGCCTGATAAGTTCATACCCGAGCGGATGCTGGATGAGGAGTTCAACAAGCTCCCGAAGAATGCTTGGAAGCCGTTCGGCAACGGTTCCAGAGCGGTAAGTTTTCCTAGTCACTTACTCCTCGAGAGCTGAACTGATGCTGCTGCAGTGCATTGGTCGCGCTTTCGCCTGGCAGGAGGCGATCTTGGCCATGGCCATGGTGTTCCAGAATTTCGACATAAAGCTCAAAGACCCGGACTATGTGCTTGAGCATAATTCCACACTGACGCTCAAGCCCAAAGATCTCCACGTTTATGCCACGCTGCGAGATGGGCTCAACCCAACCACTCTTGAGGAACGTATCTCAAGAAAGCAGGGTGCGCCGGTTGGATCGTCCAAGAATGGTGACACTAAAAGCCACCGGCCTACCAGCAGTCCAACAGAGAATCAGCTTCCCATGACAATTGTGTACGGATCAAATAGTGGGACCTGCGAGGCCTTGGGACAGAAGTTGGCGTCTTCGGCGCCGGCACACGGTTACAAGGTGGTCAAGTTTGGACCCATGGATGAAGCGACGAGGAATTTGCCTCGAAACAATCCGAAGCACCCTGTTGTGGTTATCACCGCTAGCTACGAGGGTGAACCGCCGGATAACGCCGCCAAGTTTGTCAAGTGGATTGAAACCTTGAACAAAGCGGATAATGAGTCTGCGGCGCTGGGCGGCATGTCCTACGCAGTCTTTGGGTGCGGGAACCATGAGTGGGCGCAAACTTTCCATCGCGTCCCACGCTTGGTGGATGACAAGCTCTCAGAGCTGGGTGGAAAGAGAGTGGTGGAGATGGGTCTGGCCGACGCAGCAGGAGAAGACATGTTTATGACTTTCGAGACCTGGGAAGACGAGGTGAGTATTTCCATATCTAGGGTCACTTCAAGAACCATTGCTGACAGTGTTTGGCTTGGTTAGGTTCTATGGCCATCTCTTGATAAGATTCGAGGGGGCGCTGAAGGAGGAGACTCGGTATCCAAGCCTATTCAGACACAGCCGCTGAAAGTGACAATGTCGAAAGATGATGAGGTCGCACCGAGACGCGGCCTGGAGGAGACTAAGGTGGTGGCTGTCAAAACGTTGACGGCTGACGGTGAAGAGCCTGTGAAGAAGCACATTGAGATTCAGCTGCCTCCCGGTTCCACATACAGGGCTGGCGACTACCTTGCTATCCTGCCCACAAACCCGCGGCCGTCGGTGCTGCGAGCCTTGAGGAGGTTCAACATCCGAGTAAGTCAAACAGGTCCACAGGCTGTCGAGAACAAGTCGCTGATGAATGACCAGTGGGACGACATCATCACATTGCAAGGATCCAGCATTACACTGCCGACTAATGTGTCCATGTACGCTCGGACAATCCTCAGTGACTTCGTTGAGCTAGGCCAGCCCGTAACGAAGAAGGGAGTTCTTCAACTTGCGGCTTTGACCGACGACGGCAAGGACACTTCCGCGTTGGAGGCGTTGGCCAAAGATGATGTTTTCGCTGCCGAAATTGCTGCCAAGAGAGTGTCCATTTTGGATCTCCTCGAGAGATACCCATCCGTCCAATTGGATCTAGGGATATTCCTGGGTATGCTGCCCCCGATGCGTGTTCGTCAATAGTAAGTAAATCACATGTTGCATAACTTAGCTGAACAGTCGCTTACCACATGGCAACCACAGCTCGATTTCAAGCTCTCCTATGGCAGATCCAACCAAGGCGACCATCACGTACAGTCTCATCTCCCAGAAGGCAAAGTCGGGTCACGGCATCTACCACGGTGTGGCATCGTCATATCTTTCGTCGCTTCAAGCGGACGACCCCATTCACGTCTCGGTGCGATCTTCGAATGTACATTTCCATCTTCCAGAAGATCCCATGGATAGCCCCGTCGTTATGGTCGCCGCAGGAGCAGGCATCGCACCCTTCCGCGGGTTCATCCAGGAACGTGCCGAGTTGATCCACCGCCAGAGAGAAAAGGGCAAGGCTAAAAAACTCGCGCCCGCTGTACTGTACTACGGCTGCCGCGAGGCTGGTCGCGATGATCTCTACACTGATGAGCTTGCCCAAATGGAGGCCCGTGGTGCCGTTACCGTTCGCCGAGCGTACAGCCGGCGCGCACCAACTAACGGGAATTCCGTTGCGCATCACAAGTACGTACAGGACTTGCTGCGGGCTCACAACGAAGAGTTGCGGGACTTATGGGAGAAGAACGCCAAAGTCTATGTTTGCGGGTCGCGGGCGGTAAGTAAAGAAGTAGACGAGGTCGTGCTGCAACTCAAGAGGGATAGCGTAGCCAAGCAAGGAAAGCATGCAGACGAGGCAGAGCTGAAGACCTGGTGGGAAGGTATCAGAAACGTCAGGTATGTGTCGGATGTGTTTGACTGAAAAGGTTGGGGCCATGAATGCGGCAATGTAAGATATTTCCTTGTGTTTGCTTTTGGATACTCAGCTCCTGCATATCGGTTAGCGGTGATAGATTGAATAGAATTATAGTTGTGTATGGATTATTTGTCCCATGTCGCTCGTTTTCTCTCGGCTGTGCGTATATGTAGATGGTGTTGCTTTGTGTCCTTGCAGACTTGGCTAATACTGCAGCGGTCATTGGTGGGTTAGCCTGCTTTTAGCATATGCAGGGTCTCTTTTGTTGTCGAATGTACCATCACCAGCCAAACATTGTGCTGATCTTAGGAAAAAGAACCTATGATGTTCGTCTAAGATGGATATGGAGCAAGATGGTATGAAGTTGAATTAAGGCAAATACAAGACTAAGTAGTACTAGTAATGCCTGATGCCTGAGGAATGATTGCATGGTCGATTGATTGAAGAAATGGCAGTTGCGGATGCCGCGGAATCCATGCAAGCAAGGAAGGCGTGACCCTGACCGATCCTGACTGATCCTGACCGCGCCGCGTACTTGCTTACCTTATCCGTATCCTTTCGAATATCGAATAAGACGCGACAATCCCCGCAAAATGAGACGGACTTTCGCTTCAAGTCTACATTCCGTTCTGCCTTTTATCTACATCTACAAGTACAGGTATCCTCCCCGGTGATTGCTGCTCTGCCGATCTCAGGGATGCCGCAGCGAAGCGAGCTCAGCCGGCGACGACCGCTGGCTTGCGATCCATGTCGAAAGCGTAAGCTACGATGCGATCGCCATATGCCGTGTAGCATGTGTTTGCGATCGCGAAAGGAGCAATGCTGCTACGAGTACTCACAGCAGCCACGGGTACCGAGATCAGGGCCGCCAGATGCCTCAACTACGGCTGGGTACTCTCGTGTCGAGCCCGCGGATGAGACTATTCGCGTTCTGCCCAACCAGGGAGGTACCTTTGCGTCGCCTTCAACCTCTGCATCAACTGGTACCCAGGAGAGCGCAGACTCCCTTGGGGAAGGTCGATTGGCGGCCGGCACATGGCACTGCGCCGGAATTGGGAGCGTATTTGTCTCCGGCGTATCAGACGATTCGTCTAAGCCCGACTCCAGTGACTCGGGACATGGTGGCTTCGCCAGCGCTGTCTACTCTTCCTCCAGGCCCTCGCAGCCTCTGGAACCGATAGATCTTCAAACCAATCGAAGCCGAGCCCTTGTAGGCTATCGAAGACCGACTATGAGTCCAAAGGCAGCTCTAGGTGGCATAGCCACCCCCATTAAGGGCATCCTAGTGAAGGGAAGGTTCCTTGGACAGAGCCACTGGGTTCAGGCGCTCACTTTGGTATGCCTCAACTGGCTAATAAGACCAGCTTTATGAAAAGAGACCAGATACTTACAAGCCTTCACGTAGGTTCCCGCAGCACTAAATTGGGTCCAGAAGGTTCATTCTCGCGAGGAGCCCCAGCTTCATGCCGCTATGCAAAGCTTGAAGGTAATTTCGCGTCAGCTCAAGGCACAGCGACGCCCCAAAGTTTGGACGGATGATGTTGGGAAGAACTGGCCGAACAGAGCAATAGCTAACCGGCTGCTCGAGCTGTACATTGAGGGATTCGAACCCATCTATCGGATTATGCATGTGCCCACTCTCATGGAGGAATTTGCCGCCTATTGGCAAGCTCCTGCTGCGATGGACCCTTTAGCTATACTTCGGCTGCAAATATGTATGGCTCTGGGGTGCTGTCTCTATGACGATGCGCTATCTCTCCAATCCCTGGCTGAGCAGTGGATGAATGAGGCAAAGGGATGGTTAGTCTTCTGCGAAAAACAAAAGTCTGATATCGGTAACTTGCAGCTCATGTGCCTGCTTGAGCTCTGTCGCCGCTACTACACCAAGCCGTCCAAGTTCAAATCAATCGACTGGATCAGTGCAGGGACACTCTCGCAAGCATCGTTCAGCATGGGAATGCACATGGATCCTTCTAAGCTACCTGACGTACCGAGAATGGAAGCCGAGATGCGACGACGCCTCTGGCGGGCCATTATCGAGCTGCAGTTTGACGCCAGCCTAGAGGCCAGCATCTTGCCACCAACGGACCCTAACGACCATGGTTGCGAGTTGCCATCGAATCTAGATGATTGTCAATTGACCAACGGCACTTCTGCTAGGCCCGTTGACACATTCACCGACACTTCAATCCAGTTGGCTTTGGCTCGATCCGCCAGCATTCGGCTAAAAGTCATCAAGGTGGGCAACGATATGCAAAAGCAAGCAACTTACGAGGAAATATTGCAGCTCCACGCCGAACTCGAGGTCCAGCATCGTGAGCTAACAACGACTTTGGCATCATACGGGACCAAAGTAACACCTCTGCAGAAGGAGCTGTGCGATATTCTCCTGCGACGATATTTCCTCGTTCTCCACATACCATACGCCCACCTGGCACTTAACAACAACCCTTTATACCACTTCTCACGCACAACTTGCTTGGATCATGCACTGACCGTCGCTTATGCTACCTTGCCTGCGCTCGACGATAACCCCATGCTGGAAGCACTGCGAACTGTCGTTGGCGCAGGCCCTCCAAGTGCCGAGATTCTACGCTTTACGTATTGCAGCAATGGTCCCCTTCGCACAGCCCAAGGACAAGCTATCTGCATGCTTTCGGCGGAGCTGTTATCCAAGGTGCAGGATGAAGCAGCGCACGCTCTCCAGGGCGACTTGGTGCGGACCGCCGACGAAATGCCTCGGGCCCCCAAGACCCTTCAAAGTCTACAGATGCACGTCTTAATCAAGATGGCTTTGAGAACCTCTGAATGGCGTCTTCGCGTGGTACTGACAACGCCGAAAGACTACGAGTTTCTCACGTTATGTCTAGCCGAGGTCGAAGCGGCCATGGAGGGTGCCCAGCGTGATGTCTTTGTTCGAACCCGATTGATGGAGTGTTTCGAAACCCGTCGACGGGCCCTCCAAGAAGCTTTGGATAAGAACGAGGAGGCGATGATGGGCAACTTTGATCCGACCTCGATCGGCAGCTCTTGGCTTGATGACTGGCACAACTTCAATTGGGAGGATCTTGCGCACGTAGTTCCTAGCTGAGGAATGAGCTTCCTACGATTTTCCAGACTGTTAGTATAACGGGAGCCTCAGGCTTCCACTCTTCTTCGCCACTGGCCTAGATAGTCTGTCTCGGTTGTTCTATCTCCGCAAATCATCAACCTTGCCCAATGCCAGGACCCAGAAACACTGTCTTTGAGAAGACGATTGACGAGCCAGAGCCAAGTCATCGAAATGCATCAGCATTGTCGATCCGCGAGGGTCCTCCTCCTACGGCTTCACCTGGTGTGGAGGAGGACCTGCCCTGACCTATGTCTGACTGGGGAAAGCTGGATATGAGCAGGAAGATTCCCTGATTCCGGGATCTGCTCTGTGAATCCACGTGTGAGTCAGCCAGCAGACTAGGTAAAATGGCTACGAGACTCGCTTAGGACATTGCGGGATGAATCACTGGAGACTAAGCGACAATCCCTGTTGTATCAGCACTTTGCATCCACTGAGATGGACCAAGGTCCTTTTCATGGGATGAAGTTGTGTAGTCGCTTTGTTTCCCCGCTCTGTGATGTGCAAAGTGGTTCGCATGCCTAACTATTCCATGCAAGAACGCATGACTATCAGAAAGGTTGGAACGATGTCCAGGCAGCGGTCTGCGATTTGCGGGGAACATATCTCCCTCTGCGCCACTCGGACTACCGTCGTTGCATTTGCCTACGTTAGTCTTGCTCAGAACAAGGTGGGAGTGGTATCAGTGCTGTGCCGCAAACGCCGGCTACCAGAGCCGGACTACCTGCAGACCACGCATCTCTGTACGGGGGATCGATGGCGTGAAAGCGCAAAGGTCCCCTGGCACATATCGAGTCTCATTGTATGAGTCACTGTCGGATTAAGCCAATCAAGATTACCCTACTAGTTGACAACAGGCAGAAGGCCCCAATGTTCCCGCGGTTTATGCAATACGGTCTAGTGGAGATGGGCTATTATCTTACGGGAAAGAAAGTGTATCAAGAAAACTCACGCCAAGGTAAGTGAACGACTATGGTGAAGGACTCATCCCCAGGACTCATGCGGTCCTATCCGCAGCAGTGGGACCAGACATGCGGACGACCAGTGGCAAGCGGCAGATCCATGACTAGTTGCTGTTTAGGCAAACTGGATTGCTGATCCCTGCACGTCTGCTTACACCCGCAAGGCACTGTAAGGCGTGTAAGGCAGTCCGAGGCAACCCACTCGATGCGTAGTCCGTCGGGACTTTGTGAAGGACTATATCCAATATCAACTGTATTTATGGTCAAACAAGGCAACAATAAATACCGTCGTGAAGACCTGCCATCTCTCGAATTTTTCAAGCCTTTTCATTATCATCTTCCTGAGGCAGCCACACCTTTCTTGGCTCGCTCAAACTTCGTACTACCGTTCACCATGGGCAAAGGCAAAGGCGGCCGTAAGAATAACGGCCAGCAAAACAAGAATGGCGACAACTTCAATGCCATGCGACAGGCCTTCCATCGCAGGGAGAAGCGGCGCCAGAGACGCGAACAGATTCTAGCGGACCGTCTCCGTCTCGCCGCTAAATGGCAGCCCAAGATCCCTGAAGTTCGCAAGACGAACTTTGAGAACTTCAAGAACCGCTTCGTGAAGGTCGGCAAGCCTGACTATGCTATCTATGCCCTCATGGGAGGCTCCGGCGCTCAAGAGCACATCCAGCGGGAACAGGCTCTGCGTGACCGTGAAGAATCTCGGAAACGTTCCCTGTGGTTCGGGCCGCTGGGTGACCCCCTTTTTGGCGGCGTCAAGCCGAATAAGCCCAAGAAGGTCAAGCCTCTTGATGCATATGCCCTGGAGAAAAGGAACGAGATTCCTGAAGCGCATGATCAAGTGCAGCGCATCCGGATCCAGTCCCAGCCCGTATTGGGCCATCTGACTTCTCTCCTCAACACGACAAAGAACAAGTCGACCTTCCGGACCTTTGTGCGCCCCTTCAAGCCTCTGATCTACTTCCAGCCCAAGATGAAGGAGATTCTGGCGACTCTAGAGGAGAAGTGGGGAGACGTCGAGGATCTCGATGACCAGGAATCGGACACTGTTGATATCCCTACCCCCGCCGAAGCGGAGACTGAGGCGAACACCGATGGACGTCAGGACGGAGAGTTGGAGAGAGATGCAATCTTCAATGATGATGATGACGACGAGGGTGGCTTGTCTGATTCTGATACCGAATCGCTCAGCTCCGTCGAATCTGACGCTGATGACGACTTCTCGTCCGTCATGGACAGCCCTGAGGCTCTGAAGGACATGCGCTGCTACGTCAAGTTCATTGACGAGGAAGTTATGCCTCTGTACCACCACTTTGACGGTAGCAAGGCCGAGACAGTCCGTTTTGAAGACTTGTGGTACCTCTTCCGCCCCGGCGACCTTGTCTGTGCGCCACAGCCTGAAATGCCTGGCGGCCGATACCATGAAGTTTGGCGTGTGTACAAGACCAAGGTACCTGAGCCCAAGAACTCCACGCCCATGCCTCAATGGAGCATCTTTGCCGCCGACAACCAGTCGGATGACAGTGGCAAGTTTGAGGTCCGAGGATACCACGTGGACCACAATGGCACGACCTACGGTGCCGTGAAGCGGAACTTCATCATGGAGCCTTACTCGGGAGAAAGGGCCATCGACTCCCTTGAGTTCTTCCCTGTCCGCTACCGTCCTGACTACGAGCAGTATGTGGAGTCTCTCAAAGATCAAGGCCGCCGTTTCTTGCAGTACATGGACGACAGGCATCAGCAGTACAATGCATGGACCCTGACCAAAAACCCTCCTTGGAAGAAATCTCTTCCTGAGAAGGAGACCTTGAAGGACACTGATGGCGTTTTGATGCACCATCCAGAGTTTATTGAAAGCGATGTGATTATCGACTTCAAGGAGGCTTGCCAGAAGATGCCTTCCTGGCGTCCTGATTTCCACCAGGTCCGCCTGGATAAGAAGATCAGGTGCAATACCGCGAAGGACGTCATGCCGGTGCAGAACTGGTTCGATCAAGAGCGCCAGAAGAGGGCCTACTTGCAGTCTGAGGAGTTGCAAAAGGATGATGGTGTAGAGCACCGCCAGTGTCGAGAGTATCTGCTGCAGGATAACTTCTTGCGCAACCGCCTCAAGGGCACCAGGACATTCAAGTCGGATTCGGAATTGATGAAGCTGAAAGAGCAGGATCTCTTGCTCTTGCCAAGGCGCATGTTCTCGTATGCTTTGCGAGAGAGGCGCTTCCTGCCCGTCGACCTTACGCTGTTGAAGCCAGTTCCGTATGAGGCGGATGTCTTTGACAACCTCCGAATCCACCAGGATTATAAGGACATTGTCCGTGGTTTGGTCATGTCGCACTTCCAGAAGAAGGCTTTGGAGCGCCAGTACGCCGACGCTGCGCGTGGTGGACCCAGCCAGGATCTGATCCAAGGCAAAGGCCGCGGTCTCGTGGTGCTGCTTCACGGCGCGCCTGGTGTGGGCAAGACTGCTACTGCGGAGGCTGTCGCCATGGAGAATAAGAAGCCCCTATTCGTCATCACCTGTGGTGATTTGGGCCTGACGCCCAAGGATGTCGAAGCGTCACTGAAAAATGTGTTCCGCCTCGCCCATCTCTGGGACTGTGTTCTTCTTCTCGATGAGGCAGATGTGTTCCTGTCGCAGAGGAACAACTCGAGCATCCAGAGGAACGCTCTGGTGTCGGTCTTCCTCCGTGTGCTGGAATACTACAACGGTCTCTTGTTCCTCACCACGAACCGTGTGGGGGCTATTGATGCTGCTTTCCAGTCTCGTATTCACATGTCGCTCTACTACGTACGAATCACCCCTGTCATTATGCCTTCTATGCTTATACTAATCATGAATTTATAGCCACCGCTTGACAAGACGCAGACCCGTGACATTTTCCGCCTCAACCTCGCCAAGCTCAAGAAGATTGAGGCTGAGCGCTCACGCATGACCGGCGAACCCGCTCTCATCATGAAGGACAGCGAAATCCTCGACTTTGCCACCAAGCACTACGACGATCTCGGCCGCTCAACTGGCTGCTGGAACGGTCGCCAGATTCGCAGCGCCTTCCAGATTGCCTCTGGCTTAGCTGTGAACAAATACAACAATGATGTAGAGGCAGCGAAGGCTAGAGGCGATGTTCCGCCCGCGGCACCGCTGCTGGATCGGTCGAGCTTTGATAAGGTGCAGATGTCAACGCAGAGCTTTGATAGGCATATGAAGAGCCAGGCTGGGAAGAGGGATGATACTTTGGAGCACCGCGCTACTTTTGACGGTGACGATTGACGGTCCGACAATTGATTTTGCGTATGACTTGTATAGCACTGGGTAGGTTCGGGTATGGAAACAACAGTTAGGCTTAGATAGCTCAAATGATCACACGACATTTCGAATTGATGCATCCTACATACAATAAGCAGGACAAACGATTGTCTTTGTCGCGAACACTGAAACTAGTTAGCTCTGGAGAAAAACTGTAAAGCACTCAAAAATGCTCATCTAAACTAGCAAAGCTACGAGAATGCATTCCTCACTCGCCCTGAAGTCCGTCAATGCATACGAATGTCCCTACTTACCCGTTCCTGAAGCTTTACTCACATACTCACCCACAGCCTTTTTGATACCAACACGAATGAAAACAGCGCCTCGTCGCCTCATGAGCGGTAATCTATTCATGTCTTGTTTAGTGGCTGCTTAAGTCCCTACCTAGCTTCCATCCCCCTAACGCTAATCTTTGTGGCGTTTTGCAATCGCTTGTGAAAAGCGCCATCCAATTGAAGTGCGGTTAGCAGGGCAGACGCAAAATTTTCCTTGTTGTCTGCTAAGTACGAGTGATTTGTTATGAGCCGAGGAAATGGGAGGTTCACGCAAGTGGTATCAGCACAATACGGGGCTTTGTGGAGATGTCATGGTCTGCCACGATGAAGCTAAGCGAGTACAAGTGTAGAGGAAAAACAGAAAACAAGGCCCACTCGAGTCTATTGTTCGCACTTGGCTTTGTTCTCTATTGTTAGCTCGCTGTGTGTGGATGATAGCAGTTCCATAAGTAAAAGGGGGTCAAGCCATCGCGAGGCGCTAAGAAGCAGCTTGAATCATGACCTTTCTTTGTTTCACCATTTGAGCTAATGTGCAAATATTGAACGCGAGCCCGTGCGTACAGACCTAGCTTCAACTCGGCTCCATTCGGCCGTAATCCGAACATCGTGATTGTCTTCTCGGAAAGCTTCTTCCTAGCTGCCTCTTTGCAACTTCTTGTGTCCCCTGAAAGGACGGCACTAGGTCGCGGCAGCATCCACTGGGCTCTTCTCAACGTCGGCCGAGGCTCGCGCATCTGACTCGCGGTGCAGAATGGCGTTGAGGCCAATTTCATGATTGATTTCCTCCATGCGCTCAAAGTCGGCTTGCGCTGTTCCCTCGGAGCCGAAGATGAGATCCTAAATATTCGAGTTAGCATCGATTTACTCTTCCCATTCTACAAGATTAGAAGCGAATAGAGAGAGATTGAATACCATTTCTTCGAGAGATAGGCGTTTTGTCTCTGGAACGAAGAACCAGATGAAGCAAGCGCCGAGAAGAGTCACGAGGCCGAATAGGAGGTAGGTGCCGTAGGTGATTTTCGTCAGAAGCTCTGGGGTAATTTGACCGATGATGAAGTTGTTCCTATATTCCCCATCAGTATATAGTAGTTTGGGAGTTTTTTATTTGAGAGAACACCCACATCCAGTTGCTTGAGGCTCCAAGAGATACTCCGTATGGCCGGGTGCTGAGGGGCCAAATCTCAGCAATGATGATCCAGGCACAGGGGCCCCAAGAGTCTAAGAAAGCATATCAGTGCTGAAAAAATAAAGTATTTTTCTTTTTCTAAGATACTCACAGCCAAAGTGCACAACAAAGAGCCAGACCATGACAATGGCAGCCCACCCCGCTGCAGCCCGCTCCTCGAATCGGTCTATGTTCTTAGCCAGAATCACAGCGATAATAAGATGACACACGCCCATCCCAACAGCCCCAATGGTCAGCACGGGCTTTCTGCCGACTCTGTCGATCCATAAAACGGCGGGAATTGTGGCGATAAACATGACGATGCCCACGACACCTGTCGCGAGGAGGCTCGTTGTCGTCGAACTTAGCCCAAGTTGCTCAAAAATTGAAGGGGCATAATACAAGACCTGGAGAACAAGAATTAGAAACAGATTCAACGAGAAACATTCAACTGACATACGGCGTTGATTCCAGAAAATTGTTGGAAAAACATAGTAACAGTTGCCACAATAACGCGTTTAAACATGGCTTTCGTCTTAAACAGGGCCACGATGGCGACAACCTGCAATTTAATGGTGTTCCAGGCTGTTTGCTCCTGCAAGTGGGGAAAAGCCTCAGCAATGCTCCGCTTTTCAAACAGCGATTGAGCTTTGATCTCAAGAAATTCAAGTTGGATGAGCTCGTGGTCGACGGGGAGATCACGGAGGTGGGCGAGGATGCGGCGGGCTTCTTCTTCGCGGCCGTGGTGGAGAAGCCATCGTGGGGAGAAGGGCATCCAGATCATTCCGACGAAGAGGATGATGCCGGGGACAACTTGGATGCAGATGGGGACGAGCCAGGCGGCGTCGGATTGGGTGTCCTCGGTGGTGCCACCGATGTAGTTGCAGCCACTGTGATGGTGTAAGTTGATGGAATGAAGGGGAGCGTAAGGGGGTCTGGCCATACTAGTCGATCCAGAAACTGATCATGATGCCGAAGGTGATGGCTAATTGCTGAAGTGCGACGAGGGCGCCTCGGACCTCACTGTGACCAGGATATCAGAGCGGTTTACACGTTGTATATAGCCAGGAGACTTACGGCGGAGCGCATTCCGAGTTGTACAGTGGAACAATCATGGACAAGCTACCAACGCCCATACCTCTTGTAGACTGTTAGCTTCTGGACGGTAAAAATGATACGTATTTGGAAAAGCGCATACGTGATAAATCGACCGGCAAGGATGGCCTCATGGCCTCCGTTAATCGAGGTGGCTTGAACGATCACGCCCAATATGAAGAAGGCTGTGGCGATGAGCACACCATACTTGCGGGAACAGATCTCAGCGACAGCGCCCGAGAGGACAGTGCCCAGCCAAGCTCCAAGTTCGAGGATAGCTGTGAGCCATCCTTTCTGCCAGTCAACATCGATGTAGCCGTCAGTGTCTGTTCCATCAGTTTGTGTTAGCAAGCAGAATCTATTCAGACTTTTCTGCACACCATCAAGCCGCAGACCCGAGGAGTGCAAGCCATAGGGGGAACGTACGCTTTCCAAACGCCGGCATAGCCAAGATGCCAGAAAACATGCCCTGGTTGTACCCGTAGAGGACACCGCCGATGCAGGCAAAGGCGGCAATACGAGCGACCTTGAAGTTTCGTGCTAGTGCTTTCGCGCCGCTATCGCCCATAAGTGCCTGGCGACGGGCGAGGGCGGCATCGTACACGGCGCTGGCTTCGGTAGCGCCCATGTTGACAATCTTCTTTAATTTCAGTTCCTGTTCAAGTTAATTAGAACGACTGTACATGGAGTAGACAGTATGCTTCGTGGCTAACATGAAAATGGAAAGCAGCCGGGCATGGCGGTTGTATATACACTGACCTCCATATCTACTCCATGCTGCAGCTTCTCCAATTATTACCCCAGATGGCACTTTCACGGCGTGAAGAGTGCCGGCAGCCCGTCTGGATAATTTCATATGCCATGGATGGGTTTAGTCGTGCAATGCGGTTGGTTGGTATCTCCAATGTGGACAGCGACAAGGCGTTATTGGAGGTTTGCATTTAGCCTGAAGGCACTCTCCTTATGCCAGTGTTGGTATCATCGACGGTTGTTCGCGCGGGGGACTCGTTCGCTTCGGCGGGTAAAAGCAGGTCGGCATGCAGGGTTCTATGCCTGTTGATCGCCGAGGTCGTGTGATTTGTCGGGGTTAAGTATAGTCGAATCGCTATGCTAATAATTAGTGTCAACTTGGTTTGTTTTAATTCAAAAATTGGGAGCGAGAAACAGTCACAGTATTGAAGCAAGCAAGTTTATGATATGAAATATCGATTGAAAAAAGAGAGTATGTAATCTCATGCCACTATGTCATAATATGAAACCATCCATCATGTACATTTACAAAGTCCCCCGCGAGCGTTCCTCGACTTATCCTCGTTCTATCGAGACCTCATCGAGGAAGCGGCCGGAGGGAGAACCTCGATGTAAGTTGCAATGCATGTAATGTAATAAAGGGGGGAAACCACTTCATGCCATCGGATCCGGAAAAATGAACGCCTTCCAAATCATCTCAACAGTCCAAAAACAACAGGATCATCCTAGGGATGGTGCGCTTAAGCGCTCTCACCGTTGTTGATGAGGGTGGTGGTGGTGCCGTTAGGGGCACCCTGGACGACGTCAATGCCGTTCTCGGCAATGTAGTCGCAGAGGCCGTCGGCGGACTCGCCCTTACCGATGAAGTAGGCGGCGATACCGGCAACGTGGGGAGAGGCCATGGAGGTACCGGAGAGGGTGTCGGTCTCACCACCGGGGATGGTGGAGAGAATGTCGACACCGGGGCCGAAGACGTCGACGAGAGTACCGAAGTTGGAGAACTCGGCGATCTGGTCGTTCTCGTCGGAGGCACCGACGGTGCAAGCAGACTCCTCGGAAGCGGGGGAGCTGTTCTTAGCGTCCTGGGCCTCGTTACCGGCGGCAACGGCAAGGAAGACGCCGGCGTCGATGATGGACTTGGCGGCATCGTTGATGGCCTGGGAGAAGGCGCCACCAAGAGACATGTTGGCGACGGCACCCTTCTCGCACTCGGAGCGGGACTCGACATCGTCGACGACGTACTCCATACCGGCAATGACACCGGAGTTGGTGCCGGAGCCGTCGTCACCGAGGACCTTGACGGCGATCAGGGAAGTCTTCTTGGCAACACCGTGGACCTTGCCACCGATGGTACCGGCGACGTGAGTGCCGTGGCCCTCACCGTCACCGTCGGGGGACTCGGAGAAGTTGTCGCCCCAGACGGCGCGGCCCTCGAAGTCAGGGTGGTCAACGTCGATACCAGTGTCGACGACGTAGGCGCAGGTGCCCTCGCCAGCGGTGTCATCGAAAGTGTAGGTGGTGCCACCGGGCTCCTGGCTGGAGATACGGGCAAGACCCCAGGGAGCATCCTCCTGAGTCTGCTGGATGGTGATGCGAGCATCCTGCTCGATGAAGTCGACGTCAGGGTTGTTCTGGAGCTTGGTGAGCTCCTCGGGGGTGAGGGTACCGGCGAAACCGCTGAAGCCGCGCTTGTACTGGTAGTCGGCCTTGGTGGAGAGAGAGCTCATCATGGTGTCCATGGAGGTGGACATGATGTCCTTCTTCATGCGGACAATGTACTTGCCCTCAATCTGAGAACCGCCACGGGGGACGATGAGAGGAGCGGGAGAGGAGCGAGCCGAGGGGGCGGCCGCGGCCATGGGGATGAGAGCGAGGAGAGTAGAAGCGTGCATATTGACGGTGTTGTTTGTTTTGTGGGGGTGGTTCTTAAGTGTCGGTTAGACCGGTTTGTAAAAAAAGAAAGACTGAAAGTTTGGATATAAAAAAGAGAGTAGAGACTAGTCTGCTCGACACTCAAGTGAAGGACTGTTGTAGAGATTGGAAGATGATGGTGGTTGATGGTGGTGAGATGGAAAAGAATCGAGACCGGAAAGCGAGAAGAAGCCATCCTTTTTATCTTCAAATGAGTCCAGGCCAAAGCCCACGGACGCCATCTACTCCATGGCCCCATTGACACTGATCGACTAAACGCTGTCAAACGTAGTGACTGTAAGCGGTGCTTTGCTATGCCCGTCGGTCGTGCTGCGGAGTGAGAGGCGGTTTCGAAAGTCCACCAGGTTCCAATGTTTCCTCCACACCCAAATGATACGCAGACAAAGGGACGTGGTCCAGCCAGCCGGCCTACCTTTCCTACCTGATTGGGCAGGCCGGGCATGAGACGCCAGGGGCAGGCCTGTCGATCCCGAAACGCCTCTGCCAAGCTGCCAGCCCTTTGCGGTAAGGTGCCGGAAGCGCGAGACCGGGCCCTCTATAGCGCGCTTGGACGTTGTCTGCTGATCCATACACGCATCGGGGCACTGGCGACGGTCGTGTTTCGGCCATCAAGGCATAGACCAGGGGTGGGATATCCAGCTCGTTGATGGGACTTTCTTTGGGCGGCCGGTGATGTGATGGCCCCTTGGACCATGATGGATGATGGTAATGCAACCCATAGCCACTTAGAAGCCGTGCAACCATGTTCGCCAGCTCGATATAGCTGCTTAGTTTGTTCTGGTCGCGGGCCAATCAACCAAGCGAATCCCCGTCCCCAGCGGACGTTTTACCAATTCGTTCATACGAGTGCGCGATCAGCGTGGAGCGACTGCTCGCAACCCTGACCCCAGGGCCCCTTTTTTTTTCTTCCCCGCTAACCCTAACGAGTGAGAATCGAAAGGACCCTATGTTAGGTCAACGAATTGTCTAGAAGCATGTGAGAGCGTACCATGATTTGATTGACGGGAGCGGCAGACGAACCCGCCGTGCCTATTTCCCTGGTATTGTACAGTTTAATTCACGGGCCAATGAATGAATCAACATGGTGCGACGCGAGTTATTGTTCACCAGGGCATCGCGCGTGGCGCCGTCGAAACTCTGTGCTGACTCGCATTTTCGGCGCTGTGACTGGCAGAAGCGCCCGGCAAGCAGCGAGCCTTAATCAAATGCTGCCCATGTGCGGGTTGAACCAACGAGAATGCCGTTGGTCGTGATGCGACCGCGTCAGCCAAGGCCAGCCAGCAGTCCGGGAGCTTGGAGCCTCATTCGAAAGGTCCGTGTATGTACGAGTAGGTGCCGTAGCATTCACCATTGCCACGATATTCAAATCTCTCGGCCCTTCATCGCAGTAAAGCCATTTTGCAGTGCGAGCTAGGCCCCTCCCCCCTCACAATCTTCGCACGATCAACTGTCGGGATCGGGGTGGATCGTGTGGACCTTGTCCGCCTGGTCGCATAATCGTTCCAGGGGTCTTTTAGGCGATGAAGGGAGCAGGGAAGGGCTGTAAAACGGCTTTCAAAACACTGTTCTATAATGTTCTACGGCGTTTGTTCCGTTTGACACACATCTAACCCTCCCCCCCCCCCCCCTGTCAGTCCCGGCCTAACCCTAACGCTGCTACACCCAAAAGATCCTCTGCTCGCCACAACGTCATGGGAGGGTTTCCAATCGGTCAGCCTCTCTGAACCCCTGGACGAGGTTGCAGCTACCGGCAGAATAAGCCTTTTTCTGGACGCGCCAAAGCTATGCATAGAAGGTGAAACCCCTGCTCTAGGCTTCGCTTGTGCTACCCCCCAGGCATGCGATTTGGCTTTTCTAGGCATGCATGAATTCGATCGGCAGCCAAAAGGCTGACTGGCAATTGTCCACGCAGGAACTGCCGCTTTAACCGTTGCCTTTTTTTACGTTTCTAGTCTCTAACGTCGCGGCATCCTTTTGGGGGAGCACGAAGGGGCTGTGGCTTCGGCATGAATCCGTAATCGTATTATCACACGATTTATTGTGGTGTTGTGAAATGTTGTTATTATAATTATCATTATTATTGACCAGTATAGTATACTATCAGCCGTGAATAGACCTTAGAATGGCTCGTGAATGGCTCGGTTGGCTCTCCACACCATCGTTTCAACCTCGCCCTATCACCTCGGTCGCTTGCAAAAGTGCTTATACCAAGAATCCACTCAGAGTCCAGCACTAACAGCTGCGTGCGACGCAGGAACAGCGAACACCCCATGTAATCTGCTTGGACCATCAAATCGGGTAGTACGCAGGAACCTTGTAATTCTGTTTGGCCACCCAGCCCTGCCAAGGCTGAATGCCGGTGTGCCTCTCCTCTAAGTAGGCCAGCGTCATCAACATAATCCAGTCTGGAAGAGGAAGGCCAAAAAGTTGACCCAGATGAGACATACACACGCATGCTCGGAGATTTTCAAGGGGAGATATCGCTTAGCTGTTGCTTCTTTTGCTGGCTCTAATCAATTCTTCATGCCATTTCGGTACGCCGTGTCCGAGAGGATTGATGTGCTCCAGTTTATTGAGCATTATCTAGTTTCGCGGTGACATACACCTTCGGAACACGCCGCTTCTCGTACTACGTGCTTAGATCAAGTTGCAAGCGAGTTATTCTCTTGCGCCGCTTTTGAACTAAGAAGGCCGTGCTAGCTTCGGCCAGCCTACATCATTAAGCAGCCTCGCCAAGCTGCCAGATCCAGCAACGCCTCCCGGCCCCCAACGATGCCATGCTCTCCGCACATTTACATAGGTTCAAGATGATTTAGGAAAGTCAGATAGGTGACAAACCTCGGTTTGCCACGATGCTAGATCTCTTGACATCTCTTGGCCTACAGCGCGGGACGTGCAGAAGTCATCTGCGGCCGAACTTGGCGATCGGCACCCCGCTTGACAAGTGGCGGCAGATACAACAGAAGCCAGGTCAAGGAAGGCGGGCAGTTATTATCGTGGGTACTCAGATCAACAATGGGCAGAAGTTCAGTGGATGAGGTGACTCTTTTGATAGGGCTATTTGCTTAACAGGGCTTGTCCTGGTCTCTGAACAACCCATGATCGGCTGTAAGGAACTTTCAACACGACAACTGATACGAACGGACCATCTTGCTGCAAGGGATTAATTGAACATCACCAGCCTCTGACCGACACGAGCTTTCAGAAGCAGAAGCTCCAACCTGCACGCAACCTGCTATTACGTATAGAATTCATTGACTTTATTCATCTAGTCGGAAAAATCTCCGACTTCACGCAAAAAGACCATACCAACATAAATCCCATCCCACAGACAGAGCCGTACAACCGGGATGCTACCTCTAGCTTCTCCACTGTTCGGCTCTCGTGCATTCATTTGGCAGTTGGGCCTCTCTCGCGCTGCTGGGATCGCCGCCTAACCCATGGTACCTTGCATAACCCTAAGCCTATCGCGCGGTCGCAGTCAAGGGCGGAACCTCAAACTCGGTGCTTACATACAAGACGGGGGAGCTTCTTCACATGTTAAGCTGTCCACTTATTCTCACCCACAAATGGACTGTGCCACAGACCAAGTGGTATCGTGGCTCGTCAACGCCGGCAATGACGGCGCCAAGATCGTCACGATAGTCGCCGAGCTTCAGCTCAAAGCTTGTCTCTGTCAGTAATCATGCAACACGACGCGCCTTCATTCTTCCGTGTCAATCAGGAAGGCGAAGCTGCAAAGACCATCAGCAGCCTCAGAAACCCAACCCAGCCATCCAAACAAAGAAGAACACCATGCAAATCGTGTAATTGCCGAAAGTCCCCTAAGACTCATTGCTTCTCGTGTCCGCGAGAGGAAGGCAACGATGCTCCAAGGTTTCAAAAATTCCCGTGTAAAGGACCTTTTCTCTCTGCAGGTCACAACCCAGCAGGGAACTCTCGCAGGGCCAGCAAAAATGCCTGTCCTTGAATACGATCGATCTACGAGTATCCAAGATAAAGGCATGTACAGAATGGCCCTACATAATTTCGCCTACCCCGGATGACACCAGAAATAAACCGAAAGCACCTCGGGCGGCCGAATGAATCCAAAGCTACGCACCGGCGCTGAAGGCGAGGGCAAAAGTTCCCCTGTATGGCTAACCCCCTGAGGTTGTGGTGACGATCCTTTCTTCATGTATCAGATGCAACGAGCTTTCGGCCGCGCACGTACATGTTAGTGTCAAAAGGGTGCGATCGTCACCTGTAGAATATCGTCCACATTCTACAACAGATAGATTTGTCAGTTTGGTCAAGTCTGCCTCGTCGTTGCATGACTTATGACTGCGGATTTTCTTTTTTCTGCATTTTCGCATGATCTTTTGAGGCTCAATAGCATAGCTGCTTACGACAGGGCTGAGTGGTAAGCCACCCGGGTTTCAACGTAGACGGCTAAACTCCCCCCGACGTAGCTTGAGTTTCAGATAAACCACCAAAGCCACACAACCCAAAGCCAGGGGTGACTTCTTTTTTTGGGATAACTCACCACCTAGCTTGCTATGTCCTGCATACATACATCCTACCAGGGTGCCTGCTCGCGCCGGGGGGAAAAGGTTGCGCTGCCTGGGAGGTACACGTAAAAAGCAACCGAGTGTCGCCGAAATGAAGGTCACCCTTGGCGTCGGTCCTCTCCGTAGTATGAATCGAAACGAGGTTGAAACAATGTCAGCGGGATAGGTGTTGACTGGTTGGGATTGTTTCAAGTTTTGAATGTTTCATGAGTCCGAGGCCTTGATGGGTGTATAACGAGACTGTTATTGATCGTACGAGCGCCCAAACGCGGCCGGAGATACTTTCATGAGAAATTAATAGTCGTAAACAGAAATTGATTATTGAAAATTATGTTTGAGTTATCCGTAAAGAGAGCAGTCGAATTATATTGTATGAATTTGAATAATTGCGGAAAAGTTGTAATGGTTTTGGTATGATAAGTTTGCTGAATGCAACTTTTCGCAGAATAATCCTGGGTTCTACATATTAGGAAGATTTTATTTTTTGTAAAAAAAAAAAAAAAAAAAAAAAAATTAGGAGCAATGGTGAAATAATAATCAAGTAAAAATGAGTTTTCAAAAGATTCCTGCAGCGCATATATACTTAAATACCTTTGGTAGTTTGAAAATATCCAGGTTGAGATCTAAATTTAGGGTAAGCTCGTCGTCAACTCCAAACTACGCAGGCCAAGTAGCCAAGCCATGCTTTGCTGCACCTTGATTTCTATTAACACCGTTAGTCTAGAGAGATGATCATGATATGACTCAGAGTATATTATAAGATTTTTTTAAGAAGCATTTTTTCTAGGATTAAAGTCAAAGATCGGTCGCGAAATCCAAGGGCTCCTGATGATGAAATTACTGATGATGCCTCCCGTAACTCAACGAACCGCTATTCCTCTCATCGCACGCGCGTTTTGTATACTGCAAAGCCATGACAAAGCAACAAATACTGCAATTATGCTAGTTTAATAACTCTGTTTTTGAAGTCTGAGCACGTTGAGTTTGAGCTTTCGGCTTCGAAGGCATTCAATTTCATATCACTCCATTAAATTTGACAGGGATTAGGTCAACATTCGCGGACGCGGATGATTTCTTACGCGTGTCACAATAGTTAAGCAAGGGGGTGATTTCAAAGAACGGGATGTCGACTTTTTCGCGCCTCATAGTCTCTGATCTGGTAAAATCTTATCTGGTCGTATAGCTGATCTTTATTGGACTCATCCCTATCTGTAACTTTCGCGTTGAATTTCCGTCGGGATACCACACCGTATCTGCACCTTTTCTGACAAGGGAGACATCAACACCCGGCGCTCCCACATGTCGTGCTGCTTGAGATGCAGTGCCATACCTCCCGCCTTGCGCCTTAACATCTGCGCCATGTTCGACGAGAAATGATGCCATTTCAATGCCTCCAGATCTAGCTGTATCTTGAAGGGGATTCTCATTTCTGTCCACCCACGAGTTCACGTCCGCGCCCGCTCTCACAAGAATCTTCACAAGGTCCAAGTAATCACTGGCCGCTGCTTCGTTCAAGGAGACACCTACTGTAACATTCGCTCCTTTGCTAAGCAGTCTCCTGACTATCTCGAGTCTCGCGCCTTGTGTACCGTCTTCCCATGGCTCAGTGTGAACGGCGGCTTCAAGAGCGCTGCCGAAAACCTTATGAGGAGTCGCTTGAACATCTGCGCCAGAATTGAGAAGCTCAACCTCCTTTACTCCTACAGTGGTCTTTCATACCAAAGCCTTTTCTTCAGGACATGTAAGCTAGGAACGCTCGTTTTAAGCCAACAAAAAAAGCTAAGAGTACTGGGGATGGTTCCGTTGATCATTTGCCAGAAGACTGTGATAATCAATTTGCAGATTCATCGCAAAGTATCCCTAATCTACCCTTAAAGTGTGATATATATTCAAGAAAATGACAGATAAATGGACGCTCTGCCTCCAAAGCCTCTGCACGGCGTGCATAGTATACCCAGTGCCTCACAGCCCGGGTAAAAAGAGGGCTTGACCTGAAGAGTTCTTCTTCCGAGTCTGTCGATCCAACATCACGTATATTTGGGTCGGCTTGAAAGATCAGATACGGTAGGAGCGTGCTTGTGATATTAATGCTAGCGGGCAGCTCGCCTAAGCAAAGGAGCATAGTTTTCAGCTGGCTGGCTTGACATTAACCAATGATCGCCTTCATCTTAAGTACAATATATCCTTTTGCGTGTCTTCTCAACTTCAATCTATTCCGCTATTATTCTTGCCAAACATTTCGCCTGACGACAAGAAAGGAAGGTAGATGTGCTGGGCACTACCCATATGATCACCAGCTATGAGACGAGGCTGGGTCATATTAGTACCGATAGCTGTATACAATTTTCCTTGCTATTGGCCATGTTAAGTCAAAGGACACACCTTTCGGCGGAGGATATTGATTGAAAATTCTTTCCAATTCTCTATTTCCATGGATTTATTTGTAGGCGCGTCTCGGGCTACCTCTTAAGTAAACTGACAATTCGTCTGGTCGTTCTTGATCACCTCATCTAGGTTCGAACCAAGGAGCCCCGCGCGCTCGATCCACGCCTTTTTGATTGAGGTCAGCTTTGGTGAAGCAAAGAGAAAGGGTCGTGTGGAGGGTTTCATGACTTACATCTAATACATCGTCATCAAGATTCTGTTCGCGGCTGAGGATGAAGAGCGTCGTGAAATTGTTGGACTGCACGATAGCGATGTCGTCGGCATAGTCTGTACGAAGCGTCAATCAAGGTTTAAAGCCGTAGGCGATAGCATGATCCATTGATTACCTTGCACAATGTAGTTGGGTCCCGGACAGTCCGGCTCGGGCTGGCCGGGGAACTGGACGCGGAAGACGCCGTTGGCGCCGTATGCGGGATCCGCCGGCGACGCGGAGCCCAGGATGTTGACCGGGCGGCCCTCGGCCTCGCACGTGTTGTTCACCTGCACTGTATTGTCATCCTGACCATCGTAATGTCAGTCGAATTGCTCCCTCGTTTTTATTTTGACGCGTCTCATCACTCACGTTCAGTGCGTACTGGGCATAAATGCACTTGCAACCTGCGGTGAAAGGTGCCAGCGTGCCAGCGACTTGATACCAACGACCGAGGTAGGCCTCAAGCGCGAAGCCTGCGTCGCCTTGAGGGTAATAACATTCGCCGTCCCAGAGCGACGGCACGACATTGGACACGGTCTGGTTCTGGCTGTTGTGCGTGGCAGCGGCGGCCACTGTAGCGGCGTGGAAGGCAGTAAGAGGGCGCATAGTATCGATTAGTAGATTATTAGGGCAAGGGAACATCTGATAGATAGAGCCAAGGACAAGAGCCGGAGGGGTGCGGGATGGTTTAAGCTTAATTTCAAGTCGTCTCTGGACCACATATATATTGATCAGCCTCTTAAAGCTCGCACACCTTGGCGCACCGAACCCCGACAACCCCCATATTTTACTACGAGCAGCATGCCAGAACTGCACATGGCGTCTACGTTTGGTTTAATTGTAATAAGCGTTCCTGGGCTAAGACTGGTGGATGCATGTTCGTGGGGTCGATTCTCGGTAGCTAAACGAGTGTGGGGATTGCGAATCACACTAACAACCCCGGCATCTGCAGAATCTATGACGCATACTCCATCTCGCCAAGCATCTTTCTCTGTTCTTGATGTTCTTTTTTCTTATATCTTAGCTAGGTCAGAGATAATTGGGACCAGGTGCCTCGCCCGCGTGAGATTTTACTATTTGACATACGATTACTTCCTTTCTAGAACTGCTAAAGCAAGTTGAAAGTTGTATACTAAGACAACTCAGTCCAAGATATTACTATCCTGCGTGTCTGACACACAGAGGCTCTAAGCTATTGCCTCTGATGCTTACCAGAGGGCGAACAGCGCAGCCACAATGTGCGAGTGTAATTGACTGATGCACACCCAACCACTGTAAAAACAATGAGCCCGACTGCTTTGATTGCTGTCACCGAACTATTAGCGTCGAGGCCCTCTCGACGAGACTGTGAGCTCGAAGACGTTAGCACCAAGTGGCTCGCAACACTTCACTATTCTTTAAATACACATTGTCTGGTTCTGAATTCCCATGGGTCGAGTCAGACCGGGCGGCGAAGAGACTTGCGGTTACAAATCTGTTCAAGAAGGACCACCTTGCTATCTGAGGATCGTTACGGTACTCTATGCCCCTAACAAGCTTCATCGCATTTCTCGATGATCCTCAATGATATCGATATGTGCAAACTGTGATGGGATTATGATTAACATACTGGCTTTTGAGACCTTTGGTAAAGACTGGTAGATGGGAAAGGAACTGACCATCCCAAGATCTTTTAACACCATACCAATTTGCCCTTCTGTGAACTATAACCTAACAGATGTGAGCAATTACGTATATCGGCGGCAAATTGGGCTTTTCCATGGTGTCCCTACTTTTTCACAATTCTACGATAAATACCAATACGGAAACTTGGTCCGCCACCAAAATCAAGAGATGCACTGACGCAACGCCTCCTGCTTGCCTTTGAGAGATTATTCCTCGACGCGTTCTATCATACCGGCTTCGATAACACTGCTCGTCATGCTAGTCTGGTACTACTTGTGTGAAACTCACAATAGCCTCCTTGAATCGGTCTTCGTAGCGCTCATTTTGCTTTCTCCGCTTGAATATCTCAAAAGGAATCCCCTTATTTGGGGATACTATTGGGGTTTCCCAAACATCACGATTCTGTCTCTTGACCGATGAAGTCAATCCATGGTTACTGCTGTTGTGTAACAACGACAGAAGCGCCTTTCCGCAAGCGGGTCTGCCGCCAGAGCATGCAAACCAATTACTTCGCTTCAAGGAAGCCACTTCTCTACAATCAAAGCACTTGGAATTCTACTTCCATAGCCGATATGCAGAGATGGATAGGTGCGTGAGGAAGGTACTGGTGCCTCGTTTGTTTGCTATCTTGGTCGGTAAATCTCGGCAGCAAGCCCAACTATCGACCAAATGCCAGTATAACAGAAGCGCGTTTCCGCGAGAATGCAACTTGACACCATGTTTGGTACGTGCAAATTCATTGTTCCTGACCTTTAAGCGAACGTGAGATTTTCTTGTCCTTTAAGACTTGATCATCGCGAGGGATGTTATCTCTTTGCTCTCTACGCAGCGCTGGTTTGTTTGAAGTCTTCGAGCCCCATGGTTCTTTTTCAGGTTGTTTTCCCCTCAAGCCCTCGTTTGTCAAAGTCCTCGCTTGAATCCTGCTTTAGTTGCGGTGATAACTATTCACGATTGCTTGAAGAATCTGCCTTGCCTTCACTCGGATTCGAATGCATTCAAAGGATTCAACGCTGTTCAAACAAGTCTCTGCTACGAAGGAAGCGTGAAGCAACTGTTCGAGATTTCCATTCAATCACTGAGGTCATTCACTTGACGTTTCTCCCAGGCTTCGGTCACCTTTGGCCTTGCCTACTTAACAGGCTATCCCATACCTCATCTAGTTCCTCTCTTCATCGAAAAATTCATCAACTCATTTTGAAATCTGGCTTCCCTCTTTTCCTTCATCACTACCATCAACTTTCCCTTTCCACTTGTTCGTTCAATGTCTTCCTCCTATACAAACTATGGCCAAGTGGCCGAAAGGTCCGATCATTCCCCCTCTACTTCCCAATCCTCCACTCCCAAGGCTTCCCCTGCCCCTTCCGTAGCTGCCATCGCTCCTCCATCATCAGCAGCGGCGAACCGATACCTACAGCATTTCGAAAACTCTTGGGGAGGGCATCCCAACTTCGTCCTACCCGCGAGGAATGTCGGACCTCCCCAAGGCCTTGAGCATGGATCGGAGGAGGGAAAAGACCTCGAGGCGCTGGAGACATTTGCGAAGTACGTCCAGACAACAAGGTTGAGCGCCGATGATGCTCTCCTGCGGCTGCAACTTGATGCAAGCCCGTCCAACGCCACGGGCTTTGCAGATCAGAAGGAAGAAAGAGAGCAGTATGATCCCAGAACACCTACGCCGACGCCGATGCCAAGGGGGAACCTTGGGCTTCAGTACCGTCCATCATCCCAATTTACCCCTAGCGCTGTGGCTACCCCGGATCAGTCGATAAAGTCGCTTTCCTTCACGAGCAACCAGCCGAGCAATCTCCAGGTCGGCATGTCTCATCAACAGCCTGGTGGGCAGCAGTATGGGATGAGTGGCACTGCGCCTAGAGTCAACTTTGGCCCCATCGGCTCGGCACGCAACATGGGAGCCTATAATATATTCCAGAACCCAACGCCGCCGAAGGACGAGAATGTCCCCAAGGGAGTCACTGGCACGCCTTCTGGACAGCCTCTGATCAACTGGAATTTGGACTACCTATACGGGCTTGACAAGCTGAACCCTGCATTGTCTGGATGCTCACCTCCAGCTGCCGAGGGTGACAACATTAACAGCAATATTCTTCCTCCCGTTCAGAATCCAAGCACTTCCACAAGTCCTTTCCATGCTAGGGACGTTCCGTCTGGGAATGCAGCATACTCAGCAATGTTGACTCCGCCAAACTCCCGCGAGAAGCTCCAGAAGTATCAGCAGCACATTAGCCCACCCCCCACCCAGACGCAAGGCTTCCGACCCATGCAAGCTGTTCTGGATGCGCCGGCGCGCAACCCTCAACTCAATCTCTTTGCGCAATCTATCAACAACAGAGGAGCCGCTGTTTCCGCCGCTGCTGGTTCCACCCAAGCCGACCCTTCAGCCCTGAACGCCCCCAACAACGCCAAGTTCTCTCAACGGTACTATGGCATGCACACCCAAGGCAACGCCAGCGCAGACCATCTCAGCAATGATCAAAACTGCGCTTTGTGGCTACGGAATCTCCCTCCTAACGTCACCTACAATCAATTGCTTTCCTCAATCACCGGTATCGGGCGTATTTGGTGTACTTACATCAACACGCCCGATTATGTGTCCCACAACACTGCCGCGGCGAAGGTCGTCTTCTTCACACCTTCAGCTGCGGCCCGGTTTCTGGACTATGTTGAGACAAGTTCGCCGAATATTCGTGGCTTCCCGATCAAGGCTGACCACAACCGGATCAAGTACGAGGAGAACAACATAAGTTCCGGGGTGTCGAGGGTGCTAATCATCACGGGAGAAGCGTGGTTTGTCAACGAAGCGAGCCTCACTGCGTGGTTCGCTGAGATGTTCGTCTTCCAGGTTGACCAGGTGATTGAGATTGTCACCGCCGGCGGTCGGGCGGTCGTAGAGTTCCGGTTTGGGAGCTACCGTTGTCAGGCACAGATGGGGAAGATGTCGCTGGAGCGCAACATGCCCAAGGGCTTCCAGTGGGCTGAGTTTGGGAATGACCCGTGTGAGATGGGAGAGACTCTGGATTCGTATCGGACGGCAACGCAGCGCATTCAGGGAATTCCGCCCAAAGCGTAAGTGGGATGAAGGAGGAATTGTTGGTGTTTTGGAGATGGGATTACGATGCTGGTTTAGGAGGCGTTTGAAGGAGTCCTTGTTTCGTGGGGGACTGGATTGAGGTGTCGGCTTAGGGAGATTTCAGGACTATCAACAGTGCCAAGATGAGGATGGACAAGCTGTGAACTACGTAGCTTTACTAAAAGAGGCATATGAATAATCATGACAAGTAGCATGTATTTGATCTCCTTACGTTAAATACTAACTCAACCTCCAGTAAACATTGTAATTGTAATCATGCGAATCATAGAACGGTTCTAGGCTCACAGTTTCGCCACCCGCAGTGGCCTCAAACGAAAGACCCTCGTCCCCAAGACGAGTGACCGAGTCAAAGTCTAGTTGTGGGAGCGAGCTTAGTTCTTGACTGCCATAGTCCGCCGCCAAGATTGTCGGGCCGTATGCAATTGCCGCGACGTTGGGGTCGTCATTGGCGGGTACAGTACGCAGTGTCATGGGAAGCTTTACTCCAACGGTATCTCCTGACTGCCAGTCTCGCTCAACAGTAGCATAGGATCCGGGTTCCGCTGCGATACTGTCATCGCGCTCGCCGTTGATCAGAACATGTGCTTCGGATGTCGTCCAATCAGGGATGCGCAACTGAACAGTGAAGCTCCCGGAGCCCTCGATCTGAATAGTAGCTGTGTCCGTCTCAGGGAACTCGGTATCTTGAGTGATGGTGACACCAGCGCCGCTCCAGTTCAACTTCGAAGGAATGTACAAGTTGACGTAGAGTACGTCTCCACCATCGTGCCAGTAGATTGAGTCCATGAACTTGGTATTAGTTTCGAGGGAAGTGGCCTGGCAGCACCAAAAGCTATCGTAGTCGGTGCTCCAAGTACCTCCTCCCCAAGCCGGTCCGACACCCCGGTGGCCACCTGGGTTGAGAGACGTAAAGTACGTGATGTGTCCGTGGTCACTGCCTGGATGCTGGACGCCAAGGAGATGGTTCAAAAGCGCCTGCTCGTAAAAGTCAAAGTAGTGCGACGAGCTGGGATCGAGAGACCACAGCTCGCGCGTAAGCTTCAGCATATTGTACGAATTGCAGGTCTCGCAGGTATCCTCGTCAAGGTACTCAGCGATGGCGTCCGGCTCATGGAAGTGCTCAGCCTGGCTGTTCCCGCCAATGGCGTATGTGTGAGCGTCGGTGATAGCGTTCCAAGCATTCCTCGCAATGTCAAGGTACCGTTGCTCGCCAGTTGCCTGGTATTCGTGTATGACACCGACTAATTTCTGTACTTGAGTATTGGCGTGGAGACCATTGAGTTGATCACGACCTGCAGCTAGCGGGTCGAAGACAACAGCATGGTCGAAGCGCTGGGCGGCTGTCAGCCAGCGCTCGTTGTTCGTCTCTTGATACAACTGCGCAAGGATGTCGTTCATTCCTCCATACTCTGTTTGCATCATCTCCTGCATGGTCGCTTCCGACAAGTCGCTTGTTCTGGTGTCAACCCAATCTGCCATGTTTTCAAGAACCTCCATGGCTTGGTCGTCGCCAATAAACCGCCAAACGTCCAACAGTCCCGCCATAGTCTTATGAATTGCATAATATGGCACGTTTCCATTGTCCAGAGACCGATCGTGGACCTTGTCAATCTCCGACTCGGGAAACCCACTGAGGTAGCCCGCGTTGAAGCCAGCTGCCTCATTGTTCGCCTGACACTTGGCCAACTCCTCAACAAAGTACGTCGCGCGATCACGACATTCGTCCTCGCCTAGCACTGCGTAGCATTGAGACCAGGCTGTTAGGAAATGACCCTGGGCGTGCGTTCTGAAAGGGAAATCAGGTGCATCCCAGCCGCCGTTGGGCGAGGCGCCTTGAGTGTCAAGACCATGGTTGGACCGGAAATTGTAAAGAAGGCGATCAGGGTCGACGAAAAGGAGGTATGCAGTTGTCCTCTCTTGGTTGCCCATCCAGCGACTTTCGGTGAGTCGCAGTTGGCTCAGGTCAAAGCTGCTAGCAGCCTGGGCCAAGGCGGAATGGGTATTGGAGAGGCCGAGAAGAACGGCTCCAATGGACGACAGCCAGGACATCTTTGCCATTATGATTAAAGCTTGTATGCTATAAAACAAGGTAAATGATGAAAAGGTAGCCCCAGATTCAACTTCGTTTCAAGCCGGACATGGCGATCTCCAGCCTTTTTATAGGCATGTTGAAGATGTCCCCAAGACCTCTTCGTAGACCAGCAACCCGGGTAATGGTCTTGGTAGCTCAACTAAACAAGGGTCCAAAATGGGCCCTCGCATAAAGCAAGACGAATGCCGACTGGTGCGGCAATCAATGATGGAGATTGAAAAGGGCAGAATGTAACCCAGCGGCTGCCAATCCACCAATGGCTGGATCGTGGGGTTGGAGGGTGCGGAGAAGCTCCCATGATCCATCGGCAAATCATGATTTAGACTGTTGCCAATTCCCATTCTGCAAGCGAGTAGATGCAAATGGTGCGCTTGTTTGCAAGCATTCGCCATCGTGGCTCCGTGTGAGTGTCTGGACTTTGGAGCGTGGAATCTGGATGCACCTGGACTATGATTGATGCTCACTTACGGTGAAGGCAGTACCGGCATTTGTGTTTGTTTGATTCTATTTCCTTTCTTTCTTTGGATCTTTCTCGTGCCTTTTGTCTTGTATTATCCTGCTCCTCTCCTCCACTTGATCCGCTGTGAGCATACCTCTCCCCTATCTGGACTCGTATCAGCTTGCTTGTTCTTAATATCATTATCAAACCTAGAACGAATGCAAACCTCATCACAATCCCCCAAAAGCTGATTCCCATGCTCCATAACTATCTCGCTCATGCGGTGAGAGGAATTTATAACCAAGATATGCCCCCAAAAGAGAGCCCGCAAAACAAGCACTGGTGTCAGCATAGCTACCTCGCATGATGGTAATCAGAGTTTCAGTGTGTATATATTGAGCACTGTCATTCCGTTTTCCCCGAGGGGCCAGAGGCATATTTTGCAGTAAGCCGGCGTGGATAATCTAGATAGAGATAGAAATAGGAATGGTCCTTATCTCCATTCGGTCTTGCTATCGTTGTATGACAAGATGCTTCGTCTTCAAAGTTATGGACTGCAATGGGGAAAATTTCCCGTTCTCCTTTCACTCAATCATAATCACTGAATCACTGACCAGCGTATATCAGACGTTTGGTCTCATGAATGAAAGAAGTGCCCCGTTGATGTGCCTAGGTGCTAAAGAGAAGGGGTCTTATAGGAGCACAAACGAAATATAAATCGTCGGTGAATCTGGCCATTGCCACGTGAGTATCCGAGATTGGGTGGAAAAGGGTTCCAAAGTGACGGTAACGTGAGCAACCAAGACCTAAGGCAGCAAACAATTTCCACCTTATCTTATCTTTATTTCCTCTTCCCTTCCATCTCCATCTTTTCCCCCTTCATCCATCCTTACTTCTCTGGTTTATTGTCTTAGATGGCGGAAGCACGGAAGCCGCACTGATTCCTGTACGTACGAGCATCAGAATCGAATATTTCTACTCATCTCCCGCTCTTTGATCCAGCCACTGCCAGATCTTCAGCCCACGATGACTTCCCACGACACCCACACCACCGAGCAAGATTCCTGCACTCCTGGCTACTACCCTCCTATCCATGACGTTCCTCGAAGCGGTAAAGCTCAGTTCTGCGAAGAAGTGGCTTATGGCGATAAAGCCTGTGCCCACTGCGGAAGACCATCAACGGCATATTGCAAGCGCTGTGATATCTCGGACATTGGCCAGATCCGCGTCTTCTACTGCAGCCAGGCCTGTCAAAAGGCAGACTGGCCTCGACACAAGCAAGCATGCAGGCCCACGCAGCGACTCGGTCGAGCCGTCTCAATTCTCAAGGAAATAAGCGACGAATTCGCTGCTGCCACCTTCACCACACGAGTCAAATTCGTCAAAGAGGAGGAAAAAGTCTTCGAGTTCCGCCGTATGGAAGCTGACCCTAGCAGGGGATTTACTGGAGCATCCGTCTTCCGGAATTTCCCCTCTGAAGTGCTACCGTCCGATGCTAGTAAAGAACTGATATCCTCCGTTCGCGACGAGTTCTCTGTCGGACACGTCCTGGCATATCTACCCCCATTTCTCAGAATCTTACTGGAACGTGCGTATATTTTCCAAGTCTATGTGTATCGAATGACCCAGCTCTCTCTAACAGTATCGTTAAGCACTCGGGGTTCGCCTACAAGAGGTCGTTGTCTCGATCAAAGATCCCGAGTCTCTTAACCTTGTGTATACTGAGGATTCGTTTTGTGGCTGCCACACCGTCCTCGCAGCATACATACCCGGCAACAAGATGTTCATCATTGACCTGACCGGCGGAAGATTCGGGTGGACGCAGACATTGTACACCTAGGACACGTACATGAAGCACCGCACTCGCAGTTGCAACAACATCTTCCAAACGGGCCATTCGGAGCGGGAGTTGCCTCAATTGAAAGCTTTACACAAGCGACAATCTTCTGGATCCTGGTACGTAGAGCTTCGAAAAAGAGTTATGGACTACGCCAGGATGAAAACAGAGGTCTATCTGCTCACCAACAACCTCGAATCGATTCTAGATCTGGACAACGACAGCTTTCGTGGCGCCAAGACGGAGCTAGTCGCCCATGTCAAACGTGCTCTCTGGGGCAAGGTGCAGTATCTGAAGGATCGAGGCATTGGGCGAAACTACTTTCCCGGAGATGGGCCGTGCCTAGTGACGCACAATGAGGCCACTGTCCGCAAGTACAGCTCTATTTGGGTCTCAGAAGAGGAGGCCATATCTCATAACTGGGACCCAGCTTGTCTGGAGAGGCTATACCAGCGGAGACTGCTTTGGGCATGGAAGCATGGGCATAAGAAATAAGATCTAATCTGGTGTCAAAAGACATGTGGAAGAGACCCTTGGAGGGAAGTTGGAATCCCCCCGAAGACAGGGACGATATCACAGAGATGAAAGGAACTGAGTAACCGAGGCTATGTCAAAGATGAGATGTTAGTAGATGAATGGATCTTGAGCTTTCGCATCATCAAGTGCATCAGTCACTTCCATGTCATGTACTGATTCCCATTGAGTGACTGCAAATTACCAAGGTAGAGGTAAGGCACTACTAATCTCCCGACTAACACCGAGCGTTGGGGGCTCGAAACTTGACTTCGTGTCATCTTCCATGCAAGCCGCATTCTATATGTGTTGTTAAACCTTACCATCGATCGTAGCCAGAAGTAACCAAGTACCAAAACAATGTGTTGACCTTTATGACCCCCTTTCCGTGGCTTGCGGCGTTCAGCCATCACGCACGCTCCAATCTAAACAAACAAAGTATACTTCCATCATGTGCCTTTTTCTGTGTTTACCTAAACAAGATCCCAAAACTGTTTGTACCAAATTAGAAACCGTGGAGGTGGCCCCCCTCCCTGCCGTCTGCGCGGCGTTTGCTTCCCGCAATTCAAAACAACAACCCGTTTGCACCCACCAAGTACCATAACGTGAAATCAAAAAGTAACCACCATAAATAGAAACAAAAACACTCTACATCCCACCCCCGCGAAATTTCCAACTACAGTGCGTCAAAACGCCCTGTTTCAGCGCGAGTTCAACGTCTGAACCCCTGAAGCATTTCCACTTCCCAGCGCCTGGAACAACACTGGTCCCCAATCCAACCATCGACCTTCAACAATTGCTTTCAAATCCCCGGTTGGAATACTGACGCCATCGACGACTATTTTCCCTAGTAATACGGCCCGGTCGAGCTGTGCGGCGAAGGCTTTCTAAGATTCGCGCGTGTTGCTGCCGCTGTTCGACACACTGCGGATGATGCGATTGACAATGTTCCCCCGCTGGCCGATTGACATGGAGGCCAAATGACGCAGAAGAGGCGCTGCGTTGGGATAATCCCTCTCAAAAGCGTATGATTCGTGTGGAAGATCGCCGAAAGGAACAGCGTAGTCGAATGGCTGCGAATCCCAATCCAGCTCCTCGTCGGAGGAAGAGAGCCAAACAGCGTCGTTGTCATCGAACCGAACATCCATAGACTGCTTGTCCCCTTTCGATGGTACCGTTTCGAAACATTTTTCAGATGATTCTTGGTTGCTGCTGCTGCTTCCGTTTCTGACAGTGGGCGTTTTAGTGTTCGCGGTGTTTGCAGGAGTAGAGTTGGCGAAACGACCCAGAAGGGTATGTCCCCATCGTCGACCGCGGTTGTCCGGCAACTGATCCACGGACAGATCGCGAGCCTGAATAGAATCCCAGTTTTCGTGTCCAAGATAGGAAATAACTTTTCCGTCATCGAGATCGTCGTCGTCGTTATCATCGGAGCCGTGCTGGGAGAGCGAAACCTTGCTGTCGCTGTCGTTGTTATCCTCTGAGTTTCGTGCCGCTCTGAGTGCAGGATGTTTGTCCAACTCAGCCGTGGTAGGGAGGAGGAAATCCGTCAGGGACCTCTCCGTGGTGATGCTTTCTTCGTCTGTCGAAGCGTAGTCTGAGGAATAGGGGCTTGAGGGCGGGTCGTTTGATGGACAGCCAGCGGCTTGTTGAGAAGGACCAGACTCTGCCATCTTGAGAGCAATATAATATACAACCAGCAATTGAAGGACTAGTAGTATAAAGCGAGGTGTCCTGAAAAACAGGCAGAGAGGACAACGAGAGAAAGCGAGTGGGAGGAGGAGGTCGTGAGGACGTCCTTGTCCCTTTCATACCTACCAGCACTATGTGTTGATTGTTATTCTCACTGCAAGCTCGAAGCATAGATATGTCCGAGTGACTGGACGCTTAATCCCATTAAGCCTCTCCGTCACTGTCACAGAGCAAGACGCGTAGGGAAACTCTGCTTCATCACTGACGAGTCCCCGGTTAGCCTTAGCAACCGAGTCAAGACATATCACGAGCCTTTCACAACACACATTCAGCGATCGAAAGCACAAGTCCCCGGCTATGTATCTGTCGATTCATCCATTAAGGTTGGTGACGTGCCACTGCGTCTATCTTTCCGGGGCCCCACGACAACCTTCTTTCTTTCTAGGCACAAAATTGGGGGATTCTGATACGCTGAGACGTGCCGCTCACGATGTTTACACAACGAACACTGCCTCATTGCTTCCGAAGACATCCAGCCTCCTGTTGAAGAAGATCATAGAAGATTGAGCAATAAGGTAAGTCATTATTGGCTTTGCTGCGAATAAAGTGTGTCATAAATAAGGAGGATCCCCGGTCTGCCTTCCTCTCGTGAACTTCCCACCTACTCACACACACACCCTCACCCTCACTCACTCTCACTCTTTCGCGCTGTAATACATAGTCTTGTATTATTTATTATAGTGTATTCTATTTCCGTTACTTCCTCTTTCACTTTATCTTCAACATGTCGGACCCCTGGCTTAAATATGTCATGACTGAAACCGGGTATCTTGACGAGAATGTGGTGTTCTGTCCCCGAAAGATCACCGAGGACCTCTCTTACTTCGGCTGCACCATCGCAAAGGCGACTACGTCCCAGGAAGATAACCCCAAGCGGAAAAACGCCATGGACATTGCCAGGGACTACATCAACAAAATCAATGCCAGCGCCAAAGCTAAGCGGGCGCAAGCCCCTGGCCCGGAGCAGCAAGGCCAAGCACCACCTGCCGCCGCATCGCTGGCAGCGCCTCCAGCAGAGCAGCAGGCACTGGTTGACCCTGAATCTCGCCTGTTGACTCCCCCGTGGGCAGTGGAATACGTCAAGAAGGTTGCTGCAATGGCAGAGGCTGCGCAAATGCCTACTACCAGTGAGCAGGAGGTCACTAACACTGCTGTCGCCGGGCAGTTGACAACGGTAAGTTTGGCTGAAAGTTGACGCCACAGCCGAACTACATGCGCTAACACTGCTAACCACAGCTCCAGCAGCCAGAGTCTCATCAGCCACAGTCCCTGCAGCCACAGCAGCAGCCACAGCAGCAGCCACAGACTCTAACCCTGCTAGCGCCTGAGGACAGCACAGCGCCTGTCCAATCACATCAGGCTTCTGAGTCGTCGGCTCCACCCCAGCCTGAGGACTCCCAATTTGCCCAGAACGACTCTACGAATTTCGACAACCTCGTTCATCCTCGTCCTCGTCGTCGTCCTCAGCCTCGTGGTCATCGTCAAGTACGGAACACACGAAAGCTCAGCTAGCAGCCATGCTCCCCTTAAACCCGCTGCGATGGCTTCCCAGCCGAGCTCCCCAAACGCTCAACACCTCCGCAGCAGCAACCACAACCACCTCTCTATCCGCGCTTCTCCAACCCACCACGACCGCGACATCATCACCGTCCATCACCATGTCACGCGCCCTCTCCACCACCCCCTCCCTCCTCGCAGCCGGCGGCCGCAAAAAGAAGAAGAAGAAACAACCCGCCCGCTCCGACGTCTACGACCGCGTCAAGGTCCTCAAGCAAAACATGTTCGCCCCAGCACCTCCACCCCTACGCATGGCCCGCCTCCGCTACCTCCGCCACTGGACCATCCACCGCGCCTGGCTGCTCTTCCGTCGTCAGCAGCGCGAGGCAGGTGTCAAGGAGCGAGAGCGGATGCACGCGGGCATGTACAATGCTTGTGAGGAGCTGAGGAGGACGGTGGGACCTGGGGATAAGGATCAGGGGTACTTGTATAGGGTTGCGATGCAGAGGGAGGGGATTTGGGGAAAGGAAGGGGTGCCGATTGAGTATGCGAGGTTTCAGACTGAGTATCCTGGGAGTACGCCTTGGAATCACGAGTGGAAGAGGACGAAGGACTAAAGTTTTTGTTTGAAAAAGTTTAGATTTTGTTTGGGCTTAGGTAGCCCCCTTGTTTTACTACTTTCCTTTGTTTTACGGTGGACACTGTTCACTGTTGTTAGATTAAGAGGGGGCATAACTATCCGATGGTGATAGAAGCGACATGGTCGTGGGGATGAGTTTGTACGATCAAGCGAACATTAATTAGGCTGTCATTGTGGTTGTTGATGAGGCCTATCATATCAGCAGTATCGGGCTAACAAAGCCGCAATATACACATGGCACCAAAATCATTTCTCCTTGACGTGGATTATCCATTACAGTCTGTACCTCCAATTTTGTAGATGATCAAGGTCACATTGCATCGGGATCTTGTGTATGGATCGTCGTCTCGCTTCATTAGGTACCCTAACAGCACCAACTACTAGCATATACTTCTAGGCCTGGCAACTCGTCCGCCCATGCTTGCCGATTTCCACTCTTCATGTCTCTCCTTTCTCGCTTCTGACCACTGCGCTTACAAACCCATCTTTCTGCCTATTCAACTCTCCGCGCAAACAAAAGCACCCAAGAGCGCCTACAGACGCTTCCCCCCTCCACCCAAACGAAGGACCGAAAAAAGAAAGATAAAACAAGAGTCGAAAAGACGGGCGGTCTATGCTACCCAATGATATTGATACAAAAAGAAAAACAACAAACACACAACACTATGATCAAGAGAGTGGTGGAAGACGAGGGCGGCCGAGATGCCTTTTTCCTTCCTGTTGTCGTCCCATGAGATGGCCGGGGGTGGCTGCTTTGTATAATGAGAAATAAATGTCAAAAAAAAAAAAAAAAGAAGTTTTGAACAAAACGCTCGCCGACTGGAAAATAAAATGACCGATATGACATTTCAAAGATGGGAATATATGAGTTCGCCAAAGATGTGAAACCAAAAAGGAGGCGCAGAGAAAAGCATCGGATGTGGCGTACTTGAGACATAGCCCGGGTCTCAGGTTTGGACTGGTGCCATTTGATACCAAGCATTACCTGGCCCACGCCGAGTCTCGTAGGAGCTTGGGCAACATTCCAATAGCGAAAGGCACAGCCAGCAAGGCGTCAAGTCACGGCCTGTCGTCCCAGGGCCAAAAGCGAGCACGAGCCTGGCTAATCACGTAGCCTGGTCACAGAATGACGCAGCAGCCGCTGTTCTCGCCCTTCTCGAACGTCAAGAGAGCAGCGCGGGTGGCAGCTTCGAATACATCGTCGACGCCCTCGCCGCTCAAGCTGGAGCATTCGAGATATCGCTTGGCGCCAATCTCGCGGGCTGCGGCCTCGCCGTCGTGTGGTGTGACGAAACGTAGTGATTTCTTGCGCATCTCCTCAATGGCGACTGGGTCCTCGCGAAGATCTTTCTTGAGTCCTACCAGGATGACGGGTACGCCGGCACATAAGCGGTTGGCCTCCTCGACCCACTAGCATCGTGCATGTCAGCTCGCTATTCCCCTCATGCCCGTCCAGAATCTGCTACGGGACGACATACCTTGTGCTTAACGTTATCTAGAGAGTCGGGCGACTCGATCGAGAAACCTATCAGAATAACATGGGCCTTGGAGTACGCTAGCGGTCGTAACCGTTCGTAGTCTTCTTGGCCTGCTGTATCCCACAATGCTAGTTGTACTGATTTGCCGTCCACTCGGCAGTCTGTGACATAGTTTTCGAAGACGGTCGGGATCTTGGGGTTCGTCAGCTCGAGTAAAGGTTCGCAATCGGGCAAGTCAACTCACGTAATGCTGTAAGGCGTTGTTAGCTATATCGTACAGGACAGGTCAGGGGGAACAGAGTAGAAACCTACTGTAGGAAAGTAACCCAATGTGAAGACGCTCAGCAAACTCGTTTTGCCGCATGCACCATCTCCAATGATTACCAGTTTCCTATCCAGGGAGTCCCAAGTCAGTACAATGGATGCTTTCCGAGGTTGATGTGTCTGACGGGTGACCACAGGCCAAGGGTGCCTAATTGTCACGGCCCGTCACTCGGGTAGATGGGGTATCGTGATCCATCTTACCTCCGGATAACATTCTGAGGATTTGCGCTGGCCATGGTGCACAATGTATCAAGCGACGCGGAAAGGTCGCCACGAAAGGAGGGGCGGTCTGATCTCCGAGTTGCAGACTTGTTGAAACCTCAAAGGTCGACGGAGATGATCGCGGAGCTGATCCGGATAACGCTCAAATGCCTGACTCCGGGGGAAGGGGTTATTCGACGTCGTTGGAGCCGAGGCCTCTCAGGCAAATCAAGGGGAGAGAAGTCGGTCGGGGTCGTTTGGGCCCTGGGCGGACTTCCGGTATGGATTGGCTGCCGCCGGGAGAGGACGGGTGGGCGAATCAACAAGGCGCGGTCGTCGCGTCAGAAGGAGAGGGATCGGTCAGTTAGAGAATGAATTGACGTCAAGCAAGACCGGGAGGCTGTGTTGACAGGCCAGCCTTATAAGTTCAGAGGGATGGGATGATTACAGTTGATAAAAATACGAAGGGGAAAGCCGCTATGGGGAAAGGTCGCGGAGTAGAGAAAGCGGTGCGGTGCGGTGTCGGTGGGACGGATGTTCCCTTTTGGGTTGATTGTCGAGGTCGGTGCTGTGGTTGGTTGGTGGGAATACGAGAGGCAGCACAGCTGAAGGGAACCGGGCACTTTGTACTTTCTTTCTTTTACCGCGCCTTACTTTCCGTATTTCACTAGACTAAGGTCCTTCAGGTACTGTACCTTTCTGGCTACTATAGTAGTCTTAGTTTTGACCTCTGTCTTTTTTTTTTTCTCTCCCGTCCTTTTCGTGCTGCTTCTCCCTAATCAGAATTACATAGGGACGGGTAAAAGGTTAGGTAAGGTACGCATACTGACTGTTCCTTAGTACTAAATAAAACTACTGCAGCGGCCTGTCAGTTCAGGCACAGGGGTCTTGCTACTACTACCTTACCACCAGGCACCTTGGCTCAGGGCAGTGAATCAATTGGTCACTCCATGAAATGTTGAGCTCGTAACAACCTTGAAACTCGGATTTGGCCGAGGAACTTTCGGATTATTTCTCTACCAGTTACGTCAATATTGCTCGAACACGACATGCGTTGCGTAGTGGGTGATTTAGGGCTGCTAGCCGTTGAGTTGACGCCAACAATTTTTAACGAGTAATTATAGTACTAAGTTAGCAGTAGGTAGTAGCTACTAGCAGGAATTATGTCCTAGGTCGAATTTAAGGCACAGCCCAAAGTGGCGCTTACTGTCATGTCATACGCCGTGCCTTACAAGTCCTACCCTCAGGTACCAATTTAGGACTGACACTCACTATCACTTATTTCTACGAGTACTCAGGCTAGTAAGAGCAGTAGTAAGTACTAAAGTATGCTTCTTAAACAATTCAGACAGATCTGTCCAATTCTCCCTTACCTTCCTCTAAGATTCTTTACTCGTATCGACCGTCAGGGATATCTCAGATATGCATAGCTCACGTCATAGACATTACCAACCGTCAGCATTATCCTCGTCGTCGGACTGGTACTCCATCTTTCAGCTGCACGTAGCACACGAGCGTAGTAGTAGCAGGCACAACATAGAACTAGGTAGGATACCTAGTAGGTAAATATCTGGCCAAGCTGACGGCAGCCAAGGCTGGCCTGTAGAGTTTTGGTGCACTATTTCATGGTAGTATCTATCTCCGATTGTAATTTACGTCAAAGATCCATCTCGCTGTGGATATGACAATTGAACCCAGTCCGAGAGCGCTTACACGAAGCGGATGTCGGTACATCGGATGCCACAGCCACAGCCATAGGACCACACACGGCGGCGGGAATCAATGCCACACCGATGCATCCACAATCAATTGATGCTACGAGTAGCCGTCGAGGTTGTCAAACTCTACTAAGGTTGGGGGTTGTTATATTTGGAAATCCGATCCGTCAGCAGTTCGGGACGGATCCAGAGACTAACGAACCCAACTCGGACCCTGTCTCCAGTTAAAACCACCATGGAACGGCGCAGAAGCTAGTCGACAACACGTTTTTGGCACCAGGAACTCGGTGAAGGTGTGACGGTTTTTGGAAGAAAAAGCAACACAGAGAATTCGCTTCATTTCCGTCCTGCACGTTCGGATAACGGTGGCGAAACTTTCTTAAACACAGCTGCGTAGAACAACAGGCGCCCCTATCAGAAGCTGAAGTAGCTGAAGGTTCGACTTGGCCAACCGTAGCTCTATTCTTCTTGCCTTTAATAGCTGAGCGCTGCCAAATCTAAGTCTAGAACGCTCACCGACGCTGATGCCGTGCTGTTGTGAGACGCCTGGTGCTGCACTTCTTGTACGCGTCTGTGAAAGAATAGAAACAGTTGCCGCAGAAAGGCCGACCAGATTCGGCCGGGTTACTTTGTTTTACCTTGGCCGAGCATCAAATGCTTCGATTCACAAAACAGACTTGCTTCTGAGAAAAATTGACTACAGTGGTCCTATGTGAGTATGGTGGTGAGTGGTGACTCTATGATCCCACGAGGGCAGCCATTTCCTGTACCTTGGGGCCTTCCCAGCATTCGTTGTAATCTGTTGATTAAATCGTATGCCAGCCCACTTCATCGCCCATGAGGCTCAACCGTGTGGACATCAAGTCTGTCAAGTTGATTCCCCAAGCCATCAAGGTGCCAGTGAGGTCGATGTCGTCCAGTGAGATATGTTGAGTAAACCCATTGTTGTGGGTTGAATCACCGGTACCTAGTAGTTAGTAAAAATTATGTGGGACAATAAAGATGGAAAATCGAGCTATTTCATAATCTTCCATTCTCACAGACTGGTGGTGTGATGAACAGGAGTTCCTGCTCAGTTCTTTCTTATCTGATCAGCTCCACCAATCCTCCCTCCCTCCAGGTCGCCCGTGTTGCCTCAGGCTTCCAGATTGGGATGGTTTGTGCTCAGGCAGCTCAGTGTGAACGCGACCCGGACAGATCACGTGTCTGGCATCAACCATCACTTGCACCTCAGGCTGCACCTCAGGCGGCTGCCCACTGGCCGCTGCCCACGCTGAGGCTAGTGGCACGCAGCAGGCTCAGGCTTAATCAGGCTGGCACTGGCACTGGCAGGCTGTCTCTGTCTCCACTTTTCACTTGACTCGCAGTGGCTCTGGCTTTTCGGAAGTACACGTACCGCCTCAGAGCCGCGCAGAGTGACTTCCAGCGCTTTCTAGCCTGTCCACTGGTACTGGCAACCTTCAATATCCAACTCCAACCAGGCGACATCACCACATCTGCATCCGCATCCGCATTCGTAACCACCATCAACATCTTCAACTCCCTCGCACACGATACAGTATCCCCACGAATACCCTCATCCCGCGCCGCCCGAGCGCTCAGGTCCGACGATTGGGTGCACACCCCTCCCCCCGACGTCACTGGTGAGTGCCCTCATCTCGTGCTGCCGATGTCTGGATCTCCCTGTCCCTCCATTTGGATTTGATGAGGAGCCGCCCTCCTCTGCCACCGCCGCCTACCGACCGCGCTTAGACCTCTACATGGCGATCATGTGGTCTTCTTGCTTTGCATCGACTATTTTGGCTCGATTATATCCGACCGATGCCTGGCCTCAGCTCCATCTCAGGCTTTCGTTTGACGTTTGTTGCGCTGCTAACCACTTGGCCCGCATGTAGACCTCCACCCCCAACATTTAACCCCGACGATACGCGGCACGCGATAAGGACTCTCTTCATGCTCTCGTCTGCCAGTTTGTCGTGAATACGCGATGCCGGCACACCACCAGAAGCCGGCAGCACAGTCGCCGGTGTCACCTCGAAATACGGCCAAGTACACCAACAAAGATGGGTCCAAGTTCATCACGGTGCCCAAGGTCGCACCCTCCGAGTCGTCTCAACCCTCCACGCCGACAGCTCTCAATCCGTCTGATGCGCCGTCCGAGCCCAGCGCCGCCCCGGCCGTAAACCGCAAGAAACAGAAGCGCAGGCAAAAGGCGGCGGCCAAGGCGGCTGCTGAGCAGGCGCTTAATGGCCACGCCCCGCCAGCATCCGCCGGCGCCGCTTCTCAGCAGCCTACGAATGCAGAGCCCGAGGACGTTCCTAGCGAGGACGAGGACAATTACGAGTGGGTCCAGGAGTCGCAGCTAACTAACGGTCACCCGGCATCCGATTCAAAATCAAAGAAGAGCAAGAAGAAGAAAAAGAAGAAGAACGCCAAAGACTTTGATGACACCCAGCTACCACTGCCCCCGCAATCGCATCCGCGCCCACACTCGCATTCTCGTACGCCGTCACAGTCGCATCCACGTCCGCCCTCTCCGATGACATTGGCAAGCGCAAGAGGCTCGGGCATGTCCCGCGACAAGATCTGGAGCACTAGTAACCAGGAGGAGCGGGAGCGCATCAAGGAGTTCTGGCTTGGCCTCGGCGAGGATGAGCGCAAGTCCCTCGTCAAGGTGGAGAAGGACGCCGTGCTGAAGAAGATGAAGGAGCAGCAGAAGCACACATGCAGCTGTACCGTCTGTGGACGGAAGCGCACAGCTATCGAGGAGGAACTCGAGGGGCTCTACGATGCCTACTACCTTGAGCTGGAGCAGTTTGCCAATCAAGGAGAAGGCCCGCCCATGCTGGCGCCGCCGCCCCGCGACTTCTCTGCTCATCACCCCTTCCGAGGCGTGCACTCACCGTACCCTCCGCAGCCACCATCACGCGGTCGAATAGTGGAGCATGTGGGCGACGAGGACGACGAAGACGATCTCGACGAAGTGTACAGCGACGAGGAGGTAGACGAGGAACCTTATAGCGACGACGAACCGCCAGAGGAAGAATATCAGAGCCCCGACGACCGGGATGTGACAGATTTCTTGACATTCGGCAACAGCCTCCAAGTCAAGGGTACGCAGCTCCTTGAATCTCTTCTCCACAGATATGGTAACATGGACTTAGGCGGCATTCTCACCGTGGCGGATGACCTGCTAAAGAACGACGGCAAGCGCTTCATTGAGATGATGGAGCAACTAGCCGAGCGTCGAATGGCCCGCGAGGAAGATGCCCGAGACCACTTCTCTCGCGGCTACGGTCATCCCAACGGTTCCTACTCCGCGCCTCATAGTCATCCTCCTCCAGAAGACGACGACTACGAGGAGGACGACGAGGACGAGGAAGACTACGAGGATTCCCAGGACGAGGAGTATGAGGAAGAAGAGGTATACTCAAACCCGTCCGTGATGCCTTCCAGGTCCCATACTGAGTGCTGCTGCCAGGATGCCATGACAGAGGAGCAACGAATGGAGGAAGGTCGCCGCATGTTCCAAATCTTCGCCGCCCGAATGTTCGAGCAGAGAGTCCTCTCCGCCTACAAGGAAAAAGTGGCCAAAGAGCGTCAAGCTAAGCTGATTGAGGAGTTAGAAGAGGAGAACCGCAAGGAGGACGAGCAAAAGGCCCGGAAGGCCAAGAACGCTCAGAAGAAGAAGGAGAAGGCCGCCGAGAAGAAGAAAGCCCTGGCCGAGGAGAAGGCGCGCAAGGAAGCTGAGAAGGCCGCTGAAGAGTCGGCCCGTCTCGAAGCTGAGCAGCGTCGAGCCGCCGAGCAGCGACAGAAAGCCGAAGAGAAGCGCAAGCAGAAGGAGGCGCAGAAGAAGGCCGACGAGGAAGCCCGTTTGAAGAAGGAAGCTGACCGACAACGACGGATCCACGAACAGAGGGAGAAGCAGGCCGAACAGGAGCGCAAAGCCCGGGAGGCCAAGGAACGCGAGAAGAAGCTCAAGGACGAACAGCGCGCCAAGGAGAAGGAAGCCCGCGAGCAGAAGGAACGCGAAGCCCTTGAACGTAAGGAGAAACAAGAGCGCGACAAGCGGGAGAAGGAGATCCGTGCCGCCAAGGCCCAGAAGGAGGCTCAGGAGGCCAGGGAAGCTCGCGAGAGGGCCAAGGAGGAGCAGGCGGCTCAAAAGGCTGCCCAACAGCCAACCCAGCAACCTGGTTCACCTTTGTCAAAGCGGACGCAGCAACCTACGGCTGCCTTCTCAACAACTCTTCCACAGCACCCGCCGAATCCTACAGGGTATGCGTCTCCAAAGGTGCCCGTGGCTACGCCCGCCATCGCAAAGGGGCCTTCTCAAGCCAGACCTCGTACGCTTAGCCAGCAGCACGATTCTGGAGTGCAAAGTGCGACGACTTCACAGCCAAGCTCATTGCCTAGCCACGAAGCCTCACCACACCCGGATTCTTCTGCCCAGACAAGCCCCAGGCCTATAGGACAGCATCGCAAGGCTAGTGGAAGCGCAGCTGGCTCCTTGCCTCATCCGACGCAGACATCATCCCCTGCCAGCGGGATCTCAAGCCACCCTAGCCAAACGACACCGGTGCATCTTCCTCCTATGGGAATGCATCCTCCACCGGGTCTTGCGCATCACCCACCACCGCCGGGATTTCCGAGTCGCATGGGCCATGAGCCTATGATGCCTCCAGGTTTCCGCCCGGGCCCGAACATGATGATGCCACCGCCTGGTATCAATGGGCCTATCGGCCGTGGATTCTCTCCCGTTCCTATGCCTCCGCCTGGGTTTCAAGGCCATGCAGACCAATTCCCTATCGGTCAAGGGTTCCCACTGTCGAAAGACGCACCGCCTCCTCCGACTACGCACAATCGCCAAGGTTCCGCGAGCTTCGATGGAGCAGCAGCATCAACCCCAGCCGTGCCTATTGGACGACCTGCCCCGATTGGGCGGCCCGGTAGTACCAATCCTAGCCAGTCCCGTGATGACCAAGACGACGAGACTCAGCATCTAGGGAGCCGGGCGTTGTTAGAAGACGACGAGCCTTTAGGAGCTGATGTCAACCCGGGAAGTTTCCGGACGCAGCCACCGGGACCAAGGCCAGGATTTGCGCCCAGCCCTTTCGTGGACACGGGGTTCAACTTGGCACACAACCCATGGGGTCCTCCCGCCGGTGGTGGTGCACATGCCTTTGGACCGCCAGGACTATCCAATCCCACTTGGGGTAGCAGTCCTGTCGTTGCTCCGGGGTTCAACATGGGCTCCCCAGGACCAGGCTTCGCCCCCGCTCGACCCAGCCAGTCCAACGTCTTTGCCATTCGCTCCATGATCTGCCAGACTTGTCGGGATCTAGCTGCCTCAGGTCACGCCGATGGAGACGGCTTCATCGACGTTGGCGTGCTCAAGAAGCAGTTCGAATCCCAGCACGGCCAGATCCACGACATTGGCGACCTCTTTGACACCGAAGGCAACGCGTCCAACGGCGGAGGCACCTTTGAGACCAAGAAGATCCGCGGTGTCGAGCTCGTGCGCTGGCTACCTCACGGCGAGGACGGCATCCACTCTCAACCGAGGAGCATAGGAGCCCCCGGGCAGATTGGCAGTCCGCTAGCTGGTTCAGCCGCCCTCAGAGGGGTGTAGAACGCCGCCCTGGGGCATATGGAGCCGGAGAGGCTGAACCTGCTGCAGCGGCTGGGGTTGGATGGTGATTCTTTGCATACCCGGTCGGCGGCGTTGACGAGCTCTCCGCGAGAGTCTACACTCGGAAGTCGAGCTCCTAAAGAACGAGGCGTGAGCTCATCTCGTCGAGGTGAGAAACGTGCCCATATCGATACCTAAGGAACACTACACAAGGAGGATGGGAAGAGCAGTCTTACGGATACGTCTTACGGATAAGACTACGATGGTGGTTTTTTTCAGCTTATGCCGGCCCTTTCCTTTTTTTTCTTTTACTGGGTTGGAACAGAGTGTATGAGGGAGAGAGAGGCAATGAGGGACAGACATGTCTGTGGTGAGACAGACGTGTCGAAACAACTATTATTGTTTGATTCGGAATTGCCTAGACTACGATGCCAATGCGCGCGCGTTAACCCCCAGGAGTGAATGGGGGATGATAGCGCAAGAAAGGAATAAATCTTGTTCGAGTATTGGTGACACCAAAGCGAGAAAAGATATTGTATTGTACTATAATCGCCCTCCACGTAGGTATGTGATCAGTGTCTGTAGCTATGGCTCACTCATTTGGTTTGGTGTGATGGGTTGAGGTTACGAGTTCGCGTCACGATGAGCGGACACAGGATCACGATGCTTGCGACAGGGAGGAGTAACGTATTAACACAAGTTGATTTCCTATCCGATTCTATCGAAGCCTTACACTTCCAACCCTTTCCACCCCCCAACTTTCAGTATTTCATCAGACTTCTCTCCCGGTTCCCGTGTTATCTTGGCATGATGCCTCGGGTCCTTTCTACTTGATCCAATAAGTTTCGTCTTGTTTTTTGCCTAACCACCAGAAATTACATAAAAGTCAAAACGCAGAACAGAGGACAGAGGGAAGAAAAAAAAGGCACAAAAAGCTGAGATCCTCCCTCAATGCTAGAAAAGAGCAAACTAACTCCGCCATGTTTCATACGGCCAGGAGGGTTAGTCCCAGTCCGGAGTTACTTCGTTAACACGGCTTGCTTTACCTCACCCTCCTTCCGTCACTGTTTCCGCCCATGATACAGTAGTACACTTTCCATTTTCCTTTCCTGACTTCCCACTTCTCTGCATCTCCTACTCACGCACACTGGTCAGAAGTCTACGACCGGGAGGAGACCGCGCCCTCTAACCACGGTTCTGGTCGTGGAAAGGATCGCCCGAGCCACCGCTGGCATCCCTCCCCCTCTGCTCACGCATAAGCGGCGCACGCTGATCCTTGGCCTCCTGGGCCTTCTTCTTCTTGGTGGCGGCGCGAGCGAGCGCGGTAGCTTCGGCCTTGGCATGGAGACGCTTCTGCTCCTTGCGATCGCGGCAGCAGAGCCAGGTGAGGACAGCGATACCGAGGACGATGAGGACGCCAAAGACGATGGCGATGATGATGCCGGCAATGTCGAGCTCGTCTTCGAGGTCCATGCAGATGTCGTTGCCTTGTTTGTCCATGGAGCAGGTCTTGCCGGGGGCGCACTCTGATTCAGGGACTTCGGTGGAGGAACAGGATTCGGTCACGGTCGAGTCGCCTTCGGTAGCCAAGTCGCACACCTTGGTAGACTTGCTAGTGGTAGTAAGACAGTCATCACCCGTAGCAGCAGAGCGAGCCCACAGGTCGGCCAGCTCCATAGAAGCCATCCGCGGCGCGACAGTAGTCTCAGGCGCAGGAGCATCATTCCCACGACGGCGACGACGCAGCTCGGCATCTCCGGGGAAGAGCTCAGCGCAGCGGATCTGAGCGTCGGTGGCCTTGGAAGCCGCTTTGGGACCGCTGCAGCCGGCCTTGTGGTAGCAGTCGGCGAGGGCGTTGGGGTCGGAGGAGTCGAGCTGGGTGAAGCAGAGGGTGAGGGCGGCGTGGTCGCCGCAGCCAGCGTCGGCGGCCATTTCGCGGCGGTTGGCGAGGACGCAGTCGTATTCGGGGGAGGAAGGGTCTTCATGGCGGGCGACGGCGGCGGCCATGGCGCCGGTGGCGAAGAGGATGGATGGGAGGAGACGCATGATGGCGATGTGTCTCTTGGGAGGGAGGAATCGAATTCGATGGGCGGCTAAGGGGAGAAAAAAGCCCGTTGCGTATCACCCAGGGAAATAAAAAAACGGGTAGACCGTTGGACAAAGGCGAGAGTTGGAGGGTCTCGCAACGGAATCCGCGTGTAGCCCACTCCTATTAGACGAACACCCGACCAGAAGAACGAAGGTTTACGCCTCGAGAAGTAGAGGCTCCAAATCAGGTAGAAACAAAGAAAGAGAGAAAGAGAAGAGGACAGGCTGATAGGGGATGAGGATCGATTGATGAAGCAGAGCGATGGTGGTGATGGGCCGTTCGTGTCGTGTCCACGTAAGGTTCTAGTATGAATAGAACAGAATAATGGACGTTAGATTATTGGGGGCATTAATTGCAGGAGGAAAAGGAGTGCTTTGCTGACGGGGTCGCGCACGGGCCATCCGACATTTTCGCGTGTGTCAGCCTCTCAACTGGCAGCTCCAATTTGTTACCTTAGTGGCCAGTCGTCGGTTTACAGCGCTGCGTATCCACTGTGGCTCAGGGTATTACGGGGGCTTGTTCACTGAAAGTGTTGTTTAGCGCAATGGCCAGTAAATGGACCCCTGAATCTGGTACTAAGGTAGGCTGTGCTGCTGCTGCTGTGGCCCACTTTGACCTTTTTCTTCTAAGCCTGAGGCCAAGTATTATTATGTATAAGCCTGCTAGCCACCCAGAGTTAAAAGTCAGATTCCAGCCAGCTGCTATTTTTAGACCTCACCAATTCTTGGGTTTGTCTGCCAACCTGAGGTAAAGAACGTTGATGTTATTACTGTAATTCTGAATGGCGATAACAAAGAGAAGAATTACAATGGGAGTTGCTATACAGCAAGAAAAAAAAAATCGGTGTCTCATAATCCTTTGGGGGCCACGGACAGCGCTGGGCGTGTACCAACCTCCTCAAGAAATCTTACCGATCCAAGCGCAAAATCCCCGACAGAGATGAGCTGACAATGCAATTTTGGACGCCTGCTCACAATGGCATGGGACTCGAGTCCGCGGTCCACCCCAGCCATGCCCCATCTCATCTCATCTCAGCTCAGCCATCAGCATCAAATCTGGTCTGGTTGTTGAATCAATACCCTGAACAGTACTCGCGGTAGGGCTGTTCCAGCAGTTGACTTCTCTATCACCATCTTGGGACGCTCACACCTGGTTCCGATACCTCAATTTTCAGGCTCCTTTCCCAGTAGTGAGCTCTCTATAATTCGTATAACTAACGCGTAGCGTGTATCGGAAATCTCAGTGCCCAAGCCAGTCGCAATGAGCAGAAGTTATCTCCAATAATGACAAAATGTTTGTCAATGTCGCCCCAAGGACCAATTCTGTTACGATGAAGGGTTCAAATCTAGCTGTTCTTGACGATCAACTGCCAGTTGGACTCGTAGATCAGCCCAGGGGTGCTTCAGCCCTCCTTTTGTAAATGGAAGCTACCCTGTACCAATACCGATGCTCCTGCCACGATCTGAGCGTCGCATCTTGAGCCCATCTTTGGTGAGGAGGCATCCTTTCTTCTTCTATGCGTGGGCTCTTCGCTTAGGAGATTATCTGCACGCTTAGTTTTCTCAGTGAGGGGTCATCATTTGCGCGTAGTGGTGGTTCTTTGTATGTACTACAGTTGAGGCACAAAACATGGCATTTAGCTTTCACGTGCGTCGACGTCATCATGTCCAACTCGATGAACTAACTGCCTATCCGGTTGTATTAACTAACTGGGAGAGGAACATATTCACAACCGAACATTAATCCCATTCCTTCAACTGAATTTATAACCTTCATCAAATCATCTCCAGAAAACAAACATCTACTGACAACACCGCCACCATGCCTCTAGTAACCGCCAACATGTCCCACGACGAGAAGATCGAGGAATGGACCAAGGCACTTGTGGGCAAAAACATCTCTGAGGACGAATCCACCGCCACGGTAGGCCTCTGAAACGAGATAGAATAATCCAATGGACTGAGTCTTAGCTAACTTGATCATGTTAGGCCTACTCCAAGCGCGACCTGCCCGAGAAGTCGCGCGTTCTCAAGCCTGGTCAGATCACCACTAGGGAGCTGATTGAGGACCGGCTGAACATCCATGTCGACGATCAGGGTATCGTGACCCATGTCACCTTTGGCTAGGGGTCTTGAACATTAGGCAATAGAATAATTGAACAGACTATTAATCTTATTGGATAAAAATTCTAGCGATTTCTCGCATCGTGACGCTCATGACGCTACGTGTCGTTGGAGGTAGACGTAACTTTGGCTGGCTGCTCTTATCGCCGATAAGGGAAACAGCTGTCTCGTGTAGGTACCCCGCCAAATCGCGGGGCATTCCTCGCCATGTAGACTAGAATATTGAACTTTGCGCGTCAAATCGCCCGACACGCTCTTCTACTCCTCTCTCTCTCGTCCGATTTTTCTGACGACCACTCTATCATTGCATTTGGATCTTTTCTATATAGCATCTTGTACACCAGTCACAGCCGCCACCATGTTCAAAAAAGAGTGAGCTCTCGAACCACGCCCCTCCTCCCTCCTTCACTTGTTGCTAACCACCATCCATCAGGATCCAACCTGCTCCCAAGCAGAAGCTCAAATCCTCCGTCCAGCGCTCCCTCCGCTCCGCTATGCTATCAACATACCCCCTCCTCACCCCGTACATCGACGAAGTCATGCCCAAAAAGGGCTCCCTCGAAAGCATGAAGCTCCCCGACCGCAACACCCTCTACGTCCTCGACGGCATCCCCCTATTCTACCAACAAGACGGCTCCTCGGGCGCCGTCATTCCCCATCTCCGTCTGATTCACCGCTTTCCGCAGGCTTTCCCCACGATACGCATAGACAGAGGCGCTATTCGCTTTGTGCTTTCTGGGGCTACGCTCATGGCGCCGGGGTTGACGTCTAAGGGTGGGCGGCTGCCGAAGCAGGGGGCTGCTAAGACTCTGGCGGAGGGAAAGGAGATGGAGCAGGGGGTGGATGAGGAGGGGAGGTGGAGTAGGGAGTTGGCCAAGGGGGAGCCGGTGGTGATTATGGCTGAGGGGAAGGAGGAGGCTTGTGCTGTTGGGACGTTGGTCGCGGGGACGGATGAGGTTAAGGCTAAGGGGAAGGGGCCCGTGGTGGAGGATGCGCATTTCCTGGGTGATGGGTTGTGGAATATAAATGTGAACTGAGGAGGCCTGGCAAGGTCTATGGTTCTGGTAAGCGACCTAGCATCATGGTTCGTCCACGAGACCTGGTCTCCCGTCTAGGTACCAGGTGCTGCGGTCGAGTTTGAGTAAAGTCGGGACATAATCTAGTAGAGCGGAGAAAATTGAACAAGAGCATGTACACCAAAAAGACCACGTGGATCATTATACTCATTGTCTCATAACTCTTCCATCAAGGACGTCGAGATGCCCAAAGAGGGGAAAGCAACCCTCTTTCGCGCTTCGACATGTTGTTCGCAAGGCGAAACAGAGACAGAAATGAGCTTCTGAACAGTTCAGCCACGGGTGAATCAGCGAGAGCGGCAAAGACTTTTTAACAGAGCGGACGATCAGCGCGGCGGCAGCACACTGGCAACACTCCCTAGCCTTCTTGTATCCGCTTTTTGAACTTGTATCTTTGTGGGAAGATAGGATCTTCTAACCCTGGGGAGATGATTATAAGGCTTAAGTATTAAGCACTTGGTGAAGAGTTTTTAGCTTGTGATGCTGTTTTAGTAAGATACAGGTGGTATACGGGGAAATCTCAGTCGAGAAGCCAGTAGTGTAAGACAGATATGCGAAAACTACCAGTCTGAATGTAAATAAATGGGTATCATGGTGAATTCTAATTTATTCGTTGCTATGTTATGACAGACTCTATATGGACAAGTAAACCGACAAACCGCTAGCCTCAAAGAGGTCTTGAAACTCCGGGACCGAATGTCTGCCATCCTATTACTTGAGCTTCGATATACGTCGGTGGGATGTAATCGTCTCATTTTGAGGCGTATTTGCTTTTTGCCCGAATAGTAGGCCCAAACTTGAATAGGACCCAAGGCAGAGGCATTAGGGCCGAGGAAACAAATCCGAAGACGCTCATTCCCCATCCCACCCCCATGGCCTCCAGCACTACAAGTAGAAAGTCAGTCAATCGGTCATAGAAATCACGAGGAGAAAAGGGGAAGGGCTCACTTTGGATGATGAAAAGGGGGAAGACGGCGGCAAATCCGTATCGCGCCAGACTGTTGGCACTCGCAGCACTCGCCACCACATCCGGTCTATATGCATCCGAGATGTATTGAATTGTGCTAATGAACAGGCACAGGTTGCCCCATGCAAACGGGATAATCGCCGCCGCGGGGCTGGCCCAGGATATGTCTGCGCGAGCCGTCCACGCAAACCAGAAGATACCTAAGGGAAGACCGACGCTCGCAATCATGGCTCCGTAGAGACGGTGCTCGGGTGGCACTTGGTGCGGCGGGTATTTAGGAATCTGCCTCCGGTACAGAAAGACATCAGTGAGTAGCGTGGTGAGGAGACCCAAAAAGCAGCCGATGATGACGGATATGAACACTAAGCCGGATTGCTCGATGGTGAAGTCGTGGTACTTGGCAAAGGTATAGGGGATTCCTGCAAAGAAGCTGAAGAGTGTTCCGAATTCTACCGCCACGTATAGGCAAATCAGGCTGACTATCGGTTCGAGGAAGAGCATTCGTAGAGGTCTGATGAGGCCTATGAAGAGAAACATTCTCATAGTTTCTCCGACGGGTCGTTTCTTGGGTGGATCCTGTCCATAAACACCCTCCTTAGCTAATCGCCGTTTGATTTTGGGGTGGAATGTTTCTCCAGTGATGAGAGTCAAGAGAAAGGCGGGGATAGCCATGAGACTAAGAATCCATTGTGTCCAGCGCCAGCCATGTCGGACTACCGTAAACGATCCTGCAACTGGTCTTCGGACTGTCAGCCGCTATCTCCAACGACAACCGGATGGTCGAAAAAATGGGGAGTATCTTACCCAATGCCTGGCCCAAGAAAGCACAGCAGCAGAAAGATGGCACTTGGTAGTCCTCGGTCGCTGGGCGCAAACAAATCTGACAACGAGCCAGCAGCCACCGCAAGAGCCGGAGACCAGCAAAGACCTGACATGAAGCGGAGGAAGCACAAGGCCGCAAAGTTGTGTATGAATCCCGCACCCAAGGCAAACAACGCTCCAGAAGGTACGGAACCCATGTACACAGGCCGACGGCCTACGGTCTCGGACAGAGGACCACCAACAATGGGGCCAACACCAAGCGCAAGGACAAACAGCGTCAGGGGAAGAGTAGCAGTGACTCGACCGATGTGAAATTCTTGGGTCCAATGCATTGTAGCAGAACTGCTGATCGAAGTACCGATTGTTCTGTTCAAAAACAGTAATTAGAGAAACTTATCCAAAAATAGAAATATCTTGGAGGCTTGGAACGAGAATCGAGGGATCGGAACATACGCAAGTAGAGCCGTGATGCAGAGCGTGGCTACCTGGGGAAACTTCTTCCTTCCCGGCCAATTCCAGGGGTTATGGGGATGATTGGTCCATTCATCTTCCGAGGCTGGATGTTCTGTGCCAGATATAGGCGTCGATTCTTCATCTTGCCGAGGAAAATTGTTCAGTGGTATAGGGGGCTTTGGCTCTGTGCTTTCGTTTGGGTGTTGGGATCCACTGGAGCTGGATGTGGACATATCCTGGATTTAATCAGTATATATACAATTTGTGACAATGATCTGGTACATACGACCATACCTACTGGAGAATACGGGGTCCCGTCCGCTCCCCCAGAGTCAAGCCAGTAAGGGGTGGATTAGTAGTTGGGTCGGTGACGACCAGCGAATACCCGCTGTTGTATGTTTTTTTTTTTGTTGTCTTATTTTTTTTGGGCTGTTTGATACTGAGTATTGAACGTCTGTGTGCGATGAATGAGTCCTACAAGATCAAAAAGAGTCATCTTTTTATAAAATAAATCATCCCGTAAGCGTGTCTATCTATTCAAATACAATTATACTGTTGAGCTCATGTGGATTCATCCTTTTTGTCTGGCCGAGGCTTTTGTGGGTCTCGAGCCGTTGAAAGGGGAGCCTTGTCATTCTCCCGACTGGTGGCGTTTGCAAGCGTCAAGCATAAGGCGTAAGCGTTGAATGTCAATTCTGCTGACAAAAGCGTTTTTAAAAGTTCGTTTTTTGCGTTCTTAGTAAAAAGGGTGTTGAAAACGGTGTCAAGCACTTTGTATTTTGTGGGCAACTGCAATAGTCGATTTGCATATTATTTAGGGGCTTGTCATGAAGCTTGGTTGATCTAGGCCAAGTCGAACGGACAGGTCATTAGTTTGCTATGATGTTTATTTTACCTAGCATGATGTTCTATTAAGTTGACAATTTAACTGCTATATCTATGCTGCATGTTTGTAAACCCCCGAAACTCCTTTTTGAACAACAGGGTGACCCCCTAAGCTTGCCTCATCGTAACCGACGCCGCCACAGCAGCCCAAAGATGTTGCACCGGAAAGACAGGACCTCTGGAAACACAGACGGCTAATTGGGCCAGTATTGATATAAGCATGGGCACGCTGACCCACAGCTTCGACGGAGACCGTTCTTGGACCTGCGGTTGACGGGTTGCAGCAAAGTCGACGTAACTCCTAGGCTTTGAAATGTCCAGCGTTGGCGATAATGCTGAGACTGGCGAGCTTTCCAGAGAAGACAACTCCCTGGAGGTGCTAAGCGTAGCCTCGCCTCCGATCTCCATTGTCTCTTCATCCAACATCCTAGCTCCTTTGCTCATAAGTTCATCCTGAATGTCCACTGTTGAAAGAAAGCCAGATCCATCGGGAGAAAGTCCGGATCGCTTCACCATGCTTGTTGTACTTTTCCATGTTGCTCCCGAGGCACGGAAGATGTGGCTATGACCCGGCCCCAGGACGAATTGCATGCCTTCTGTAATGCTCTCACGGTTACGTAGGGAAAAGGCATGGCCAAAGACTCGCTGTATCTCTGTGGACGGGACACCGGCTTTGCCGGATATTATGAGGTAGCCTCGGAGTAATGTTGTACGTAGTAGTCGTAGTGTAAATGCATCGAGGACTGTTGGAGGAAGTTCAGACACTGATGTTGGAGTCGGCAAAGGGGTGTTTATGCGAGACATTGGGAACCGGGCCATGGACCAGCCATTAGCGAAGTTTTGCGAATCAAGGGTGCTGGAAACGTTGCTGGAGTCATTGAGAGACTGAACTGAATGATTAGTCTCGAAGGATGCCTCTTGTAAAGCATAACGACTTCTTTGGCCATCATCTGTCATCAATACGTCCTCATCCGAGCTTCTATTCAGGTTGCCAAAATTTCCCGACTGATCTTGACTTGTTGAAGGTGAACAGGACTCTTTGGAAACCGAAGAGGAAGATTTCTGCTCCTCGAAATCGTCTTGGAGCTTCTCTTCAACGGGAACGTCCGCCGCTTTGTTGGCCAGGTTGAGTATCGTAGTCATCGACGTCCTCAACGTATCTACGAGTGAAGGATGGGCTTCAACCACAGCCTCTGTCTCCATGACCCTGTCAACGACATCGACGACGACGGAGCATATCTCCTCAAGTACATGTTCCAGAAGCTCAAGTCGCTCACGCTGATGTTGGTCGGCGGCTTGACGGCGTTTGCGCGACTGCTGTTGGGAGATGCGGTTGCGTGCTCGGCGTGATGACTGTACACAGATGAGCACAAACTGTCAGCTATTTCTATTCTATTCTGATATGAGATTTTCTTCTCATGGACTATTGAAGATTGGTAAACGGAGGGATGACTGCACTGCTACCCGAGCGTAGGTATGTGTGGTAGCATGGCTCAGGGGTACGAGTGGCATTCAGATCGAGTCCCACTCTAGATACATCTCGAAATGTCCTCGAGTGTGAATCGGGAAGAATTATGTACCTTGTTTCTCTCCTCTTGCCTGTGAGGAACAGGTTTGTCTGAGGTCTCTAGCATGATCTCAAACCCGGATGTTTCGGCCTGTTCTTGTGCTGATGATATGCCGATAATATTAATTCCGTCACTGGGAATAAAATCGCTTAGACTATAAGATTCTGAAATCAAGAATGCAAATAATGATGATACCTAGGCCATAGAAAGCTGGTGAAATGGGGATTTTCTGACAAAGCACAGTGGCGACGTGTCGCGAATGGTGGTAGTCTGGGGTTTGTCGGGGTTGTGACATCAACTCTCCGACTCCCATCCTCAGCCTTCCCAAAGCGGAACTTTCGGAAAGCGGGTCTCTAGCAATCCTAAATCAGCCACACCAACAACTTCTTTTCTAGTGAAAGACCAGTACCAGGCCCAACCAACAGACAAGAGAGTGAATTGCAGCTTGCTACGATATAAGTTTGTCTTGCAGTGTACGGACCCGGTAAGTGCAATATGAAGGCTGGTACTACTTTACGTTGGCGCATTTGCCCTCACTCTGGCTCCCTAACAAAATGACCCTTCTGGGCCTATCATGAGAGAGCTTTAGGAAGTTTTTCAAGGTAAAGAGGTACTTGAATCTAAGGACTTTTTACTGATTTCAGACTAGAACAGACTATGAGGTTTGTGAGCTTATGAATGGACAGTGTTACAGGGCAAACGACAAAACTCACGACGCGTCACGGCGCCGGCAGAGCGCAGAATGCCAACAAACGGTTTCAAATCAGTTCCGCAAGCAAGAATATCATTTAGAGACGAAACTAACATTGCCTGTGAACACTGGCACGATCGTTCTTTGGAGCATTCGTGATAATTTGTTTCAGGAACAGCGTCACATAAACTCTCTATAATTTGTTTCCCAGAAACTACGGGGTACGTTCAGGGTCCAGGGAAATCTCCCCTCCGAAAAAAGTCTATATAGAAAAGACCACACAGGGCAGGAAGAGACAGGGGAGGCTTCATTCCTATTTTGACAGCCTTTGTGCTTCTTCAAGGCGGCTGTCCCTCTTCGCTCTTGTATCTCGCTCGACGAATTTCGATCCCCAAAGCACCTAAAACCACGAATACAACCCTAAAACGACATCCTTTTCCGATATTTGGAGATAAAAAAGAAGGGAAGCCTTTTGTCATACGGTCTGGTTGCCTCTCTTCCCTTTCTATAGAAGTATTTTGCTCGTTTCCTCGATTACATCTACTAATGAGGTCTATTACCTTCAAAAGAGAGGGATTCTCGTGGTACTTGATCCAAAACCCATGACTTGATCACAAGGGTCGTTTTGTCAACAACGAGCAATCCGTTGAGAGGGCAACCCTGGCCCACATGAGAGCTTGGCCAAATCAGGCTCACCTTCATTAAAGACCCGAGGGCGGGAAGAATGTCTCTAAAATGCTTTGACTCTGTTGCAAATTCGTTGGTTGCTCAGGCGTCAAAGTCACCCCCCCTTTTTCCCGCACATGAGTCTCACCTCTGATAACCATAAAGTAGTTTGTTTCGAGCTTATGTACCGGAGACGAGAAGGGACATCAGGTGGGTCTCACACTCCAGAAAGACGCTGTGAGGCAGCATCATGTGCTTTGCGTTGTTCGTTGGCTTTCAACACACATCGTGACCAACCCCTTGCCACCACGTCTCATACATAGAAAGCTAACATCGGCAGGACAGATTACACATGCTACCGTCCAATATATTTTCCGAACAAATTCTCGCACAAAAAACACGACCTGATTCTCGTCCGCCGATCCAGCGAATGGGTGATCTGCTTTACCGACCCAGACCCCCTTTTCACACGACAAACCCGAAGCCGAAGCCGCCCCCGCCTCCTTCCCCCTTCCACCGGCAGCCATATTGGCCAGCCCTGTCGAAAATTTTGACCAATAATTTGTATATGAGATTTGGGACCCTCCCGCCTAACAGGTGATAATTCAGTCCTGGAAAAATTCCGCATAACTCTCCTCCCCCCTCTTTTCCCACTTCACTCAAGCATCCGCCAATCGCTCCCCACCCAACCATTGGAGACTTACAACAATCACTAGACGAAATGAGCCTCATTTTCTATGTTGTAATCATTTTTGGAGAGTTATGCCTGCTGGTTCTGGCACGTCACCCTGGCCAGCTAATCCCCCATGGCCCGCAGCACACTCTTCCTTCCATGCCGCCCCCAGGCCGTACTCAGCACCGACGTCTTCCGCGCAAGCCGCTTCTTCCACCATTTTGTGTGTCTTGAGATGAAACTCTGTTGCGGAAGCTGTTGCTTCATCTGGATCTTGCTGTGCTCTTTGGAAGTACGCTTATATATAGTGAGAGTATCCTACTACTCATCCCCCGACAGCTCTGATCCCCCACCGACGAAGCCATCGTCGTCTTGTTGTCGCGAAAAGCCTTGCGTCCTCGTTTAGTTGGTCCTGCAATTGTGCTTCTGACTATATCAATGTCCAGAGACACCCTCGATGTTTGTTCCTCTTTCTCAAACTGCATGTGTGTCCTGCTTCAGGCAGAGCGGAAGCTGGGAGACGTGAGGCGATGATGAAAGCCCTTGAGCAAAGGACGAAATGCAAAGATGGTGGGACAATTGCTCTTCTGATTTGACATATATACCTGAAAGTAACAGAACTATAAATAAGGTTGATAACAGACTTCTTTATAACGCTTTATTTAACCTCTAGGGTCGCTTTAATTAGAGGCTATTTACTTAGTATAAAATGATAACGTTGAGAATAGTAAATAAAAGTGAGGGTATAATCATCTGAACAAAAGCCCAGCAGACCTTCTAAGGTTGCACTAAGTCTTCATCATGCCCCACCTAGAGTATTTATCTCCTTAAGCAGTACATCAAAACTTCATAGCGAGTCATTAGAGAGAATTTTCAAGCTTGTTGCTGTTGTATTGTGATCAGCTGTATCTGTGTATGTCTAACCCGAGATATCTAGTCCTAGTCTAGAGTGTCGTGGTTATCATCACCCTTATCATAGATCATCATCATCATTCGTAGTATCCGTTGTAACCCCTTGAAACTATTCCCGGGTCGTATAGAGAAAGAAAGCAAATATAGTTAAAAAGAAAAGTGTATAAAAACCTTATTTTTCTCTGCTCCCCCCCTAATTTGCAGCTCACCCTAGCATGAAGATAAGGTTGGAAGAGAAGTGATGTCAGGCTGAGTTGACCGATCAGAGGCCTGAAGAGTGCGCAAGAAGCGCACTAGTCGACAGAAATGATGGTGCCGTTGTCGTCGTCGTTGAGGACAATGTCAGCGACAGGTGGGGCTAGCTCCATGACGGGCTCCTCGGGCGCAATGTTAACGACATTTCCAGAGGTGAAGTCAGTGTGGCCAGCATGAGCGGTGTCTGCCGGCGTGGGCCTCGGCGGCCGATAAATATGGAGGATGGGAGCGAAAAGGTTGCGGAGGGGCGGCTGAGATCGCCAGGCAGGCTGCTGAGGGCCAGAGGCATGCTCGAAAAACGTGTAAACACTCTCCTAGGAGTTCACAGGGTTCCCCGATCGCATGTAGAACTTTGTGGCGAGCTCTAGAAACGCCTGATCAAAATGAGTGCTGAGCGCGGGCCAGATCTCCTTGGGGATGATGAGCCAGTAGAGCGAGACGATCTCTAGAGGACGGTAAATCTGACGCAGCTCCTCATGGCTGAGAACAAACTTGTAGGTGCGGTAGAGCTCTTCCGATCGGTAGACCATAAAGTTGTGATCCATGACACAGTCGGGGTCAGGGTAGTGAGGGCAGTGCCACATGACGCGGCAAGCCATGTAGATCTTGCGGGTCTTCTCAAGGCGGAGGATCTCGTCTGTCATGCGGAAATCAATGGCCATGGCCATGGCCTTGGCGATGACGACGAGGTTGAGGCCTGTCTCGAAGCCAGTGAAACCATCGACCGAGTTGACATGGTCAAGCAAGAAGGCGAAGACAGCGGGGTCAAGGTTCAGATAGGCAACACCAGTGGCGACGTGAGAAGCGAGGAGGTTGGACCAGAAGGGGTAGCCGACAAGCTTGTTCACCGGGAGGATGAATGGAAGACCAGAGACGATGCAGATAAAGGCGCGGCTGAAGGAATAGACAAGGTTAGCACATCGAAAGTCAGGGGAAAAGGGGTGAACCAAAAGGTGTCTTACATTCGGGCCCAAGTGCCCATCATGGAACGGCCAGTCATGTTCTCATTGACCTCCTGATCAGAATGTAAGTAAGACAGAAGTATCCTGGGAGGGAGGAAGAGTATTAACTTACATGACCGGGAAGGTCAAGATCAGACAGAGGTGGATCAACATCAGTGGCTTCACCACTGTGAGCGAGGCGGTTACGATGGAGAGGCGAGTACGGAAGGGGAGGGAATTCCTCTCCGCCAGCCTGCTCCGGAGCAGCATTGGTGGGAGTGACAGGGCGGGCCAAGCCGGGAGCATTATTGTTGCCGTTCGCGACAGCAACCCCGGTACCATGGGTGCCATAAGGGGGAGGTGGATCTCCGACACCGTCGACAACCATAGGGGCTTCATCGACTGCCGCCTGCTGGTTGTCGCGGCGGTGAGTCCAAAGGCCGCGAACGCTCGCGAGCAAGTTCCTGGCTCGCTCCGCGCGGACGCGGAGGGACCAGCGGTGCTGACGGAGGCGAGGCATCGTCGAGGGTTGGTGCCTACAGTTGGAAGAAATGGTTAGTGATACTGGTGATCTTACTCAAGGGTGGGCAAGACAGGAGGTACGTACGTAGACTCATAGTAAACGTCCAAGAGTGAGAGATGCCTGATGAAGAGTAGAGTATGCTTGCGAGAAGTGTCGATCACTTGGGCTAAGCCATGAAGATTAATACAGAGTCGCCCAGTATGGTGAGAGTAGAAAGGCACCTACCAAGCTGTAGTGCGGTGCGGTGGTTGAAGAAGCTCAAGGTGCTGAGAAGCGAAGAGCGACGAAGAAGATTGAAGTATTGATCAAGCTTGAAGCAGAAGAAGAGAAGTGGTGGACGAGAAGAAGTCTCACGAAGACAGTCAGGCTAGAGGCTGGCTGTTAATGTAAAGCTTAGAGAGGAAAAAGAAGAAGAAAGTTTCTGAGTTCGAAGGGATGGGGGGAAGGTGAATATATAGGCGAACCAAAAGCGGTCAGGGCGAGCAAGTATTGCCTCAGCTGACCAAAACACTCGTGTATTGTTGGGGATTGCGAATATTGTGCTGAGTATTCTCGAGTCAAGACTCATGTATTGAAGGAGGGAGGTCGCAATAGACAAGAATAGGACGTCGAGAGTGGAGAATGGCTGCTGTCAAAGCTATTGTGTGTCTGGGGCTAGTCGGCGTCAGTAAACAGGGATCCAGGGGGAGCTGTAGAAAATGAATAGGAAACACAACCATTCAAAATCCTCAACACGATATCAGAATAGGTTTGCAGGGGTATCTTGACGAGACTTTGAACCCCTGTAAATACGGGTATTTCGGATTTCGGCAATCGTGAATGTGATGATTTTGTTGAATCGGTGAGGAGCCGGGTTTAGATAGGGGCTCAAAGTGAGGGAAAGATGATCTAGCAGGCTGGTGAGCCGATTCCGGGGGTGTTCTTCAGGGGGTAAGCAGAGATTTACACCTGGAATGGGCCCGTAACCGGTCGTGAATCCGAGAGAGAGGCTGCTCGAGGTGAGCAGGCGACAGTCTTTTGCAGCCCCTGATTTAGCCCCTGGTCTATATACTTGAATAGAAATCAAAATCAGCATTCGAGAGGGAGAATTAATGAGCACTGCTGGCGGGTAAGATGACTGCTGGGTCTTGAAAAGGCGATCAAGGGTGATGTAGAAGTGGGAAACAGGATTGGCGTTGGAGGAGTTGAACGCATGTATTTATAGTAAAAGGCGAAGGGTCACGATGGTCACGAAGGAAGTAGCGACTTTATATTCTTGCTGTTCTCTTAACCAATATCCGGATGAAGAACGTGTTACTTAAAGCAATACACGCGTTTGAAGAGGCCGATTGGCGGGTAAGATCTCTGCCAAGGTTTGGAAAGGCCAAAAGAGGAGACAGTAGAAGTTGACAAAGCAAGGCAATCATCACTGAGAAAGTATCAAATTGGTGTTTCTACTCTTCTCCTGACTGGTATCCAGAAGACCTACGTGTTTTTTTGAGGCAATACACACATCTGGGATGGGAAAAACTGGATATCTTATAGAAAGAAGTCAAGTCTGCATATATCGACAGAACTTCTAACTCCATACCAGCAAACCAATGTTAAGGGACAGGACTGTAACTATGTGATCTTTTTGAAACCGTGGATCGTGTTTCGATGTTGTCGGAAGCGATAATGCAATATGATTCGGAGCCAGTATTCGAGAGGTCTCGCGCGAAGGAGGAAATATCAACACTATCAGATGATCAACAACTTGAAGAGCATTTAAGGGGGCACAAAGATATTTAGCGTCTTTACATTGCCATCTCGAACAGAAAGCAAGAGATTCAAACTGCTGTTCGAAAGAACAATGACCATTAATGTGACGAGTGACGGAAACATACTTTCCAAAAAGGGGTAGCCCATGGGTGGGAGTTCATGGGTACGAGTTGGGCGCAAAATGGCCAGCGTTATGCGAAGATGTCTGATACATCTCTTTTTCTCTGCCGATTCCGGAATAGGAAAGAAGTTTCTCGGGGCTCAAAGTGGAGCAAGGTGAGGGTTACACAGGGTGCAAGCGGTGTGAAGGGGCGAATGTCAAACGTCAAAACCCCTGTAAGAACGTACTCGATAGGGCATCAGTGCACGAAAGTTTGAGTGTAATAAGATGTGTGAATGCAAGGTTGAATCAGGGTCTGGCAGGCATTTGGGATGGTGGATATTGTCATTGATAATATAGTTCGCGGAAGGGCGAGCCTCTCAACTGCGACCCAATCAACGATATTGACCCCTTTGGAAATGTGAGTCTCAATACGAAAGATACGTTTCAGGACTGCACCATTCTCAGTTTAGGAACAGAATCGGAATGTAGAAGGTCAAATTAGATCAATGATAGGATTGTACAAACGGAAACATCTAGTGCTCCCTGACTCTGCTCCGTGTTGCTGCACGAGGACGGATCGCAAATACTGGTCAAGTAGGTGAAGCCAAACGCAGGTTGAAAAAGAATTCCATTTGTTTGAGTAAAAACAATTGTGATACTGGGGGTTGTAGAAAGATTTCGCTCCCAGAAGAACGCTGTGCAGCCCCCGGCAGTACTCTCGTGACTATTGTGGCTTGAGTGGGCCTCGAAGGTTTGTAATTTCCGAGTTATTTTTGTGCCAAAAATTACTCCAGGCTCTGCCATTTAAGCTTGGATGTAGCTCAGTATGAAGAAATCATCCAGCTCCGTTGTCAAAAGGTAGTTACGAAGCCCATCATCCATGCATCAGGTACCATCGTCCATGTAAGTCGTAGTTTCCAAAAGCTGACAGATGCTCACGCGTCGAACTTGGCGCGTACCGTGATATATTCTGCAATTCCACGGACTTGAAAACCTTTTGAGTCCTCATTGTTCAAGGGAATTTGAAAGAGTACCACTTGCTGACCTTGGGATAGCCAAGAGAGTATATAGAAAATCCGAAAACCTCAATGCCGTGTTCGAAATGTCCTTTGTCCCCGAGCCGATCCCACGTTCGACCGAATCCTTCTTCGAAAGTGTCCTACTCGAAGCTTGCGCTTTGCTCAAGATAGTTCCAAACCGTTGAGTTTCACTGAAACCGACTCGCGATTCTTGGTCCCGTATATCCATCTTCAACATTTTCCTCGGTTCTCTTGTCGAACGATGATGCATGAAACAGGGGGCGATGCTGTTTGGAATTTGTCTCCGTCCTCAACGCCCTCGTTTGCCCGTCTGCCTGCTATCGCATCCACTTCTGGACCCGGATTTAGACCTTTACATCCTTTCTATTATCCAACCCCTTTCCTTCGACGTAGGGGTGGAACAGTCACATGGGACTGGAGTCACCTGCCTGTACCCATAGCAGCTTCAGCGTTATCAAAACTCATATTCCGGGCTTTTATATAGCGCAGAAGCTGCTTTGGTTACAGGCTGGTAAGATTATACGTATGATCCGAGATTATAGGCAGCTATTTTTGGAGGTTCGGCTATCACACGTTTTGAAAAGGGGGTCTTGTCAAATTGTGCACATCAGTTGGCGAGCGGACAGACAACGTAGGGTCGGCAGGTCCTCCCTTGGGTCTTACAATGGTTTCAGGACATGGAGTCATGGATGATGTTCTTTGAGTTGCTTCGATCTTCATAGAGATGCGTGTCCTTTCCCCTATTCTCCTCCATGAGGCTTCTTCGGGTGCCTATGTCTGGGAAATCAAGGCTGAGACTTGGGGATCAGATAATGTTGATGACCACAACAACACAGACCCTTATGACGTTTCGAAATGGAGAGAATGTAGAAGAGAGGCATGGGGACTATAGGGTGAAACACATAAAGTTGTCTTTGGAATGCTCAAGATTGCAAAGAGATGCAGGAGACCTTCCTCCTTTTGCCCCTTGCAGGGACAGACCAACTTCAATTCCGAAATATGGTACCGCTATAAGATGATGGACTGGGATTCCATAGTGAGCATTGAACGCTTGCACATCACCATCTGGTTCTTTTTGCAGTTTCTGGATTGCTTATCTACGCTCGGTCGTCTGCAGACCGTTGTGGCGAGGCTTGCGGATCCTCTAGTCCACTGTGCCGTTTCCCTTTTTTCTCGCGAGACAATTCAAATCTATCGACATGGATTTGAGTATAGTGAGAGCAAATGGTAGAGACTGCTTTGATACGACCTGCCTCTAAGCATCTCCTTACGTTTCGACTTTGAAATATATTGTAGCTTTTTTTATTTTTATTTTTAAGTCCTGGAAGCAAGTAAGACATGCTTCTGTATATAGGGGAGACTCTGGAACTCTGGAAATAGAATGATATAAAGGGGTTTCAGACTTATAGAGCCAAAAAGAAGACGGGTCCAGTCCTCAGGACTGCTGTCTGGAACGCCGCCCTGTGCCTGGATGCGGAGAATATGTTACGATGTGTGGACTCTAAGGGATCAGCTTCAAGCAATACTGGCATTGATTGTGAATTGCAAAGACTGTCGCTGCGAGCATACGCGTGGTCGGTGGGCTGGGAAGACAGTGTCGGATCTCCAGCTCACTCTTTTGGCAAGGCTTATGTGCCTAAATATATTCTGCAAGCACTTATCCTAGAGAATCAATACGTTAGTGACACAGAACTAACCAAGGGGGACAAATAGATCGTATCTACCTAGGTGCTGCATATAGTACAGACTATAGAAACGTGAACTGCTTGGAAGGGCATGAGACATGCACTGCTGGACTTCATGATTGGATGTTCGGGACTACGTTGGAACTTTTTCAAACATGGGCGGCGGCCGTTGCCAACTGCTCCTTTTTCGCCTTCTTGTCCAGGTATGAGGAATGCTGCTTCTCCATAGCGACTCGTCCAACTTCGGCCTCATACTTCTGGATGAATGCCACGACTTTTTCCGTGTCGTAGAAACCTTCTTCGTCTTGAATGTCATCAGGGCAACTGACGCCATGCCCATCTTCGCCGTCCAAAATAATTTTCTTGAAAGCCTTGACTACTGTGCCGCGATATTGTAAAGCCCGTGTGTCGGTGGTGTCCTGGGGCTGTGGGATGCTAGTTTTGATAATGTTGGTCCAGACGTGAAGTCTGTCCTGCTCCAAGAGAAACTCCTTGCGTCGCGAGAGAAACTCTCTTTCCACTTCGGCGCCGAATCTCTCGAATGCTTCGCGGGTCACTTGGTCGCGGGATGTCTTTTGTTCGAGGAAGCGACCTTGGCGACGGCACTCGGGAATGAACTCGTCGACCCAGATTCGGAACGTCGGTCGGAGATTTATTCGACGCCGATCATTAGCTTTGAGTTTGCGGCGGTCATCTGAGGCTTCATTGTCGACATGTCGAAGAGAAAATTCCCCACTGCTGCGCGACTCGTGTGGATCTTGGGTGGAGGTCGGCGCCGGCTGGACCCAGAACATTCGGCATTGTGTGACATACTCAAATAGGTCGTGACACGAGTCAAATGGACCCTGCCAGAACCGCTCCCGCGGCAGGTCAAGGAACGCTAAGACCTGGTCCGGATCGGAAGTTAGACGGACCTTGGCCCGCTTCTTGTCGGCCTTCTCCACCTCGGGGATGCGGAGCCACAGGGCGCTGTCGTCGACAGTGAGGCCGTACGGCCGGATGGTCGTGCCTATCAGGTTCCAGACGTCGCCATGGGCATGCTTGAAGAGGATCCACCGGAGCTGGTGTAAGGATGTGCAAACACGTACGTCAACCTGGATGTGGCGTCCCTCGGATCCGTCATCAGGTGGGCCGGATGGGCTGGACCCTGTCTCGCAGTAAGGTTGGTCTGCCGTCGCCGTGGTATGGGGCCACGGGATGGCGAAATGTACTGATACCTCTTCTCCTGGTTCGGGGATGGTTCTCGTCGCGCCTAGGATTGATTTCAAGCGCTCAAGCACCTGGTGCTTGTCTGACGGCGGCTGCTTGGAACCAAAGAGGAGAATGTCGATATCTCCAAAGTCCGTCTTGCCGGGACCATCGATGGGCGAGTCAACGACTTCAAAGTACTTTTTTAGCCCCTCGAAACATTGTTTCTTGGACTCAAGGTAGACCTGGCGCGGCATGCGAGGCGTGTTGAGCGCATCGGGCCCCGAGGAGAAAGCCAGACCACCCATGCTGGATATATGGGTTTGCTTGGAATTAGAAGAGAGAAGATATGGGCAATCCGATTCGAAGCCTTGTTGCTTCGTAGGAGGCTGCCGGGTATAGAAGTAGTTTGGCCGAATGAGTCAAGTGTCGCAAGCATCGATCAACCACATGTGTGACGCCACATGATGGATTGATTGACCAGCAGCAGCCCATCACACAAATGGAAAGAGATTGCCCATATGCCAGAGCGAGATGTCTTGTGAATCAAGGCTGTGTAACTTCGGTGACGCCGCCTCGCAAGCTTCCTTGGAGGAGAGGCAAAAGCAATTTGCGCGTCGGCGGGGAAGGCAAGACTCACTCCAAGTGGGGTAGCGCTTTGTGAAGACGGAGCTTGGGTGTCCACGATAAGGGGTCACTACGCTTTCAAGCCGAAACAGTGAGAAAGTCACTTATGCGTGTATTGTGTCTTATAGGCTATTGGTTCAGTGTATATTACTGGCAAAGAAGAAAAAAAAAAAAAAAAAAAAAAAAAAAAAAAAAAACTTGGTCGAAGCGTTCTGGGGGGTCGTTGATGAGCCAACGGCGATATATGTGTTGGGCCAAGCCATGGTGGAATGAGAAAAGGGAATCGGAAACTTTTCGAACATAACATGTAGAGGATATTGAGTAGTCGGGTCGTTGTGTGTAAGTTAGTCGGGGAGTGTTTCGTGCAGTATGGCTCGAGGGCAAAAGGGGAGTCGTTTGACATTCGCTTAGTAGAATGCCTAGGAAACCCTTGTAGATTAGATGACTCGTTTTCCCTTGTGATATAGCCTAAAAGACGTACTTGAAGTAATCTCTGGTCTTCCTCTCATATATTCTGACTCTTATCGTGTTTCTTCCTTAAATTAAAAAAAAAAAAAAAAAAAAAAAAAAAGGAAAAAAAAGAAGAAGAACAGAAGAAGAAAAGAAATAGAACACTCTATTTCGACCCCGAGTGTGGCTGCATATAACTACGGATAAACATGAATCTGAATTGCAACTTATCAAAGCCATCTCCTCTTTTTAATTCGACATTAATCGTTCTCAAGTCTATTTTTGCCATGGTCTTGCCCACCTGAGTTTGCCGGAACCAGGTGGGCATTGATATCCTAGTCGCCTCATATGCTCACAGCATGAGTCGAGTTCGTCGTCGGGGTTCGGGATTGTCGTATGCTTTCTCGTAGTCATAGGCCGGCTTTAGACCTTCTATTTCCATCGCTCTCTGAGAAATATAGACAAAATGAGCAAGATGTCCGTATATCTAGAGTCCATCGACCACAGCCAGATACGTCATGACCACGATGCGTTCACGCTTCTCTCAACACAAGTCCTAGTTCTCCATGTTATCGTGCTGCATCCAGTTCTGTACCAGCAGTCCAATATCCTCTTCGTCATCCAACCTCCTTTTCCTCAACGTACCACCTGATGTCATCAACTCCCAAATATCTTCCTGCCTGGGGAGCGCAAAGCTCAAGCTGGGCCCATGTCTCATATTATCACCGTCTACTTTACGCTCCGGTAAAAATTGCTGTGCGGCTGCAGGAATCGCCTGTCCAGTTGCCCACGCAAAGGCCTGCACCGCGCACAGCAGTGACTCGCAGACCTGAAATCTCTCACTACCGAAGCGCATAAGGCGACATGCGTTGATGAAGGTCTCGGCTCCGAAGGGTCGATCCAGGAGGAGGACGAGCGGGTGCATGGCGACGTACAAGTACCACCAGTGGGCGGTATGGAAGAACCCGGACTGGAGCATCGTCTCGGTAGTCTCGATAGTTGAGTAGCAGTGATGGAGACATAGCTCCTGGATCGTCGTCCCGGGTTGGCTGGCTGGCATTTCGAACAGCGTTCGAAATCGAAGGGTCTGAATGATAGCAAAGGCCACCTCGTCAATATCCAGCCTATTGTGCTCGTCAATATAAATACGACAATAAAATACTTCATAGCCCGACGTACTTGAAGAAACAAGTAGAAGGCGTGAAATTGTTCTTGGCGAGAAATTGAGGCGGGAGATCGTTCTCAAGACTCTTAAGCCTAGAGTATAGTCGTTTCAAGATGTATATATCCGCGTCGTTGCCCCAAACTCTCTCTGGATGTGTATTATGCACCATGACATCGTAAAATAGCACGGAAAGCGAACACACGGAATCCAAAATACCGGGAACCAAGGGTACGTTTGAGGACGATTCTTCGAAGGGGCGACCGAGGACGTCTATGTTCCCAGCCGCCCTGGGTAAAGAGAGGTCAACTCCGAACGGCGGGGGAATTTGGGGCGGACGTAGCTGGGATGGTTCGAAGTAAAAGAAAGCGATGCGTCTATCGTTCCAGAGTTAAGTCTTGGTCAACAAATTTGAGAAGAGAAGGACGTACGATTCTAGGAGGAACAGCCCCCAAAGAGCTTTGGAAATTAATTTCCTTTCTCGCATCGTCATTTCTGTTCCATCGACGGTATTGCGGTAGCGACTCTCCAGGTGCAATCGACGGATTATGTCGAGCGCCATCTGTCGATAACCCCTTCCAGCTCTGTCCTTCCCTTGACACGACATGGTGAGGTGCATCAGCATGAGAGCCTGTGCGGTCGGAATGGAGGCGCGGCCCTGTTCGCGTTCGACGAGAAACTTGGCTTCGTCAAGGAATCGATCTGGGATATTCTGGTTGGTCATCAAGCCGTACTCTTCAGCTCGTGGTAGAGTTTGCTACCAAATGTCAGCAGGAAAAGGCGGGATGTTTGGGATGGTTGCTGTCTGATACTCACGCAACTCTGCGCGCACATGGCGTTGACAAGCAAAGGTGAGCACCATTTTGAACTGTCCACATCGCCGCTTGTCATGTTCTGAACAAAAACCTCCGCGTCGATGGATGGGAATAGATATGCGCCATCCCAAGTGAAGAAGTTGGTGACGAGCTCGGATACAAGGCCGTCACCCGCAATGTTAGTCCAGGGAAGGGCTGGGACGCGAATTGTACTACTCTCCAAGGCATTCTGGTCGAGTTGCGTGACATTTTCGCTGTCTGTCGTTGTCGAAGGGCTGTTTGTCTCGGTGTATGGCAACAAAAACTCGGCTTTCCGGATTTCGTCCACCACAGCTAGCGGGTCATCGGATATTTTGACCCGCCGAAGGATCTCAGACGATTCCTCTCCTGACTTGGTGACCAGTAGATGTACCAAGTCTTTGTACTTGCTGTTTTCGTGTTCAAGAGAGGCGTTTTTCCTTTTGAGGACGTCGCTCATAGTCTCTCCCTGCTCCCCTACATAGACGCAGGACGTCCTCCGATTGGCACATTGTCCGCACCGAGGTCGCTGGCCATCGCACTGGGGTGGCGAAGTGGACCGGTTAGCCGTCCTCCTAATACATAGAAAGTAATTTTGTTTACAGTCCAAGCTGAGAAACTCGGTACCTTTATCCGCTTATGTCGACATCCTTGGCAAGCAATCTTGACAGATGTCCTTTTAGGAGGCAGTTTCGAGATGGGCTTGCCTGCTGCAGTCCACTGGTGAGTTCTGGGAGCCGTTGGGGGCTCTTCGACGGCTGACTCAGTTCCACTGGACTCTCCCAGGGGCGCTGGGCGAAGAGACTTTAGTTTCTTCGGGTCCGGATCAGCCATAGCGGGCTTTAGAGAATGGCCGAATTTCCAAGAGGGGGTGCTAGAAGCCAGTCACTGACAGTCTACTTAAGTGACGGTTTTCGGTTCGAGACAGAAAATGAAGTCGTACATGTAATGGTTTGGTTGGAGTGGAGGGGAAAATGAGGGCATTCAATCTTGCCCAATACTATCATGGTTAATGTACGGCCTCGCTGCAGAGGATGGTCCGCCACCGTGTCTTTCTTACGCATCTATGTATGCAGTTGGCCAGCTGTGGCGTCATGACATCGAATGCCGTGCAACATACAGTTAAGAAAAAGGAAAGGATTTCCCTCCGTTTCTTTCGGCTGTCAGTTTTCCGCACTCAATCTGTTGGTGTAACTTGTAGGAAATATAGGAGTGAATTCTCCTGAGCTATGGTTTAGCGTCTACATATAAATCGGGCCACCCACCACGTCCCGACGCTAAGGAAGACGGAGCCCCCGTGGCGATTTCTATTCGTCATTGTGAGCATATGATAAGTACGTGGCCTGCCTTCTACTACCTTGTTCATCTCTGAAACGAGTCATTCGAAGCTCAGGTCGCAGAGGAGCGACCGTTAATTTCCTGGGATGCACGTGAGGTATGTGTTATAGTCTTATTATCACTTCGATATGAATGGTTCTTTTGAAAACCTTAAAAAACTCTTATATGTGTATGTTTGGTGACCAGGTATTTTGTGAAACATATGCCATAGTTCTTTCATATTCAAACCTTAACCTTAAGATGTAAAAGATAGTTAGTATGAGCTCGTATTTCGTTTCTGCGTGGATGCTATGACCAGACTACTCTGAACAAACATCTGTTTCCTAGATATTCCGCTATGATGGTACGTGAATGCAGATACAATGCTTCGGGGCCCGAGCTAATTTTTCGAATAGAGCCGGCAAGCCCAATCTCTCTGTTGCTTGCAAAAGGTGGTGACTGTGGAGAAATGACTTTACTCCTTAAAAGGGATGTTACCCCTTGGACCAACCGAACTCCCAAGATTCTCTCGCCGATGGTGCTCGAAGGGATATTGTTCGCATTCGATGTTCCTGATATTAAGTCGCGTCGGTAACGGAGCGCAGAATCGCAGCTCAGCGTTGTGTCAATCTTCGCAGCAGCGTCGCGAATGCATGCGTCTACATGAGGCATACTCCCATCTCGCATGCTGCAGAACAAAGTTGTTCAACTGAATTTGCCTCTTCCCATAGCCTTGCAGCCTCTTCAGACGGCTGGCGGCGCGTGTCGCGTGGCTTCTGGGGTAGCATGCTTTGCTTGTTGTCTCGGTGGCTCCGGTCACGATCTCGTGCGATGATGGAGGCATTCGGGGTCGTTTTCGATTCCCTCTCGAGAGTGGCTTTATGAAGGTTTTCGGCGTTGTTTGTTAAAGGAGCGCCTTCGAGTCAAGTTTGTTGTCCCCGCTGTTGTCTGCTCCATTCAATCGCGAGAGAAGCTTCAAAAAGGGCTAGTGCCGGGGGGCGAGGAGGTCGAAGCAAGTGGCTGGTTCGGCGTCGAGGGGAATAGCTCGTAAGGGTAGGTCAGCAGCGGGCCCAAACTCTTCAGGATACGAGGCTACCTGGTCTTAGGATGGGCAATGAGTTTGCTCTGATACATAGTCCGGGGAAACGGGCAGACCAGGAGGTAATTCAGGCGTCAAATGTGTGGGAAAGAGAGCATTAGGTGGCCAGGCTAGGGGGGGGCACGCTAAATCTCGGTCCCGGAAGGCCCTCTACGCAGCGGTCTTCATCTACAAGAGTCATGACACGCGAGAACAGTCCCTGCAAAACACATTGAGGCAACCTCCCATTCTACAAAATACACTTCAGTTTTCCAAGATATACCGGAGCCAAGCCGACATGCGAATAGGGGCGCAAAGCAAGTCCGAGGTGGACCTTGTTGGAAGGCAACGGTGCACCGGCGCGTCGTCAAAGCCCGCCGACCGCAGAAGTAACAGACTGTCTACATGGCAGAGTTGCTTTTACTAAGTGTGAATATCCATATCAGCAAATAGTATGTGAAATGGGTCACGGGCTCGGTCTTGCACATTGTGCGGCTGGCTTAGTCTAGTTGGACTCAAATGCTTGACTGGTATGCTAGCTAAAATAACGTCTTATCTAATTATCTACTAGTTGCCTCTGCAGCAATCCGAATGCAAAGAAGTGGCAGTCTTATGTCTTCAATGACCCTGTTTGGAAAAGGGTTTCTCTCCACGAGTACTAACAAGTATTCGGGTATCGTCCAATAGGTAACTAAGGGGGGGCTTTCGCGTTGTGGAGAAGTGTCGCGCCAAACGTCGGACAAATTGTATGCGAGACCCATAGAAAACAAGACGAACGAATTAGGATCTTGCGTTAATGTATAATTTATTCCCCAGTGACGTTTGTCGACCCGTTTTCAATATTGTCCGCTTTCGATTATCTTATTACTATGTAATAATGATTAAACTTCGAATGGCATTCAATATGTATCGACCTGCCCCTCGTATTCCCACCCTTGCAAACCATGTAGCAAGCTCATTCGAATGTTTCAGCAGTTTCATCTCCTTGGTTTGAGGACAGCGTGAGACCACTTACCCGGCACTTACACTTAGTCTTTGGAAAATTGAGCAGTGGATAGCCATCACCCCCCTCTAAGACATGTTGATGAAACAAAAAAGTCGATAATTATTCTTCAGGATGGATGCCGGACAAGAAGGGCGTTTTGTAATCTTATAGCGGCTTGGTTTCTAGGGGTTAAAGACTACGTGAGAACACTCGTTTAGATGCACCCTGTGCTTTGACAACGAACGTGATGAGATCGGTAATAACTGATGATACCGGGACTTCTTCCGCATCCAAATGTTCAAGTTTGATGGGACATGAGGGGACACACAGATCATACCCCACATTAGGGGAAGGCATCTTCTCAGCGTCTTTGTCTTGTCTTTACGATTTAGAGCTCAACAAGGGCGATAATTCGAAAGATTCCGCGAAGTCATACACTGGTTTTTAGTGGTCTCGCCACACGGCTCAGACAAAAATTCAAGTCGTATATGTGTTCAGCGTCGTATTTGCTCATAGAAGCCGTGATTAAACGGAAATCTTGGAAATCCTTCCCAAGAGTTGTGGAGGCCTGGAGATGCACGGTCCCCAACTGTCATGTACAGAAGTAGTGCATGTCGCCAGAGCTCCAATGATCAGTGGTAAGCACGAGGCTTGTACTGTTTCGCTGGAAAAGAGGCTTGTAATGATCGAGTTCTCAACCCTCTTTGGTAGGAAGTGCTCAGGAGGGGATTCAATTCACTTCTTCCGAGTTGATATACTCCTGGAACAAAGCAAGTTCCTCGAATTTCCGAGAGAGCTCCTCTACCCTTGCTTGTTCCGGATGCGTAAAGGCCAAGCTCAAATCCCCCATAAATGTTGCTCGTATAGATTCCGGCGAAGCAAACGGGCCTTTGCTCTCCAACCTTTCCATCAATTTGCGAGCATCCTCAGCCGAGATGCTTCCCTGACGCAGCGACATGGAGAGCAACGCGCGCCCTGCTACTTCAGCCAGACGATACGACGGTCGTAGCCGTGTGTAAGAGTCCATGCATATTCGTAGGTACAGACGCCATTCGTCATCTCTATCAGTATCTTGCAGCACGGCGTTGGCGATGTACACGAGGGCCGTGTGCCAGAGAATTGTGTAGCTTGACGACGAGTACGAGGAGCGATAAAAAAGAACGAGGCGCTTCAGCTGCTTGACAGAGGCATTGAAAGCCGCGTCGGGCGTGTTATCTTCAGAGTAGAACGTGAGGAATCGATGAGGATGGGCGTCGTATTGCCGAAGATAGGGTCGAAAGAGATCAAGAACTGCCGCATGGAACCAGATACTAGGGGGATAGGAAAGACTCATGTCAGTTTTCGGATGTTAGACAAGAAAAGGGGGGGATGAATGCGAAGAACGTACTGGCAGATCACGACATGGTGAGGGCTGTTCTCGCATAGCACCAGTGTTTCTGGAAGTGCTTCTGCCCAAGACAGGAGTTCTCGGTACTTCAGCTCCGCAAAGACGATCGAGACGTGAGCACTGGGTGCTTCTGGCTCGCTAGGCCCGCGCTTGAAGAACTCCAAGGAGATGCCATGGCAGATTCTCCAGAACTTGCAGAGTGCCGGTAGCGTATCTCCCATATAACGAGCGCAGGGTGTGGCTTGACTATCCGAGTCGTGGGTCTGGTCAGGATCGGGAACTGGTATTGCCGGAGGATTCTCGGGGTAGTGAAATCCAGGCTGCTGATAGAACAGGGAGGTAAGGCTGCAATAGAGTAAGGGTCAGTTGTGGAAAGACTAGTACTCGTATGTATGGCTAGTAGCAGGAAATAATTTGCTCACACAATCCAATTAAACGTTCCCCAAGCGGCATACAAGGTGGGCGATTTCATTTCCTCCGCAGTTTCGTCGTACATACGTTTCCCAGCCTCTGGACTCACGCCAAGCAATGACATACGCTGGGCCATTTGGCAGGCTGCATTGCGGTAGTTGACCACGCAGTGATCCTTGCCATGACCAATGTAAGCCAGGCTCAGCAGTGAGAGAGCCGCGAGGTTGGGCAGTGCGTCCGGCAGCCCTTCTGCCAAACTCTTTTCCGCCGCGTCGCAACAGGGTTGGACATAAGCACTTGCTCCTTTCTCAATAGCGGAATACATTTGCTTTTCATCATAACTAGTTAGCCCAGGAGCTAGGTCGAAAGAGCCTTAGAAAGAGAGGCTCAATTTGGAATTTGTGGTGGAAGACTTAGCGATACACGAAAGAGCCTTCGTGAGAAAAGTTATGGCAACCTACACAAGCTAAAAAAAGAACTGTGTTTACAAGAAACGGGTTACAAAGACGGCTTCTGCCCTGAGTCAGATCTGCCACAAATGCATTAGGATCAAAAACTCCCAAAAGCGGATGGTCCGTCTCCAAGTAGAGTGATATCACACGAATGGCACATTTGGGATCGATGGGTACATCCGTCCACTTGGTGATGTCGAGGCCATCCAGTCGCTCGTCGCAACATGGCTGTTGAGTGGCGGCCGCTGGGTCGGATGAGTTTGACTGCTTGATCTGTCTTGTAGGGCTTTGACCGGCAGAGGTCATGGAGGATGACGTCGAGGAATCTGTCTTTGCATCACCCACGACGGGACTTGTCCTTGATCCAGGATCTTGCCTACAGGAGAATTCTCCTCAGCACCGCCCTCTAACCATTCCCGGGCTCTTCAGGTCAATGGATCAGGGACAGGGGTTGCAACTAACAGTTTGTCCGGCAGAGCCGATGAGTTTTCTTGAGGGTATCGTATCATCTCCAAGACCTTTTGCGAGAAAGCAGATAATGATGACAAGGGCGGGTAGGCGATTGGGCTCCCGGCCCGAAGCTCCTGTTCTAAATTCGAGGCCTGCCCCTTTCCAATTCGTTGGTGAAGACCCAACGAACCAAGTGCCTCAGTAGGTAAGATGGAAGCAGGCAATTTCTGTGAAGACTCAGGCTCTGGGCTTTCCCTGCTTCCTGCCACTATAAGCGATAGGTCATCTTGCTCGCGAATCTGCTTTACGATCTCCGGGATCTTCTCCTCTGGTTCGGTCCGGAGGAGCTCAAGAAGCTTATCGGCGTCGGTGGGGAATCCTTGCGAGGCGCTTCGTCGTTTGTGGTCTGCGTAAACACATGGAATGTCCTTGTGCAGGCACCAGTCACAACTTGGTCGGTTTCCGTCGCACTATGTTTGGTTAGACAGAATGTTAGAGGATTTTTTATTACTTTGTCAATGAATTGCTATTTGGTTTTTCTTTTTTTTTCTTTTTTCTTTACCATCTCAAAAAAGCCACACTGGTCATTAAATATTGCCAGAAGCATACTAATTTGAGAAAGTACCAATCCAGGATATGTCAAACTCTCAACTTTGCCTTCTGCCTCCACAAAACAAGTAGTTTAGGTGGGGAGAGCGATCCTGGTATCGGCAGTAGCCGTTGTCGAGGAGGGATGATCATGTTTGACGCATTGTCATATCAGATCACTTACCCGAGCCTTTCTTAGCCGACAAGCATTGCAAGCTGTGCGGACACCCACTCGCTTGCGCTTTCTGATGTTGTAGCGTGCCAGATCCAACGTTGGCTGGCGAGTATCTGTTTCTGACGGCGGCAGTGCGACGGAGAGATGACCGCTGCTACTGCTGGATGCTACAGCAGAAGAGCCATCTACTTCCTGTTTCCACTCAACGCCTGGCAGACCGCTCTGCGGAAGGATGGGTCGATATCGCTTACTTGGACTAGTCATTGTCGGCTCTTCACGATATTGGAAGTATCTGTGACAAGAGACGGGCGTGTGATGTCATACCAAGCCGTCTTGTATTTCTCTCTCATTAGAACCAAAGAGTATCGGTAGACCCGACCGTAAGTGATCCGAAAGCGTTAGTGGTTGATTTTCATTGTGAGACCGAGCCAAACCCTTGCTTTCTAGAAGAGAAGACACTACGTGAGAACGATCCATTACCTGACAAAACTAGGGCACGGCACGGATGGATGGGCAAACATGCCTTTTGTCTAGCATGCGGAGATAAGGTGGCGAAAATGGTCGCGCACCCCATCAAGGATCTACATCGCACATACTTCTCCCGGTCGCGTGGCTCCAACCAATGGGAGGTCCTCCGTCGACAGCTTCCATGCTCCTTATTCGTCCTCCTCCCCTGAAACAAAGTGGACAGTTGTCTGCCCCTAAGTCTGTGAGGTCGTGGACGTTTCGCCGAGTCGCCATTGACCAATACATATGTACGGCCGGACAACAGGCCGTGGGCGGGGCACTTTTCCCGGACTATCAGGGAGGCCCAGAAATACGTCGCTACGCATTTTACATGTAGCTACGATATCAATCACAAAGCGGCCCATTTTTTTTCTGTTGGTGATGTACAGTCATAAATACGGGTTCAATCACCAATGGCAGGCATGTCAGTCTTCTGAGGGAGCGAAAACGGAACGTGCTCCGTTGAAATCGGTAGGAGGATGTATCCAATCATGAGCATCCAACCGGTCTATCTTCTGCGTATGATGATTGGATCTCATTCAAGGGTTCTATACACTCCTGAAATCGAGGTACATAGGAATGGGCACCCATCGTCGCATGGGATGTGTGGGCAATGCGCACTGATATGTAATTCCGTAAAGAACGGTGTTAGGATAGTCAGTTATTCCATGTCCGCGCCCAATGGGTGGGAGGGTCTTGGCCTGTCGGTTTCTAGTGCTCCATGACGAAGTCCTTCTATCGACTTGCCTTTCTAAAAAGAAAGCCTTTGCCGTCCCTATTTCAATTGCCCCGGCCTAGTCCGTTTTGCACCAGTGTCGGTGGGTGTTGTAGCCTTACACTTACAACTTTGTGTCGCAACTGGAACAAGAGATACCCTCTCTATGGACTCTTACAAACGGACGGAGAAGCCTCCAGCCCTCTACGACGCCCCACATCTGGAATCCCTTAATGGCCTTCCATACTACTCGTGCTACACTCAAGGAGTGTGGAACGAGGGGGCTCTGAATCCATCTCAAGACAAGACACTCCCCCTCATGCAGATGGGCTTGCCAGCCGAAGCCAGCCGATATCCCTACGCCTCTCCCACTACCAGAGATAGCTGTATGCCCTTGGAGAGCGTCTCGCCTCTCTGCTTGGAAAAGCCAGCACCTGACAAAGGAGGGAAGCCATCTTCCGTTCACTCCGATTCGGGTGTATCCTGTCCGGAGACTGAGCGTCAATCACCGAGAAAGTCGCGTCGAAAATCGAGAACGCAGTCGACAGCCAGCCAAGCCGAATCAAAAAAGACTGTGGAACGCAAGGGCACAAAAGGGAAGGAGAGCAATTCAGAGGAAGTGCAAGAGGACTATGAAGATAAAGACGCTGATTACGATGATGAGAAAACCCGTTTGCGAGCTCGCAACCGAAAAGCAGCCGCCAAGTTTCGAGTTCGCAAGAAGCACGATGTCGAGAAGTTGCGCGAAACGGAGGAAGAGGCAAGGGATCTCAACAAGACGCTGAACCAGGAAGCAGCCCGGCTACGATCAGAGACGTTAAGTCTGAAGGACCTGGTCCTTAACCACTTCGGGTGCGGAGATCCGCGCATCGATGAGTACATTCAGAATGCCGCTGCGAGTGCTGGGAAACATGGCGATAAATCTGATGCGAAGATTTGATGAGGTTATAGGCGGCGGAGAAGCGTGGACATGATTAGCAACATTATGAACAGCAACATCACGAACAGCAACATCACGAACAGCAACATCACGAACAGCAACATCACGAACAGCAACATCACGA